>OLMO02000257.1:2900995-2957767 GCA_900291935.2 Cassiopea xamachana
TATATATATATATATATATATATATATATATATATATATATTATGTGAGAATCCACATTTCCCTATTCAGTGTTGTTTTATGAACAGACACCCCTCTTGCAATGGTGGCCAAGACCAACATTGGTGCTGGAAATGAAGTAAGTGAAGAGACACCATTTCAGGTATTTTGACATAATCATATTATAAAATGTAAATCCTAATTTATATGTAAGAAATTTAGAATTAAACTCAACTTAATTGTGTCATACCATTGACATGGACATAAATGTGCTGAAGCAATTTGCAATTGGGGGGGGGGCATGTTTTGACCATTTGACCAACTACTGTTGCTAAAATAAAAAGGTCACAGAAAATAGTGTGGCCATATCTCTTGCAGCATGCTTACTTTTGATCAACTTTCATACAATTTTGAAAATACTGGAAGACATAGTACCCCCACACCCCCATCAGCACAGGCCTGCATGGACAACTGGTCAGGACAAAGTACCTCAAATCCCATGACAAGATGTTGCAACAACTATAGAGACTCTATTTTTGCAAGCTATTGAAGTAAAAGCTGTTGCTTGACTTTCTTGCAAAGTATCAGTATTTAAGGTGTTTGGTGTTCTTTGAATTACAATGTGTAGCATGTTTTTATGGACAGCTGGGTGGTTAAGGGGTGATCTGTGGCACTGAAAGTTTATGTTTGAAGACACGCCTCAAGTGGTGGCTCTGGATACTCACACTCTCCCCGCCAAACATCAAATGGGGATCTAATAGCAGCATAAGTAAATGAACTGTCCATCTTACTTCATAAAACCGATGATCCTGAACAGGTACACATTGCAACTGACACTCCCCAAAGTACTGTTGTTAGTTCTTGGACTACTGGGAGAGTCCTCCTTTGTAGGAAATTCCATTATCCCAAGCAGATTAGACAATATTTTTGTTTTAAGTATTATGTTAACTGTAATTTAGTGGAGTAGTATCAAATGAAAATGAAGTGAAAACTCCTACTGTTACTATCCATTTCAATGTGTTTGTGAGGTCAGTAATGAGTTGTTGCTGAATTGGTAAATGATCCCTGGTTCTTCTTTTTGACCATGGAGGTGTTAAAAAGCCCATATTTTGTATGCAGCGCAATTAGAAAATCATGACAGATACATGAAGTTTAGCAAGTAATAAAAGTGAGCAACAGAAGCAATATATTAAGGATTTTATTGCTATAAACCAGTGCTCACTAGAACAAGATATGTGTACTTTGTACATGTATTTTATCATTTGTACACACAGCCTGCATTATCAATGAATTACTATCTGTGAGACTCTTCTTGACATACCTTAATTGTGGGATGAGTTTGTGGCTTTTCAATATTTGGATGGGCTATTTGTGTTGTATTGACACCATCCCAATAATTTTAAGCATGAACAACACCGAAGTCAGTAATATTATAATCTTTCCTGCATCCTACATTTTATCATCGGTCTATGCTTCGTTCTTATTTCCAGGGAATTAGAAATATATCTATGTTAGAGACCAAGGATGCTTCTCAAAAGTAAGCAATGAAATGTTTCATTCATTCACATTATTTCATTTGTGTAATGATTTATTATATCATTTGCTTTGCGTAATGCATTTGCCTATTAGTTCAATTATCTTTTTCTCAGTTTGTGTACTTTAGAAACATTAATCTTCACATGAATGTTTCTCACCACTCTGTTGTTTCAAAGCACTTCCAAAACTCGAATTAAGCTCAAAGAGCTTCATGTTTCTCTTCATCTTCATTGGCAAGAACAATGTAGGGAGGGACCTAGGCCAGATAGCTACCTGAGCTCAAGACACTGTGAGTTTCAAAGAACTTTGAAATTTTTTATATGAAAGAACTCCTAGCCTTCTAATATATATAAGGTTATTTGCACAAAAACCCTTGCAAAACCTGGAACAAAATGAATTTGTTGATAAGTTAATATACTCAGCAAGTTAGATCTTGTAGAGAAATGGATGTTATATTGATGTGAGGTAATAAATTGATAATTATAGATCTCTTTATTTTATATGTATATTTTATATCTTATCTTTAGATATTTCAATTAAGTTGATAGATTTGCCTATTACTGCAAACTTAAAAGTGTACTAACGGATTATTTTGAATTGAAGATTGTGACCTATATTTAAACATGTTGATATTGAGGCTAGAGAGCTACAGCAGTATAAATAATTGCAAGAATTATAAGTCAGATTTAGTAGTCTAGGAATTATAGGACTGTGATGTTTCAGAGTTTCAACAGTTGAAAGGTAGCCCAATTATTAGGTAGTAACTGAAATAAGCCATTCTATATTCTAAATATTTTATATACCGTATGTTATTTTCCACATATACTCCATATATATTTTGTGTTATATATATATATATATATATATATATATTTATATTTGTGTTCCATCTGCAGTGTATTTTCATATTTATTTCCAGTGGCAAGTAGCTGCTGCTTGCCGCAGTGAATCAATCTCACCCCACAGCCTTTCACTTAAATCACCTAATGCTCTTTTTATAAGAATAAAGTTTATAAGAATATTCAGGCTTAGAAACGCTGAAATTTAAGAGTAATTTAAGAATAATGCATGACTCAAACTTTATCAAGACTTAGAATATTTGTGTTTTTGAGCTATAGTAGTGCTTGTAGATGAAGTCTATCACTATCGATACAATATTTGTTATTCAGCACCACTTTTAATGTTGCTTTATGATTAAGTATGACATCAATAAAGATTTGAATATTATCCTTTGGCTTTCAGATGTATTTACACTTTCGACATTTAAGAATAATTTAGGAATAATGCAAGGCTCAAGTTTAATCAAGTCTTATAATTAATGCGTATTTGAGCTATAGTACTGCTTTTAGAGTGACTTTTTGAGTATAGATAAAATGTCAGTTTTTCTGCTCTACTTTATACTTCTTAAGGATAAAGTAAGACATCAACAAAGATTGGAATATAATCCTTTGATTTTCAGACGTAGTTACACCTTCGATATTTACGACTAATTTAAGAAAAATCTTAAGCGCAAAACGGAATAAATTTAAGAATATCAAGGTCCAGCAAATAATTAAGTATTTTTATGAAGAGTATGTAAACGTTCTAGAGAGTTTCAGGAGATGACTGAAGTGATTTCACCCTGATTGTCATTTGGGATGTTTTTTCAAGATGGTTATATTTCCACAATCAAGAAAATGCATAGATTCTATTATTGGATTATGTTCTGTCTATGCAAAAGAATAGATCTTATTGTAGAATCTCGCGACAGTCTTAGGACCAACAGTAGAAGTTACATTCATCATCCATAATAATCTTGGTTTGGTATTTCAATCCTACGTATAGTATGTTGATAATCTGAGCTACGTTCAAAAAGATTTTGTTTCATGTTTAGCTATCGTTATTTTTGTTCATGGTTGTTGATAAGCATTTTTTGTTCCAGTCTGAAATTATGATAAGTTGTTCGTTTATGATATAGGGTTAGTTGCGTCCGTTCTAGATGCCTCATTGATAATGGTATTGGCAGATAACTTTTTCTGTTATTAGCAGAAACTTTGTTACTATTTTTACAGTTTGCTTACGCTTGATAAAACTCAGAGAAATATTTACTTTTTTGCTTTTCTGGTTGGAACAATTTAAAGACAGCTTGCTGTAAGTTTTAAGCTTGAATTTTGAAGGTTTTAGATATTAAAGTTTGGGGCAAAAGGATTAGAAACAGAACAGTTGGCAGAAACGGTTTGACGGGTGGTTCTAAGAGAATGTTGGTAAATAAGTTTTGAAGAAGCAAAACTAAGAAATTAGTCAGGTTTCTAGAAGATTGCCTCCATTTTAGACCCTAAAGGCTCTTCTCTTCGATAGAACGACTGTGGATATTACTTAGTGGTGCTCCTAGCGTCCGTTCTAATTACAGAAAGTTTTGATATCTAAGAAATCATATTGTGCCTCAATATTGTAGTTGCTGTTCAGGAATAGAAACCTATTTATAAAGACAAGTCTAGCTTCCCAAATTCTTATTATTTTGTGCATGCTGTCATTTCTTTATATGTAATCTGTTCTTCGCAACACTTTAGAAATAGTTGTGTCCCTTTCATGGACCTTATTTTTTGTTACATCGTTTTTTCCACTCTTAGCTTGAGTAAAAGCCTGAAGGGGACTTTTGACAACGAAGTTAGCGAAGTGCTTCAAACTAAACAGATACGCAACACTCGAAAATCAAAAAGAATTCGTTGGTCAGATGACACGAATGTTATTAAGACTAATTCAGAAGACACGGAAATTCTCAAAACATTGGAAACAGCAAACCTTGGGCGAAAAACTAGGAGTTCAACACGAGCAGCTCCGAGTTTAACAGAAAAGAAAGAGAAGATAAATTTAAACGAGAGTTTGCCTCAACCTAGCGACAGGTAAAGTTTTCTTTGAATGAGTAAGGAAGAGGGGTTATGTGCAACACAGGTGTGTGTTGCTGCTGGAAAAAAAACTTCGGTCTGGTATATGACAGTTAGGGTTGGGCTTTAGAGTCTTCGAGTGAGTTGGTATGGTATATCAAGTCATAAAGAGAAATTTTGTTATTTTCATTTATGATATGTGATGTATTTACCATTAGTTTGAAGAATGGAAATCTGCAACTTCAGTTTCAAGTGTGAAACAGATTTATAGTGTTTACGTAGCGAATTTTATTTTGTTGTTCATGAACATTTGAAAGAAAAGATTTGAGTAGAATGAACTCTGTGACATTTGTATAATGAAAATACATAGTGATTCACTCTGATCTTTCTGTTACGAGTATAGAAAAGAAGGGATTTTGATGGTCATAATAAATATGACAGGGAGAGCATTTGTTATATGTATGATGAATATATAAGAGAAATGACCAATTTTAATAATTCTTGGCATTTTTATAGCCAATTTTCGATAAAGCCTCCAGATTATTCCTTGAACCAATACGATTCCCCATTTTCGGCGTTGCATGCATGGCAATTCAATAACAATTTCTTATACATTGTATGTAGTCATAGCAAAACCATTGTCATAGTTATACCAGATGATTCCCTTGAAGATCCAATGTTTAAAATGCATTGATATTTGCGTATCGACCTGCTTCAACTCGCCTGTGCTTAGTATTCGTTATAGTAATAATAAGATAATAATAATAATAAATTTGCTTAAAATTGCCTAGAAAAGAAGTAGTGTTAAAACTAATACAGGCCAACTGATCTTCCTATTTACACTGCTTATATATAAATTTAACAATACCATTTGGATCCCGTCCAATCTTTAATTCTGTTTTTAACCTGTATGCCATTTTTTGCAGATTTAAATGTGTCAGTTAGTGTGTTCTATAGCATACTTCCTCTAAATCTCAATGAATTTAATCCGTACCTCACTGTACATGGTAGTTGGATGAGATCCTTTTTTCTAAGATTGTAATTTGTGGGCCTACGTTCGAAGACATCCCACAGAAGGAAGGCTTTTTTGAGGTTAGGCATTTTTAGGCCCCCAAAAGTAAAGTTTGTAAATTTCTAGTATGTATTGTATGCTCACCTCTCTTCTGCAGAAGCTCCTCAAAGGTAGACCAATGGTCGTCCAATAGCACTCACAGTTATTAATTTCGTTGTTCAATGATTTTCCACTAAACATCCAGATCAGTGGACAATAATTAAAGTTTGATAGCACAAAAGAATTATATAGCATAACATTTTTTGTATTCAAGGTTTGGAGCAATTCTAGAAAAAGCTCGGACCTCTCTCGTTTCTCATTTGTATTCGTTTGCTTTCTATTGCTTTCTTTTTGGAGGGGGGTGTAAAACTTATTGCTGTATTTCCTTAGCTACCAGCGTATACATCGTGCGTATAGCTTTCATTATCTTCTGTAGTTTGCATCAACACGCATCACTTAGAGGTTCAGCCCAGAGTGATGCCACTAGCAATACTACTAGTGATTGTGCTGAGAGTACAATAGAGCACAGTGATCCTACTCCCAGAGTTGAATCATTTCAAGGAATAACAGACAAGCCAAGTGAAGTTTGCCAAGATGCTGAACCAGTTAAAAATCCGACAAAGTACATTGTTGCTGAGACGCCTTTGTTGCCATTGCAAGGAAACAGCAATGAAGAACAATTATCAGAACGAAGTAGTAGGCCCGGCATATTACTGGGTAAGAAAAAGACATCGCCATTCTCTTTAGCTGACGTCAGAGCACCATTGAAACCGCGGGATCCCAACATATTTGATTTTGTAGATGATGACCCTCTGGAAAAATCAGATCTTTACGAGAGAGTGAAGCAGAGGAGAAAGAGAGAAGATGTGAAGTCAGAGGTCAAAGGTACTAAGGTCAGTGCACTAAGGTCAAAAGTTGTTAAGTTAGTAGATGATGTGCAGAGTGATTGCTCCAGTCATTGTGAAGAGTGTACTACCAAGACATCTAAGTCTTCAAAAAATGTTTGTGTGATACCGAGTACTGAAGCTACACGTCAGAAAAAGCCGAGGATGAAGAGGGTGAAAGGAAAGATGTTGTTGAAGGAGGCTTGGGAAATTGATGAGGAGAAAAACAGCCAGTTAATTGATACTGCTTCGACTGCAAGCCATCCCGAATCCTTAAATGCTCCTTGTGCTAGTGCAGGCCCAAGAGTAGATGATTCGCCTACAAATCCACGGAAACACTCAAATATTTCTCATAAAGTTGGAAACGCTGAAGCTTGCTCAACTGAAAGTAAGATGAAAGATATCTCTGACCAGGTGGGGCTTGCTGCTGATGATGGCCCTTCAGAAAATTTAGCTGCATCGCTTCCTAAAGAAGTGTGCACCGGTGATGAGCAGGACGCGGAATTAATTTCTGAACGAGAAGCCATTCGGTCACAGGATGATTTGGAAGGAAGCGTAGTTTACAAAGAAAGTCTAGGACTTGAAGCCGATAAGCCTTTCAAACATGGAGATACAAAGAGTAGTAGACTACTTAATGATTCTAGTGAAAGTGACGTGGTACCACCAAGTGTGTCATCATCCAATACACCATTTCATGGTCCCATCAACCCCATGGAGTCACCCTTGTACAAGAAATGCAGCTCATCTACTGGGTTTGAAGTTATTACTAGCAGTGCTTGTGTAGCTGATGTTGAGTCGAGAGGATCTTTGAATATAGCTGCTTATTCTTCTATTAGAGACCATATGAAATTACAGCCCAATGGAGAAAGTTCTTCTAGGTCACAGGAGGCGTCTATGAATCTCTATTCTGAGACAAGAGGTTCTGAGAATGTGCAAGCAATAAATTCAAATATTAATTGCTTTTTGTCAATAGCTGCTACAGAAAAACCATTATCAGATGACAGACTGAAGGAAACTGAAGCCTGCTCGGATAAAATTCCAAGTGAGACTTTTGCCATTGATCGAAGTGTAAGCGAAAATGTTCCAGAAAGTGACCCATGTCTCGAGGAGGATGCAGCTTTGGATACTGAAAAGGAAGATCCCAATGCAGTGGATAATGCTAAAATTATAGCTAAGGAGATGAAACTGGAAAAATTGTTGGTAGAATGTGAAGTAGTACATAAACAGTCTAAAGAGTGTAGATTGGGTGAAGTGCAGGAGCCATTCGCAGGACAGGTTATAGAAGGGGCTGATGGTGAAGATGAAAAGGGAGAACAAACGTCCACAGGCTCAACTCCTTCGCTAGGTGATGAAGAGCTATTTTCTCAAGGTACGTATTTTGATGATGGTGTTCCTGGAAAGAACCTAGAGGATACTGGAGATCCTTGCTGTACGCAGATTTCAGAAGGAGTTCAGAACCATTCCATGGTTTTGGAACACAATGCAGAAGTGCCAGATTACCTACGAAAGGTTTCAGTGAAGTCATTCGAATCATCAACAGATGACAATACACAGGCCTCAATCAGTATCTTAGTGAAAGAGCGATTGGAAAGTAAGATAGACGGATTGAAAATTGAAACTGCTTTGAAGCCCGGTGCTTGTAATGGCGAAACATCAATTACTGGTACTATACACATAAAGCCAAAACTAGATGCTTTTACTCAGACACTAGAGGAGTCCAAAGCTTCGTCTGCTTGCCAGACAGACTTTGCAGAGACCTTGGGTAAACAAAGCGATACTGGTGATCATGCAGAAATGATATCGGTTGCTTGCCAAACCCCCGTCTTTGATGAGTACGAGCATAATACCGAAAGAGCTACTGTGCAATGGCAAAAGATGAGCAAAACTCTGACGATGTCTCAAGCATGTCAAACAGTAAAATCAAGTTTTATGAGCTTGTCTGATGACGACTACTCACCTATGTCCAGAGAGTGTGACATTGATAATATGAATGCAGTAAGTTTTTGTTCACAATGCAAAGGAAGGGTTTCCAAAGTGCCAAAAGATGTATTTGAGACGGTTAGGAGAAACATCCAGGAAGCTGTTGCACGAGGAGACTCGAGCATAATGTCAAAGGGGATCGATGTGCCTGTGAATTTCACAGTTTCAGACCAAAACATTAAAGCAGACACAAAAATTGAAAGTGATTCAGAGATGCTAGAAAGCCAAACCAGTGCTTGCATACGGATTGAGCGTTTGAGTTTTGTTCCTATATGGGTGACAAGTGATGATGAATTTAGTCCAAAGGATGATAAGAATGGTTCGATTTTAGAACCAAAGCGAGATATTGGAACTTCAAAACGAAATCTTTTGAAAAATTTTACGAATAAATCTTTAAAATGCAAGGCAATAAAGAACGATGACTTTGAATCACCAACTGATAGGCAACATGACATAGATATTGACTTTGATGCTGAAGAGGAAGAAGGTGCAAAGAACGCAAAGATCTCATCTACCATCAAAAGAAAAAACCATAATGAATCAGAAGTAGAAGAGCATGCAAATGGTGAAAAAGGGGAGAATGTTAAGGAGAATGGAGAAGTGGGAAAGGATTTTAATGAAATAGGTACTAATGAAATCATACTTGCGACTCCTCCCTCTGAGATTTTGAAAAATTTCACAGCAAATATAAACACTGTGTCGTCAAAAGCTGCAAACCCAATAGTTGCTTCAGGTGCCGTGTTAGTTCCCAGTGAAGTCTCTTCATGTACTCATTCAAAAGCTGCTGATGACATTGATAGTGATTCCTTACCTACTGAATATAACTCAGGAAATGGTGATAGTATTGTGTCACTGAATGTTCCTATATATGAAAACTGCGAAGGAAAACCCGGCTCAGCCAATTTCGGAGCTGAAGAGGCTGAAAGGGTGCTGTTGCCAGTTGAAAATGTAGCTGTTGGAAAATCTAGTGGCAAGTCTTTACGCTTAAAACGCAAATCTAAAAGGCAGTTGGTGAAAAGTTCAGAGAATACCAGCTCATCAAAAAAGGCAAAACTAAATGCTTGTTTCCCAATAGTTCATGAGCCAGAAGGCAGCTCTCAGGAGTGCTCTAAAGCAGACAAAATAGACTGTGTTGTTGACTGCTCTGTAGATATTGATAAAAACTTAGCAAATAGTGGTGTTGCATGTCCTTCGTCTTCTAAAACAATTTTGGAGAAATCTGTTGAGAGTTCGGCGCATTCTTTAGATATCATGGTGGACTCATTGGAGGGTTTAGATACTCAAATCACATGCAACCATCACTCGGGCAGAGTGCCTTCACAAGAAGAGCAAATTAGCAAGGAATTGTTGAAAAGGGCAGAAGAAGATTCTGTTTCCATACTGGAGGACAAAGCCGATAAGGACTTAAATTCAAAGTCTTTTGCAGTTTTAGAACGTACAGAAGACATTGTTCTTACTGATGAGGCAATTGCTGACCTTGATACACCGGTTTGTGACGAACTGCGGAATTCGATGGTAATTGAAGAAAAAGCAGCTACTGAGTACAGCGTAGCTGATGGAAAAGACTTCAATGATACAGGTATGGTTCTAATATGTTTTTTTATGAGTTATCAATGTCATGCTGCTGCTGGAAGTTGTCCTGTTGGCGTTCGCTGCGAAGATTTATGCTAAAAATATAGCATTTATTTTTAACTACCTATCCGAGACTGGTGGGCTTATCCCTGTTTAGCCTTAGAGAGCAGCAAGTGTATACTAAAGATTCCAAAAATTTTCCATGTCTCTTTCGGCCAGGCGTGCCGGAAGCAAATCAAGGCAAGGGGGCAGCTTTCTCCAGTAGGGCACCATGCCACACCCCTTTTACTGACCATGCCCTTCAGTAGCCACATCCATTTCACTACAAGAAAGTGGCCATCTTGCTACTTCAGTTAAAATTCAATTTTGCTAAATTCGAAAGTGTAACGATATTCTATTGGCACGAGTGTGTTTTCAAGTACTCCTTGATCTAATTTTGACGAAAACACAGTTTTATCAAAAAGGCATTCTTGCCCTCCTTTCACTAGTGAAGGAGGGGTAACCCTCCTGCTGTCCTCTACTCCGGCATCCCTGCTTTCGGCCTCTGTACGCCTTGACTAGAATATTTCTCCAAATGTACATGCTGTGATTGTAGATCACGATAGAACAACTGGGAATTCGATTCATGTGGGAGAAACCGGCCCAAGTCAAAAGAAACAGTTTCAGAAGACAACCCTTGGCGATCCCAGTATATTTGCTGATTTTGCAGAGGATGATGAACGAGATTTGTTTGCTTCCGATGTTGGGGAAGAAGATGAGGAACATGGCCTGCAGACTGATCATTGCAGCAGAACTGAAGAAGATTTAGAAGAAAAGTGGAGCAGTGCACCAGGTTCTAGTGACGTTGCACAAAGCATAGCTGAAAATATGCTAGATGGAGATTGTGGCATTCACGTTGAAAGAAAAGTTACGGATTGTACTGTACAGGATTCTCTTAATGCTGAAAGAGAGAGAATGGTTGCAGTAGCAGATAATGAACTTGATGCTATGGAATCTAAAGCCACCGCAGTGCACGAAGACGAAGATTTTCTAAATGTAGGAGAGGAAGCAAACTTTCTCGTTGGCAATGATGATATTCAAAGCAATTGTAAAACGAGAAGTCACACGGATTCACTTACATCTTATAAGCGTAAGGAAGGCAATTTTGACAATCAAGAAGTTACAATCGATGGTAAAAACTCAAAAATAGACAATAAAAACAAGCCGGATTTCATGGCATTGGTAAAGGAATGTTTGAAAGGGAAGGGAAATTACCCAAAGGAAGAAGAAAGTGATGAAGAAACATCTTTCATTAAGCCGTGCATCGAAAAAGAGGATGAAGAAGGTGAAGTGCAATTTCTTGGTCCGGAAGTTCAGAATTCGAACAATCAAGTAAAAAGACAAGTTACACGAGGTAAGTTCGATTTCCTTTATTTTGTCCTTTAGCTTTTCTTCATGGATTAAATTCTTTTTATTCAATAAATTTCAGACGCCTTTGCTTTTGCAGTTTTTTTAAATCATACATCTGTGTTAAGTTCTATGAAAATGCCATATTTTTCCAGGTGCTCATTCAATATGCCAACTAAATTTATATCAATAATAGCTTTTGGTATTGTTGATATTTAGGCGTTTAGCATCTTATTTCAGTCACAGTGGTGGCTGGAACGTTTTTCTAGACTCATCTAAACTTTAGCTTTGAATGAACTTGAAGATGTTAAAACTTTTTGAAAATTCCCTGGAATGATCCTTGAAGTTTTTTTAGTATTGTCTTGACGACCCTGTCACTCTGATTATTACGTTACAGAGCCTTGCCATCAGCTGTTTGCCCCATTGTCAATCATTCTTTGTACCATCATGGTCACCGCTCTTTTACTTTTTACATTCCTACATGCGCAATCTCATCTTCAGTGTATTTCTCTTGACAGGAACGTTACGTGAGGAATTCGTATTGTATTACATAGGCTAAATTTCTCTTCCCTGTCGTCATAGTTGGGTGAGGCTCGAGAGTGAATAATGTGGATAATTTGGTAGCTTTAATCACAACAGAAATGTCTCTAATGTTCTTCTAGTTTTAGTTTTTACTACTTCTGTTTAGAGTTACTTCTACTTGTCATTATTAATTTTGTTTTTGTATGTTTTTTGTATAGTAGCTTGTTGTAGTCATATCTATATTATTGTTGCTTTTATCTTTGATATTGTTATAGTGATCTGCGCATGCTCCCTATTTCTTAACAGCGTGTGACGTAGATGCTAGTCCATTGTCCCAAACTCCACCCCCACGTGTCAAACGGAAAAGAACCAGCCCTGCAGAGGCACAGGCTGCATTGAAGGAGATTAAGAAATTAATACGGAGTGATGAGGATGGAGATGGAAATTTGCGAATAAAGGAGCCCACGAGTGTGAAAAAGCCCGAGTTAGAGTTTGTGAAGGATATTTCAAGGAATGATAAGAATTTTAGCCCACGGAAGATAGTGTATGGTAAGATTGAACCGTTTTGCTCATTATTTTGAATTTTGGGCTGCAATTAAAAGCTTTTGTTGAAATGCTTAGTTTGTAATAAGATCAGAACTGAAACACTTTATAACCTTGAGTGCTCGAACTGTTATTAGAACATACTTCGAACGTAGATAACATAATAGCAACATCTGAAAGCGGCAATAAGTTGTATACTATAGCATAGCAGAGCATTGTATTGTATTAGAGTATGTTATAGGGAATTATGTTTTGTATTTCATATTGTATTAAATGTATATTTTATATATATATATATATATATATATATATATATAGATATATATATATATATATATNNNATATATATATATATATATATATATATATATATATATATATATATATATATATATATATATATATATATATATATATATATATATATATATATATATATATATATATATATATATATATATATATATATATATATATTTATATGCATGTATGTATGTATGTATGTTTTTCACACACGCACATGTAAATTTTTGACAGCTCCGGACAATCAGCAACCAATTTACCAAATAAGTTCTCCCAAACGTCATAATGCAACACCAAAGCAAATACCACCCTCAAATACACCCCAGAAGTTATCTGGAACCCCCCAAAATACACTAAAAGGTGCACGTATTGGAGAAAATAGTGAGGAAATCAATGGATCATCTCTCGTGAGGAAGGCGTTAGACAAGGGGGTCATTACAACTCCAAAGCTAAAAGAAGAGAAGCCTTTGCTTGAAAAGAATTCTCGAATTGGAGGAAGCAATGTGGATCATGCGCAGATTAGAAAATTGCCTCAAATATTGGTACCATCAAGACTGAACAAGAAACAAATGGTAATTCCAAAATATACCTAGATATATCTTAATGTTTATGCCATAGAAACCCAAATAACTACCACCATTTTCATTTTTTCCATTTCATTTAATTTTGGAGCAATAGCTGTTTTCCAAAGGGTCCTCCATTTACGTTAAAGTTTAATAAAGAAAAGCAAAACGAATCAAATATTGAGAGCTTCCACTGGATCATTCCAATATTCTGGTGTTAGTTTTCTTGAGCGGAGCTCTTGTCAAACATTAGTGTGCATGCTCATGTCTTCTCACAAGCACCCTTTGAGGCCTAATATGGTGGAAAACAAAAGTATAATCATAGGAAATTTAAGGGATTGTCCTGGATTCAGTTTTCACCTCGGAAAAGTGTTCTAAGATCTATAGTCTCAGTTATGCACTTTTAAAACCTTGTTAAGTATTTCCTCTTCTGAACGCAAGTAATTGAGTTTTCTCTGCTTGTTCTTTTTAAAGATTGCCTGCAAGTATTTGGCTTCAAAGCTCAATTGTAAATTTTCAAATTCTTTCCTTCGTGGTACAACACACCTCATTATGGGCACTGGTAAGTATATGTTTTTGCTAATATGGAAATGGACTGGTATCTTGTACTGTAACTGAATCCAGTAGCTTACAAAGCATGGGATTATACCTTCCATTTACAGCTCAGTAGACATAACAGTAGCTATATGGTAGCAATGTTTTTAGAGCAGCTATTCTAGTGTCTCTAATAGAAAGGGGGAAGCAATAAAAGTGGGGTGTTCACATCGGCCAATTCTTAATAGAAGGGGGTGCGAATAGAAGGGGGGTGATCATGTCGACTAGCTTTCAATAAAAAGAGGGTGCTAATAGAAAGAGGTATGCATGTCGGCAGCTTTTCAATAGAAAAGGAGTGCTAAGAGAAGGTGGTTCATGCTGGTAAATTGTTTAATTAAAAGGTGATGTAATTTTCTGCGTGTTCTGATCATGATCAATTAGTAAAATTTAATAGAAGGGGGTCTTAGTAAGCAACAGGTGGGGGGAAAATTCTCTTGAAAGTAATAGACGGGGGGCCGTATATTATAGACACCGGAATATCTGGATGCGCTTCTGGGATGCGGCTCAATCAAACATGCTGTAGCATTCCATATACACTTTGCAAATTGACTTTTGATAAGTAGAATTTGAATAACAGATTGATATCTATAAACTTTCTTTTCTGTGTATATGTACGTGGTGTTTTGAATTACAGATGAAGCTTCTGCAATTGATCGGTCTGCTTATACGTATAAGTACTTAATGGCACTGATTCAAGGATCGTGGATTGTCAGTTTTCAATGTAAGTGTGATAATTTTGCCAAGCAGATATTTCTTGCTACTGTGCATAACCTGCAACTTTGCAGTGCGCAGTTTTAAGATAAGAGTCATTTAGTGACGTGATTTAGAGCACAGTCTTTTATCAGGGTTCATACTTTTTTCAAAGCTACAGCACTCGCTTAGGTAGACATTTTGTATTAGATTCTAATGAGCACGTCATCGAATGAACAAGCAGATAAATCCAGTCCATACCCGAGAGAAATTTATGCAGGAGCGTCCATTTTCACGTGCGGCCTTATCTGCACGAGCAATTACTCTTAATTATTTGGCATTTCACGTGCTGTCCAAAAGTTTCTTATTCCTAAGCATGCCAATTGGGATAGAAAAGGACAGAGCAGAATTATGAACGCAAAAGGTGACAGTCACTAGTGTTGTAGTTGTGACAACAAAGTTCCAATTTGGCACGTGTGCATTTAATTGACAATTTTTCGCTCGTGCTTGGGATCTTGCACTTGTGTGGACAGCGCACGTGTGCTCGTACGTGTCTCCGCGCATGGACTGTAAATCAACGAATAATTATTAAATGGCTGGATCCATTCGTATCCTAGTGCATCGATGAGTCATTGGCGTCGTAGCCTCAATTTCATTTAAGGAAATCGCAATTATTGCATCGACTACTTAAAATTGGCATTACACATCCTCTTGGTTCTATTTTGGTACAACTTATTCATGTATCATTTGGTGTCTTTATACGCTTAGTTTAATCACCTTCTTCAATCTCCAAGCTACCTCTTTTCTGGTTTATGATTTTGTAGAAAAGCTGTGGAATTGCAATCCTTCCTTCTAAAAATGAATTTAATAAAAACCAGACATAGTCTGCATGGCAGTAGATTAAGCGAATTAAGTTTTAATTTTTTCTATTTTCTAGGGGTGCATGCTTGTTTGGATTCTGGCAGAGCGGTGGACGAAGTAGGTATTTATAAGAATGTCTTCAAGCTGCTTACGTTGCTTTTTCTTGTTTCCTTTCTTCTGTTTTTCTTTCTGGAGACCCGGAAGTTCCAGGGACCATTTGTACCGCAGTCCACAGTATTTTCCACCCCTGGTATAAGGGTATCTTCAGTTGCTTACTTTTCTCCTTGAGAAAGAATTCAGTATTACTATAAAAGTATTTTATTTGTTGTACATCTGATCATTTGCATGTTTCATGAATTTCAAAATCTCTTCTCTCCATGTAGAGCCGTTATGAGGTGAAAGGAGATCCCAGCTCAGACCAAGAAATTGTACCAAAATACGCTCGTCTCTCAAGACAAAGAAAGGTCAGTCAGTCTGGACACTATCTATTTGGCGCCTGTTTTCAAGGCTGAATCGGTTATTATGAGCTTTAAAATCCAAATGCAGTTAGGACTGTCGTGGCTTTGATATTTGTGGTTTAGTTCTGCTTTTTCGAGTCGCAGAAGTTATATCCTCTGCGATAAGATAATTAGCGTATAGACCTCAGCTACAGTTTTTTTCTTACAGTTAACTGGCTGTTTCTATGGATACTGATCTGTTCTTTTCACTTGAAAGGAAATCACTATGACTGTTGAATAGCTCGTTTCTATTTTTCAGCATGATGTTCTTGCTAGCTTTTCCTTTTTCCGTCTGAGTAGTTTGATATTTACAGTGTTTCTTGAAAACAATGTGTCGCTGCAAAGAGGATCCTATTTTCATATTGGCCTAAATCATCGTAATATTTGCGTATCTCCGTAGAAACATATACACTCTTTTATTATAAGAATAGAATTTATAGGAATATCGAGGCTCAAAATCGCAGAAATTTTATAATAATGCGAGGCTCAAGCTTCATCAAGACATAAGAACTTTTTGTATCCTAGTTACAATACTGCTTTCAGATTTACTTCTGCATTATCGATGCAAAATTTAAACTTTTGCGTAGTTTTATGATGTAGTAAAACAACAATAAAGATTGGAATAATTCTTTAAATATATAAGCGAAGGTACACCTTTGGTATTTAGGAATGATTCTAGTCTCAAAATCAGAAATAATTAAGAATATTATGGCTCGGAAAAAATTTAGGAATTCTTATAAAAAAAAGAGTGTACAAGTATACCAATTTACGTCTACAAGCTCACTACAGCTCAAATGAAATTTGCTATGGAAGTTTTCTCATCTAAATGATTACCATGTCTTTTATAGAATTGTTCCTTCTTTTCAGGAATTGCCACTGTTCCATGACCTCACCTTATCCCTCCTTGGCGATTTCCAATCCAGCAATATGACCAAAGGTAACATCAAGGCCTGTGAATTGCATATTTATCTCTGCAATTATAGATCTAGACATATTTGGTATCTCGCTTTCCTTCATTCTGTTTGCGTAATACAGTGGTGTCTCAACTGCTTTCTTTCTATACGCGGTGCTTGTCACGGTGTTCCCAATGTTGTTGAGTCCTGTAATCTCACGAAAGTTCATCCTTTAAAGACGAATTGCAACCTCTAGATCCGTAAAAGTTTAAGGTAGAGAAATTTTAGTAACTTTTGGTTAAAGGTTCCTTTAACCACAGTTGAGAAGTCTCTAGATTGGATTGGAAAATCAGATCCTTTAGGTAGTTTCATTGGGGTTTCATGAAAAATTCGACAGCAGGACAGTAGAGGGTTAAATGACTGCATACATTGTTTGAAAGAGCAAACTGGATTTTCTCAAATGGGAGTCGTTTAGCCAAACCCATTTGCTTACCCTCTCAAATACATAAGAAAGATATTCAAGGAATATACGATACAGAAAAAAATTTGCAAGGCAATGCTGGACCCATTATGTTTACCTCATCCAGTGAAAAGTGCTTGTTGACTCACGAAATATAGATCTAAAGAATTCTCATTAAGGTTCAGTGAAAATTTAATTTGTCTTTAATGAGATAGAGCGCAGTGCAAATTTCTGCTTTAATCGAACGCCTTTGTTTCATTTCAGATCAACTTGTCGAGTTACTAGAAAGAGGTGGCGCTGAAATATTCTTCGATTTACCTCGAAAAATACCTTCCAAGGTAAGATTCGCTCCTTGTTTCCTACTACACAAGTTACCTTTTTCTGTCTATATTTAAACTATAGGAATGAAAAAAGGAAAGAAATACGTAGAAAGAAAGAATAGGAAGAAATGTAAGAACAGATCAATTACAGGCTTCATATGGTCAGGAAAAAACTGTGTTTTTAAGGACAGTCAGGAAATTTTTCTGAAACTTGAAGAAAGTCCGGTAAAGTCAGGAGATTTTTTTGAAACTTGAAGAAAGTCCGGAATTTTTTTTGAAATATGAAAAAAGTCCGGACTTTTTTGACACATGCAGGAAATCCGGAAAATCAGGAAATGTTATCATCCATACAAGTAAATTCTTTGGTAACTAATAGACTAATCTTAATAGACTAATCTGCACACTTCGTATGTATGTCAAAATAAAGCAAGTCAGCTTTTTTGCTTACAAGTTACTACTTGAGTACAATATTGCCATCATAGTTTTAGATGATGGGTCAGTAACATCAATTGTAATATTAATTGATCAGGAAAAATATTGTGTATCTCTGATATGTAGTTAGAAAAAAACACCTTTTTCAAGAAAAAAGTCGGGAAAAGTCGGGAAAAATATTAATCAGGATGTGTATGAACTCTAAAGTAGGATCAAGTCTCAATAGATTAGTGGAGAAAATGAAAGTTGTATTGCCTGCGGCGATTTTTTTGTTTCCCAAAAGAGAATGAAGTGTTTAGGTGATAAAATCCCAATTCATCTTCATGCATTTCTCCGCTCTCTTCGTCTTGATAAAAGCTGATTTTTAAAGTCTTTGCTAAGGATTTCGAAGATGTATAGATTTACTTCTAATTATTAGTAATTCTATTTCATTTTAGAATTATCTATTAATTCTTGACTCAGATAACATTGACAATAATCTTAAAGGTAAGTGTTCTTCCTGTTTTGTTCTTTAGAAAGCTATTTAAAATGCAAGTATGCATTTCGCTAAATATAAGCAGCATACTATTTATACTCGGTTTCAACTCGACGCAGGCTAATTTACCAAAACGTGACCATAGCTAGGTTGCTCAATTTTCAAGTAGACATGTCACTTGATAATGATTTCATGGCTATGTAACTCACTGCAGTTTTTTAAAGCCAATGTTTTAAAGCCTTGTAAAGCCTTGTATACCTAACTCACATGAATTTCAGCAGTTGCTTCTGAAGCTCTTCGATGTTATATTTATATTGTCAAGAATAATATGGTGCTTTCTGCTCTATCGTTTTATTTGTATGTCGCTATGACACGTTGCTTTTAGAAACTCTTTTATCAAATCATAATGTTTTTTATTATACACAGCAAAATTTGTAGAGGCCAATATTCAACCCATACATTATGAATGGATCACCGAATCCATAATTAACTACAAGTAAGTGATGCTTGATAGTAATAATTACCTACCTGGTGGCCTAGTGTCGAAACGTTACGGGCGAGGTGGCATAGCGGTTAGAGCGCATGAATTCTATGCGGAAGGTCTACGGTTCGAGCCCGACTCGAGGCCTTGACCGAACGCTCGATCACTGTTGTCCCGGCAGCAAATGGGTGAACAGTGAGCGGGTGAATGGGTGGCAGCACTGGAGAGATAAAGGCAGCGAGGAAAGGAACTAACCATCCTACCTCACATGCCGATGGCTCAGTATAAGTGTCCCATCTAACAGGCACTCCCCTACACACGAAGGTATACGGGACTACCTTTACTCTTTTTTAAGTGATACTATCGTCCTTTTGTGACGTATTTAGAAACAGGAATCGAATTGCAGATATAAATTTGATTTGCAAAATTTTTGGCAAACTTTTTAGAGATTTGGTTAGTATGTGTACGTTGATATTCGCTTTTTTTGGGAAAATGTTTAAATTCGCTCCCAAAGATTGTAAATTGATTCGCAATTTGCAAATTGTGAGTCACTAAGTCAATCCCTGAGAAATATAAGTGATACTTTCTACCTTCTTTTACGTTAAGGTTTCTCATATAGTAGGGTGCGCCCCCCTTGAGGGGCATGTTGCAATGCTATAGGGAGCTCGTATGACCCCGATAATGAAAGTGATATTGTTTATAGTGAGTAGAGTTCGCGAAATATTTTCTCTTCCTATTGGTGGAATTTGCAACAGATAATTGAGAAGCCCTGTTTTAAGTCAACTGAAAAGAAAGTAACTCAACTGTCAGTCCGTCACCTACTTGTCTGGTTCTTCATTAGTTTTTAAAAGGAAGGCGCGGGGAAGCCCGAATTAAAAGGTGCGATTCAAATTACTGTTAGTTGTACGTAATTTAGCCACAGCATGCAAAGGCTACGCAATGCTATCAAAAGAGATTTTTCTGCTGGTTGAGACTTATGTAATCTGAATTATGAATAATGCCAACACGTTTTTTAAGCCAGTTTATTATCTCAGTTTTTCAATACAGATTAAGCAAAGTGCGATAGTATGCCTGGTTGCTGGTTATTTTGGTTTAATGATTGTTCAATAATACAAGAAGTGTTTGCTTTTCACTGATTAGAACTCATTAGATAAGATGGGAAGACCGTCTCTAAACAGTTAATATTTTAATCTGCTATCCACATGCAAAAGTAAACGATTGTTGGCGTGTTCGATACCTGTGCCCTTCATCTCTGCAAAGATTTCTCACCCTTGTGGTATCTTCTGTACATAGCTATGTGTTTTGTCTCTGGTTTAGCTATGTTTAAAATCCATTGGAAGATAGGAACTATCTGATGCATTAACCATTTTCACAGCTCTGTATTAACAATGTTCGATTGAAATTTGTAGAAGGATTTCTCATACTGTATGCTCCAATATTACGAACTTTTTGTGTACATAGCTACTAAATGAATTGCTCCTAGTAATACGTTCAACTTTTCGAAAAAGAAGTTTAATACTTTTTCGGGAGCCATTCACATTTAGTGAATATTTATTTGGAAAATTTTGACCCCTCCTATTGTACGTAAGAATATATTTGGTTGAGGTTAGCCTTGTGCGCACCAATACGACTTTTTGCCAAGCCCCCTACCCTAGATAATTCGCGTGTATCTACGGTGTGAGTGACCCCATAGCTGTCCTTGCACATTATCTGATCTTACGTAGAGTCTTGGTTGAGCTAATGGTTAGCATTGGACGATCCTTAAGAAGCAATTCTTTCTTTGGATAAAGAGGCTCTCTAGCTAGTAGCAAGCTGGCAGCCTTTTTTCTCAACCTCATTTTCATGTTTGAATGAAGATTTCACGCTCCTCATCCAATAATTGTGTAACTATAATAGCAATAGTTGGAAAGACCAGCTTATCAAATTCGTTTTCCAGTTATCATGTGACAAAGCCCAGTTTTATCACACTACTCGTGTGCCTAACAGAAATGTGGGGGGGGGTGTTGGGATATTTTGAAATGCAAATTAGATTCGCAACAGAGAGGACAAAGAGTATGCATATTACATTCTACAATGTGCTTGCTGTACTGACAAATTTTGGACAGGATAGAAAATCAATGATCCTCAAGGGTTTGGAAAAAATACAGAAATGAATAAGCGTCCCCTCGATTTTACCAGACACTTGAGAGTGCATGTGTATTTTACGTCAACTGGCCGTAAATTCAGATTAACAATACACCAGCCACCGTCTGCTTTTCCTATTGTTAATGATATTGCATTCAGATAGAAGTGTTATTCTAGCTAGCTTAGAATCGACTACGTTCTGCCTGTATATTGCATTGCAAGTGCTTCGTCACCTGTTTGTTTATCGCCTCATTCTATTGGACATGTTTTATTTAGGATGCTTCATTGTACTGTATACCTGCATGCATTCACTCTTCACCTCTCCTAAGTGCCTCTTGCGATTAACTATTGTTTATCCCATGATCCAACTGATAACCCAGATTTACAGGCATTGTTGTGAGAAACGTGGGTCAAAAATAATAGCTATCAGTGGCATCCCTCACGTAGATCGGGGTTAAGATAACTGCTAAGGTCCTCCTAGCTTTCAAAGTCCTAAAGGGGCTCCGCAGAGGTTTTCAATATGTAAGTTTCTTTGTATTATCCGGAGTATAAATGAGAATGGGCCTAATCTTTCTGAATTTCTTAGGCCCTTGAGTATCTTTGTTGCTCCATTGAATTCAATCTAGCATTTTAGAATGCTAGATGGCATTAGTGATGACGTCATAAAAAATATTTTTAGAATTTTCATATTTTGACAACATGGAGTGAAAGTGCACCTCAAAATTGGCATGTGTCGACAATTTTAGATAAACATTGTCCAAATGGACTGAAATACGACCATTTTAAGACAGAAGACTTGTCATACAAACCACTGTATTTTTCTCCTGGTTCCAAACGTTTAGAACAAGACTCAAAGTACAGCGATTTGATGGGAACTATGTCAGCATTTAGTTGCTTAAATTTCAGTCATTATTTTTCAGATCGATCTGAAATGCATCTGGGAATCAGGAGATCTGTGCATTGCTTTTCTGTATGTTGTGCAACTTAAACAAAATACAAATATTCATTTTTAATTTAGAAGTTGGACGTTATGAAGGCTATATTACTTGGATAAATGTGGTGCAATTTGTGAAAAATTCACAGGAAATAACAAAACTCAGAAATCGAGTACAAAATAACAAAATAAAAGACGAAAAATACGTAAGAATCCCATAAAAATCATGAAAATCGCATAAAAAGTCCTATAGTCCCTTAACTATTGGAAGTCCTTTTTGAAATCTGGGGCACTGACAGATTAGATTCACGTCTGGGAGTATTTTTTTTGAATTCATTTTATCCAATTCTTGGACTTCCTAATTGATGTTCCTACTCTTGCCTTTTGCAGGATCCAGGAACCTTTGGAGTTTCTGCTGGAGTTATAGCCAAGAGAAAGACCATTTTAAAATTGATTTTGATGTAAAATATGTGAAAGTAGTGCTATTTTGCAACAGCAAAATTGTAGCATCAAATATCTCATGTAGCTTAATATTTTTTGTATGCAGTGGTGCTGCGTGATCTCTATTTCTGGGGGGGGGTGTAAAGTAATATTTTACCAACTGAAACCGGTAAAGCTGTCAATTTATTGACAGAGATGTGTCTTATGCATGTATCTCATGCCAAATTTCACAAGGGAACTCTTTTCACCGTAATATTACCCTCTTTATTTAGTGTATAGTTGATTACAGGGCTGCCGGGTCCAGAGAAACCCGCTAAGCCTAATTGGTAACAAAATAAAGCCAAATTAAACCAAGTATGAACACGAGGCTAGAAAACAATAGACAATGGTAGTAACTGAAAACGAGGGGGAGGTATTATGTTATTGTACCCGTCAAGGAGAAGGAAGTAGCACATATTTGTTCATTATCAAAATGGAGATGAAATTATCTCTGCTCCCTCTATTGAATATTTTGCAGTTAGCTGCTGTGTTTGCTCAATTGTGACGTATACGTTATTCATGTTTATGGGGTATTATCATTCATTTTGGTACAAATAACCTTGGAAATGAGAGATTTTCCAGAAGAAGCCAAATTAAGCTAAGCACCCAGGTACTAGGCCTCTATTGGATGCTCCTACTAATCTAGCAGTGAATGCATAGATGCTTCTAACTGCGCCAATCCAGTAACCACAATCCACAATCTGCAGAAAGGGTTGGAAATGAGCTGAAATTCAGATAGTAGAATAAATGCTACACAATTGATAACAACGCCTTCCCCCAAAGCCAAGATATAATGACATTTAATCTTTACGGCAACTGAATTACCTTGTGATGCATCTTTATGCTTGCGCAAAGGGATGGCAATGGTTGGTTTGCACTTGATGAAATTTCAAAATAATTCCTATTTTATCTGGAAGATTACCTAACATAAGGCAGTGCTGCCCTTCCCCACGGTTGCATTCTTTGCGGCTGTACCAGCTGATAATTATCATATTTGGTTGTGTTTGTCGAACCTCATTAAGAAGATTAAATGATTAGCGATGTCGTAAATAGTGTTTACTTCGTTAACCAACCAACCTTACAAGCAGAAAATCATAAACATTTCACTCCTTTATTATTCAAGAATCGTGTTCTTATGGTAGTTGTAATCTTATATCGCCGATAGCGCAATGCCAGGCATGTGCACGTAATGGGCCGTAAGAGTATCGTAATAGAAGTTGGCAGTTTGGCGCCAGGAATTTTCCGAAGGGGAGCTGACACTTCCAACCAGGGTACTAAAATACGGTTTTCGGGGTACTATAAATGGCAAAAATCTCCGGAAAAGTAGTTTTTCACCTTCCGACAGGGGGCTAGCATGCTCCGACGGAGGGGGCTACAGTCCAATCTAGCCCTCCTCTGGTACTACAACTGTTTGGCGCTCCAGGTTAACGCTTGGCTATTAAAACTAACCACCAAACTCCTTGTACCTGCGCTTTTGCAACGATCTTTTTCCTTGTGGCTTTCCTAAATATTTTCTGCCTTTGCAAGCAACCGTATAGAGAATTGAAAATTTGTCCAAATTACTTGTCTAAAATGTGATCGCGCATTTGAAGAAATTTGTTGTAGAACTGAAGCTCGGCGTCGTTCAGGATCTGAAGCAAAATTTTTGTGGTTTTTCCATAGTTTTATAATAGAACCATTTATAGTCCAGCCACCATCGCTAAATCTGCCGTTTTTTGTGCTGCAAGTATTGAATACATGAGCGAGGTAGCGTAGTGGTTAGAGCGCATGCCTCCCTTGCGGAAGGTCTACGGTTCGAGCCCGGCTCGATGCCCGACTGAATGCTCGCTCATTCTTCACCCAGCAGCAAATGGGTACCTGGTGGCAACACTGGGGAGATAAAGGCGGCGATGAAAGGAACTGGCCACCCTAACTCACATGCCGATGGCTCAGGATAAGTGTCCTCTCTAACAGGCACTCCACTTAGTACGAAAGTATATGGGACTACCTTTAGTATTGAATGCAGCACACAAGTAGAAGCTATGTAAGAATGGCCCTTGATAAGAAAGGACGAAAGGAAATGTAAAAGATGAAGGGAATTTAAAGAAGATAAATGTTTGCATAAAGAAAACTGCACAGGTAAAAGTAAGAGAAATCAATTGTCTGAAGTAGAAGGATTGAGAATTGAACAAGAAAAATAAGTATTATAAAAGATCCCAACTCTGCTGGAAGATGCCAAACAGACTTATTTTTTGTGTGGCAGACATTGTAATATAAATAATTTAGAAATGAGATTTGGTTACACATCAGAAGAGAGCAGTCAATAGTATGCAGAAAAAATTTTGCTACCAGTACACGTTTTTTTTATAAGAAAATCATTATTTTACCTGAGCCTCAATTTTCTTAACTTTTCCCGAAATTGAGCCTGAGGTTTTCTTAAATTTTTCTTAACTTTTACTGAAGTAAACTGGCTAGAGTGGTTTACACTTTCGTTATTGATATTTTATACTTGAATTTGAATTCCATCTTTAACATTTTGAATGCAATAACGTCGAAATACCGATTTTTGGCCTATAAAAACACTTAATTTTGGAAATTGAGCCTCGTGATTTTCTTAAGATTTTGACGATTTGAGCCTCACTTTCTTATAAACTTTTTTCTTATAAAAAAGACGTGTATTGACCATAAGAACAAATGCCTATAAAACACCTTTAAAAGCATTCCTTTCTTCAAAAATTTTTAGACGCGGGAGGGCGCTTTCTTTTCCTTTTACTCTCTGTATAAGGGATTACAATCTGGCATGCCTTGGGTGATCGTAAAATTCCTCATTAAACGCTATATTTCGACTATAAATACCGTTATGAGGGCTGTTGTGTGCCCTCGTACAAGGTAGAAAGTGTGTATTGCACAAATTTTGACTTCCTTGTTGATTGACAGCTGGGAATGAAAAAAGAATATAAAAGATGTTGTTTACTGGGCCTAACGCTGCTAGATAGCCAAGAAATATAAGGTGAAGAGGTGAGGTACCCTAAAACCAGGGGTGATTTCTACTTTCTCTACACAGCACAATGTCAACTGCGAAGAGCATGTCCCAAGGGGCCTCCCGCTGTATGTCCTTTGTCAGCACATCCATTATAGCGGCAAACAAGAAAGGACTAAGGGCTGATCCCTGATGGAGTCCAACACCAACCTCAAATTCATCTGTTAATCCTGCTACGCTTCTCACTACAATTCCAGCTTTGTCGTACATATCCATTACCAATTCCATGTAGCGCTCTGATATCCCTGCCAGTCGCATGCACTCCCAGAGTTCCTCCCTAGGCACTCTGTCGTACGCCTTCTCGAGGTCCATGAACACGCAGTGTAGTGCTGTCCCTCTCTCCACTTTTCATGTAGCATCTGTAGGCTGTGTATTTAATAAATATGCTTTATGAAAATCGCCTTAGCTGCGTTACTTCTCGCTATCAATGAAAGAAAGCTGATATTTGCAAAGCAGGGCCGGATAAAGGTGCCGTGGCACCTTTATCTGGATACGAACGCCTGCTCCTTTATATGAACAGTGCCTATATGAGGTTATAGGGTAACCAGATATTATTTTATGGGACGCTAGCCTCCCTCTAACCTCTGCCTCTCTCTCACAAGCGGCCACTCGTGTGCTCTTGCCTCTGTTGTTATTCCATACTGCAAAGTTGTGGTGATCTGTGCTTTTGAAAATGCTATCTCTTGGACGTAGAGCAATTGTGAATGCCATCAAGAGGCAGAATGCAAGTGCAGCAGTCGCATTAAAGCATACCCTGCCCGATTTACCGTATGATTATAATGCATTGGAGCCAACGATCTCAGCAGAAATTATGGAATTGCATCACAGTAAACATCATGCCACTTACGTGAACAATTTGAACATTGCAGAAGAAAAGATCGAAGCAGCAAATGCCAAAGGTATTTCATGATATAGTAGAGAAGAGAAATGCATCTTTCTTCTTTTACTGTAGTTTGTAGGTAACATCAAAATACGTTGTGCAAGCTAGGCCTCAAATATGGCAAAGGATGCCCTCAGAGCAAAGTGCACTTCTGACGCAGAAAACTATAAATTTGGCTTAGTCTTTATCTTCGAAAATTAGACAGAGAAATGATGGTTTTAAAGCATTTAGTAAGGGAGACTAAAGTTGCAACATCGTAAATAGGATGTGTGGCTTACGTAAGATTTGAGCATATTTTCAAAGATAAAGATAAGATTAGTTGGTTAATCATCATATTGTATAATTTTGCAATATCATAACATGCTCTAGTGATCTAGGGATGTACTTTAATGATTGAGGAAAATGGTGCTTTTTGGACCTCAAAATGATAAAAAACATGTACCACTATGGTGCCCCATCAAAAGTGTTCTCAGTTGGGGCAAATGCCACCATCCCCACCAGCCAGAATGCGAGTGGAGTAAAGATAAATCTTTCTTTATGTGCTTTGCAGGAGATGTTTCTACTGCAGTAGCATTACAATCCGCATTGAAATTCAATGGAGGAGGTCATATCAATCATTCCATTTTTTGGACCAACCTCAGCCCAAATGGTGGTGGGGAGCCAACAGGTAATTTCAGAATCTTTATTCTTGTAAATAATGTTAAAATTTAAACATTTTTGGTGCTAACTCAAGGAAATTCTAACTGACTTTCCATACTTTTCTCTCTATTATTGAAGTTTGAATGTGCCAGTGTGCTTAGTGGTCTGCATGGTTGTTTCTGTTTAGGTGAAAGATTAAGATAGAAAAATAGGATAGATCTGATTTTGTTGTAGCATGTTAGCCCTGAGCTAAGATAAAGAGAATGCTACAATGGAAAGGAAAATTATGATCACCAGAATAAATGGATGCTAAATGCTTTAGATCTTGATCAACTTCCTTGAAGTGCTATACACATTGGGGGCATCATGCTCCCTATGCCCCCATTGGCATATTTGTGATTGTATAGTATTATCACATTTTTCTTTGATTTTATTCTAATTTGTGGTTGTGGATCTTGTTAAGTTTTATTTTGATAGGTTTTTTAGCAACTGTGGGTAACTTAATATTTTTGTCTATCTCTTATAAAAGATAATTGTTAGCTTTCTTGGTTTGAAGATAGGAGTTAGTTATATATGTTTATTGATTAGAAGAACCATTATTAGTAATGAATGCAGTCCATACCTGAAAACATTGTGATCACATATGTCCATGCCCAGACATGTGCAAAAGTAACAGCACATGTGGCAGACTGCCCATGCCCGCAGAGATGGATCTAGGAGCAGTTTCATGGTGACTCACATGGCAGTCTCAAAATTTGTTTGAGTTGTTCAACAAATTTTGTGTGGCTGTAGTCATATTGTATATAAGAATGATAGTATGCTAGTATCTTTGGAGCGGTATCAAAACTTTACACAATTATTTTTATTAAACTCTCATTCTGGTGCTTTGTGCACAAAAGAGCATTGCTGTGACTTGTGAACATTTTTACATAAGTGATACCTTTTGTACATCTTTTGATTTTTCTGGGAATTTACTGAATAAATCGTCATGAATGAGATCTTAGAACAGATAATAACTGGGGGGGGGGGTGTAATTGGACAATAAATTCACATAAATTTTTCACTTTTGGTATTTTTCTATCTTGAAAATGGCTTCTTGTTGTAGAAACCTCAGTCCTTAACTTTTAAAAATTAACCCTATTGCTGCAAAAGGCAGTTGATGTCTTGAAGTTTACCAAATTGTTTGAAAATTGTGCTGAATTTGCCAAATTGTACAAAAATATTGTAGAATGTACCAAGTGGTGTAAAAATATTGTAGGGGTGCCTCTTCCTCTGTGCCCCAAGTAGATCTATCTATGCATGGTAGTCTCACTGTCCATTGTGCAACTGCATGTCCCTAGTGTACAATTTGTATCAGCTGCAACAGCAGAAACACTCACCTTGCATTGCATAGGCACCTTGAAATGCTTTAGAGATATCACTGATACAGAGACAGGTACATGTACAATTTGACACTGCTGCATAGGGCCTAAAATATATATAGTTTTGATGCATTTTGTGGATTAATAATTGGAATCTGTGAATGTCTGTGGACCTGTGGATAGGGCACAATTGTAAAGTGAATGAGATTCATCTCAAACAAACCATTTGAATCTCCAAAATAGTAGGAAATTATCAGTAAAATTGGCAAGTAATTCTGAATGCAGAGCAAAATTACATCGCAATCAATTCCATTACATAACATGGCCTCTAGTTTCTACCATCCCCAGCATATAACTCCAAAAAAGTTTGCTTAAACATCACATCTCAGTTTGCTTAAAATGTGGACTTAAGAAATTTTGCATTTAGGCCCTGCTCTTTTAGCATTTTCTTTGGGTCATGTACTGTACATGGTAATATTCATAACATTGTGGAGCAATATTTTGATGTAGTCCTATCATCATTATTATCAAACTGAAATGAAGTTAGGACAAAAACAAAGCTATAATTGCCATCATTTATTGCTAAACATTGTTTTTGGATTTAGAGCATTTTTACATGCCATTTTTAGAATTGATAGCAAAGTGATATTAATTGAATTAAATATTTGAAAGATTCTTCTTGAAATAATCCAATGTTTACAGAAGACATGATTAACTTAATTTGACATGCCCTGTTGGTGCTTCTGCTGCATTTCATGGATGTTTGTACAATTGCAATGCTAGAAGATAAATATCCACAAAGCACTCATCATGTATAACATATGAGACAAATACTGGTTGAATTGAGTTCCTCTCTGAATATCTAATTAATCAGGTGTATGGATTTGCTGGATTAGTAAATACATACCATCTCAATTTATTGAGAAATATACAATGTACCATAATGAGAGCAAATGTTTGTGAGAAGAGAAATAGTTAGCTCTTCTAAATTCTTATTTGTGTTAACATTGTTCCTGCTTTATAAGGTAAATGCTATCAGTTTCTTGTACTGTGAGCTAGAGTAGTAGTGTGCATAGAAGTGTATTATAAGCATTTCTAGTGATTTTCTCCTACTAGCTAGAAGTCATGTTATGAAAGTCATGTAATAGATATCATACGAGACCTGTAATACAAGATCAGTTTCCCTATAGTTATCAGTTCATTTCACTATATAAATTTTCAGTTTTGTGGGTATTATAGACTGTTGAATCTGCTAGCTTTGACTTCTTGTATTGTGACAATTTTTAAACTATCAATCATTCATGACAGGAGACTTGATGGATGCAATTATTAGAGACTTTGGCTCATATGAAAACATGAAGACAAGACTATCCACTGCTACAGTTGCAGTTCAAGGTTCAGGGTGGGGATGGCTGGTAGGGGACTTAGCACTTTATTTTTATGACTCTTTTGTAGATTTGGATGCTATGTTTTCCATCTTGAACATAAAGAACATTTAGATTACCACATTAGAAATCCCAAGAGCTACTCTTGGGTGCTTAATACAAGTCTGGGGGATGCTTATTTATGTTTCAAGCTTTTTCCCACCCCCAAACCCTATTAAGATCTCCCTGTTTATTAGTTTTAGTATGCTGAAGTGTCAAAGGCCCATGTCAAAATTTAATTCTTTTGTCTTATATTTTCAAACAGCTACCATGCTATGTCATTAATGTTTTGAATGTTCTTTCAATTTATTCTAATTTATTCTAATTTGATTTAATTTAATGTTCTTTTAATTATAAACTTTATTGAAACTTTATTTGAGATTAGAAAATCTACTAAATTTTATTGATATTTTACTATAGAACATGTTGTTTTGTCACTTATCACATGACAGGGCTGCCATCTGTCAAAGCCCCCCTAGTTAGAAAGACCTTCCCCATCTATTTGTTTTTGAAGAAAGTTCCAGACCTCATTTATTAAGACCACCTTTGTACTATGAACATGAGAGCACTTCTCAGGAAGCAAGCTTAAAGGTAGTAATGTTTCCTAGGGATATGACCCAGTGAATAAAAGACTCTCAGTTGCAACCTGTGCCAATCAAGACCCACTGCAAGCAACAACAGGTGATTTTCAGTATAATTTCTCATTGATACCATACACAGTTGTAAATTTATATGTATAGGAGTATTTGTTATGTCATGTATATTAGCGGTCAGGAACCTATAGCTCTTTTCAAGATTGCATCTGGCTCTCTAGCTTGAAGACAAATCTTTCTTCAAAGCATGACAAAACGGCGAGTACCTCTGGAACGGCTTCCCAAAGTTACTACTGGTGTTGTCTTCATGTGTCATACAACTCAACAGAGCATTGGCCAAGTCAGTATCGAATCAGACGAATTTGCGGACCCATGTGACACCAATATCAAATTGTATGGGTTTCATGAAAATTCATTAAAAAATATTTGGCTTTCATTACTCTCTCTCAGCCAAAAAGGTTCCTGGCCACTTATATATACCCACTGAATATACTGGAATACGTTGATAAATTCTCTTTATTCATGGCTACCCTCTGCAGTATCCATGGCCACAACTCCAAGGCATTGTTTCATGATGATGATTTCCGTGTTTCCTTTTCATTCTTTCATTCAGCTCATCATTATCTTCTATCGTTTTGGCTTTTGCATAGTTGAGTTGCATTCTTTTGAATTACAGGACTTGTGCCACTCCTTGGCATTGATGTTTGGGAACATGCATATTACTTGCAATACAAGAATGTGCGACCGGACTACGTCAAAGCAATCTACAACGTTGTGAACTGGGAAAATGTGGCTGAAAGATTTACTCAGGCAAAGCAATGACACTGTAAACCAAGCATTTCTCCCTCTACCCTTCAGTGCAGAATCCAAAACAAAGACTAGCGTCATGCAGCAATCTTAGTAAGAATCTCTTGTCAGATTGCTATGAATAATTTTAGAATTTTGGTTGTTATTTTAGATAAGAGTTCTCACCGCGCATATTTTTCAAATGTCATTCACACTAGGCTTAGCTGTACGACGACTAATACAATATAGAGGTTTGATCTCAAATGACTTTATCTTTTTCACTTTCTTTGACAATCTGTTTTTTTTAATTAAATTATACGAGTTATTCAAGATTAACAAGACGTGATCTTCATTTTCTCACGAGAATTTGGTGATTACTGGCAGTGTTTGCAATCTTTGTTATGCCAAAAACTGGTGGGACCGTCTTTGCTACTATTGATTTTCATCTAAATATTTTCCTTATCGTGAATTATCAAAAAAATATAGCATCCTTTATTTTAAGTGACTCGTTGCCAGCATAAGTAAAAATCTTTTTGTTCTCTCCAGAGGTTAGAAAGTGATAATTACCCCCATTGAATGAAAATCAAGTTAAATTGTTCCTTTGTGACTTTTACAGAAACGTTTTTTTATGAATTGGTCTTTGACGCTTTCAAAACTGTTAATTTATTGAAAAGAATCATTGATTCTTGTAGAGCTTTGCTTGACATCTCATTTTTGAAATGCATTTTGAAGAGTTTCGTATGATTTCAATAGTTTCCAAATCAAATTTTGAAGACGTATGCTTATGAATTGAAAATTGGACTTTTGACTTAAAGCTGGAATGTTTACTGCAGCAATATAATGAGGCTTTTTCATAATTTGCAAGGATCATTACTTAAGTTTTATTAGATTATATGAACACTTAAGATTTATGATTTTGCAATTGCCAAACAGTCTATTTCAGAGCTGGGCGCCAAATAATTTTTTTGCAACTTTCCCTTCGAAATTGTTGGAATATTATCTTATAAGAAAATTTATTGAAGTTGATCCTGGGCCATTTTACAGTTTGCTCTTTCATCTGGCGTTGTAATTAGAACCAGCAGTGCTTCATTGCTAAGACCATATGGTAAGTAAAAGTAAAGGTAGTCCCGTATACTTTCGTTCGTAGGGGAGTGCCTGTTAGAGAGGACACTTATGCTCAGCCATCGGCATGTGAGGCAGGGTGGCCAGTTCCTTTCCTCGCCGCCTTTATCTCCCCAGTGTTGCCACCAGGTACCCATTTGCTGCTGGGTGAACAGTGAGCGGGTGTTCAGTCAGGGCATCGAGTCGGGCTCGAACGGTGACCTTCCGCAAGGGAGGCTTGCGCTCTAACCACTATGCTACCTCGTTCAAGACCATATATTGGTCTGATTAAGAGAAGGTTGATCTAGCAACCTTTATTGATTGCATGATTAACTTTTACTGGTGTACTCTGTTAATAGTGAGATGCTTTACACTTCATAGGATTTCCTACTGGCCAAATCTTGTCTGTGTGGGTCTTCCAACGCGTTTTTCACTAAACTTTATCAATGTTTTCGGCTTCAGAAAATGGATCATGGCATATTTTTGGCAATATTAGTTATTTGTTTTGTATTTTGTGATTCTCTATGCAATAGAATTATAGCTGGCCATGAGAATATCAGTATTTACTCGACTTTCCCTCCGTTTCCCCCAATTCCTTGGGGCTTGGAGGCTGCCTCTAAGAGGACATTAGTTCTGGCACGAAAATTTAGGACCGGATGCCCTTCCTGACGTCTCCAATGACTTGTGGTGGGCCTCGAACCGAGGACCATTTAAATTTTTGCAATCTTAAAACTAGTATATTCCTTTTGCACTTGAGCGTATTGACGCAAAGATCAAGAATTTTCAAGAAAAAATACCCGCTGTAATGGATGGCGCCAAGAATTTTCCAACGAAAGAACTAAAATATGGCTTTCAGGGTACTATAAATGCCAAAAACCTCCACAAAAAATAGTTTTTCACCTTCCGACTGGAGGCTAATATGTTCCTAAAGAGGCTATAGCCCACTAGTCCTCCTCTGGCCGCTGTAGTCTCAAGATTTTTACTTCCTTTCCCTTACCTAGTTTGGTTTGCAGCCTGCCATAATTAGCTAACATTCATTTAGTTTGGTGGCTCAAATTAGCAAGCCCATGCCATCTCATTAAGAGTACTCCCTGCCATTCGTCTCGATTCTGTAAGTCTTTTAATCCAGTATTCCTTGGCACCTGTACCTAATTGGTTGCTAGTGATGTTCAGTCAACCATTTCACCAAATTATGAAAGCCTGTTCCATTGACTAGCATAATTGCTGGAATATTGCTATGGTTTTTCGACGCACGAGTGATATCTATCGTTAGGCTGGTGCATTTTGGTTTGCTCTCTTGAGCAGTCCAATATATTACGGATTGCAATACTTCACGGGTATCACATGACTGCTTGTGAATGAGGTTTCATACACTGGCTTTGAATGCTTTAGGGTGGCAAGGCTACTGATCAATAGAACGTAATTACCTGCAAGTCGCACGTGTACAATATCAGGCACACGAAACTGAATAGTGATAATATTGACACTTAGAATTTTTCATCATTCATCTTTGGATACTCATGTACTTCAACATACATAAAGCAGCTCATGCACGTCTCTAAACTGGCGAAGCATTATGGTCAATTTTTTGATTATGTGGGTACCATGCATATTTGGCATTATACCGGCTGATGCGTAACAAATCCATCGTAAACACGCAAACAAATGCGGTGTTAGACGTAATTTTTTTGTAGTGATCGCGCTGGACAATAAATTAAGCTAGACGTTTGTTGGTTGATCGACCATCTCAGAGTTACTTGTTGCTTGTGTGTTTCTTCTTGGTTAGGAGTCCAGCATTCCCTAGAACTCTATCTTGGTTGTTGCGTGAACGCTTTGATTCATCAAGGGCTATAGGAACCAGTTCTCACATTAACAGCATCGGCAAAGATTGAAATAGACGGCTCTCAAATTTGAAGGAACTATAATTATACGTGGGTAACACGTAGGTAATTGAAGCAATTCTAAAACACCTGGAAGCTGTTTTTTCAGTGGCTGCATCTTCGATTATCAACAGATACTTTGCTACTATTTTGCCGGCTACAATTCTCAAAGTACAAGGATTGGTAATTCAGTTACGTGCAAATCAAAAAGGTTGTTTAAATCCCAAAGGCACTTAGCTCAATTGCTATTGTCTAGATAATTGCGGGGTCTAGAGGCCGTTGCTTCCTTCTTGCAGCATTTTATGTTGACGACTTCATCAGCAGACAGCATAAAGCAAAGCAATTTGAATCAAAAGGTAAAATCATAAAATTTCAACACTATTTTTCTTTAGTCTTTTGTCTATCATCCCAAGCGTAAGCTTTGCCTCTTTATTGTTTTCTTGGGCACGATGCTGTATTGCCAGCTTGGGCGTCTGCAGAGCGCTCTTTCACTGCAAAATGTGTCTACGTCACGTGACATTGCTTTTCATATAATTTTACTCTTTTGTTATTTTTTGTTTTTCTTTATTTTACAAACGACTGCCTCGATATGCTTTATTTGCCTTCCATAACGAAAGTGGGCAGGTTTTAATTTAATTAGTAATTCGTATCATTAGAGATGACTATAAGTAGATAAATAAATATTGAGTATATAATTACTATTAGCATTATTAGAGTTATTACTAATGCTTAAACAGCTGTAGTAAGCCATAAGTTAAATTTCTTCATTCTCACTTCCCGTGTAATCCTCCTTTATGCTCTATGCCAGTGAAAATTTAAGGAAGTTGATTACCGTTTGTGATAAGAACAAGTTATACAAATTTACTAGAAAGTCAGCGATGCAACTGTAATAACATTTGTGGTCTACATAATTCACTTTTTCATAATTTTTGTACACTTGCTAATTTTTCTTTAAAGAAGCCAAAATTTATCCAGTGAAATTTTTGTGCTTGCAATCCTTAGTTACTCTACCATTCATGCTATATCACGAGAGAAAATCATTTTTCGGTCGATCGTGCTGCTCTTCTTGGACTTTAAATTTTATATAATTTTTATGCTTACATATTTTTTTGCTTAATGTAAATAGAACTTTATTTTTCTTGACACTTTTTTCTTTGATTTTCGCAAATAGTTGCTCCTAGCGAAATTAGATACTGTGCTAACATTGTCTGTTTATAATTGGTTATAAAATTTTTCAGTAAAATACACTAACATACAAAAGAGGTCATCTTGGTAGTAATATTTGGCTCTCAATCAATCAACACACCAATTTTGTCTTACTATGCGCTTCTAAATGGCCTATATATATATATATTTATATATATATATTTATATGTATATGTATATATATATGTATGTATGTATGTATGTATGTATATATATATATATATATATATATATATATATATATATATATATATATATATATATATATATATATATATATATATATATATATATATGTATGTATGTATGTATGTATTTATGTATGTATGCATGCATGCATGTATGTATATATTCAAATATTCCCATGATCTTTTTTTGGTTCTTGGTCTTTTCCCAGTCTGACCTGCCTGATCTAGATCTAAATTGCTTTAGTTGTGTTCCGCTCAACTGGCTTAGTTTACTAACAAACGCTATAGATGAGACAATTGTTCAGCCAAACTACAAGATGGCCTAATTAATACTTACACTCCATCAAATAGATGTCAAAAGTATTAGAAGAAAACAATTGCGTGTGGCATTTAATAAGTCCTGTGGATGGTAGCAGTTCAATTTTATACCGTTTTGCAATTTTTTCTTGTAGATGAAAGTAACAGTAGATAATAGCTACAAAGACACAGTAGCAAGTATTTTAGCTGATGGCAATTAGCAATGATATAGATAGTATGAAATTAAACTGTTGAAGTAGATATTGAAGATGAATATCATCATTCATATGCAAGGCTAGGAAAGCATATAATGGTCTCTACGTATAGGCTGCTTGGTCAATTGGTAGCAATGAGGTCTCAACTGTGTATTCACACGGCAAAGAAGCCCATTGATTATAAGGTGATCCCATTGGCAGATTGTTTATTCAGGCACCAGAAGAAGCAGCCAATGCATGTAATGCTAATCAATAGGGGTACAGGTGTCCTACTTTTAATTGCCATCGGATGTCTTCTGCCAATTAGACAACCTGTTGAAAAGCTATGTGTTTCATAACTTAAACACCATCCTAAGCTATTCTTATAATCTCCTCCACAACATCAAATAGGGCTTGCCTAGCCAGGTTTCATTTAGAAGCGGACACCCCGACTTTCATTTACTTTCATGAGTGTTGCATACAAAATAAAAAGCGGTAAATTTGCTTGTAAAAACGTAATTTTGTTGGGTCCAAGCGCCCCCTTTCAGCCCATCCCTCAATCTCCGTCACAAGAGTTATGTTCACGCAATTATTGTCTGCTCAGTCTCAAGTTAACTGCGCTTATGTTGTTTTCTCGTTACTTCTGGGCCGGCAAAGAATATCCTGAAGTGATGAAGGGTGCTACTCAGTCCCCATCTTAGGCATGACTATTGTATCCTTGCTCTCCCAAGGGTAAGCCCTTTTAGAAAGAAAATGGAAGCTTAAGCCCCATGTTCGTTGCAATGGATTGCCCATGAGATGAGGAATTTCTAGAAATGTAGTTTTCATCAAAAGTGGATCAGCTCCTTCAGTTTAACTTTGTGATGTTTGCTCTATCTTTGCTGATGCTTCTTCTTCCATGTCCATCATGGCTTTGATCTTTACAATGCCAGTAAGAGGATATTTACAGACAAAAGTATACCCCTAGTCTCCACTCGCCTTTACCAGCGACTTGAATGCTACAACCTTCCCCTTCTCTTATCGTTAGCAAGCTCTTTGCAATTCCCCATGGTAGTTCTTGACTTTCAAAATCTTATGCATAGCAACAATCATGATGCTCTCAAATCTTCGCCTTTTATCGTTCTTCTGTTCCTATTGGTAACTCAAAAATTCATCTCCCACGATCTTCTCTTCGCTAAATTCGATATGATTTTTCTCACAATTCAAGTTGGTGCGAAGAAAAATTCGATTATAACATCGGATTTAATAATTTCCACTTTCCAACTTGCCTAACTGTTCATGCTTTGGTCCTGTTTGTTTCCTGACTCCTGAATCTCTTCTTCGTGTTGCAGCTGGCCATTTTTTACTTTGAACACCTTCTCTGTACATTAAGATGGGAATATTTGCTCCTTAAGTCCTGGTCAAACCTGGCAACATTGTTGTATGGCGATTTGGCACTAATGTTTCAACTTACCCACTATGCCCTAGGAAAAATGTCACTGAACTTTAGTTGCACTTGTGTTTAAACATGTTAAAGCATTATTTACTGCCCTGGTCATGTACTACAAAAGATGTCAGCTTATCTGCTTTTTTGACAGAAAGCTCGAATTCATCCCTCTGTACTCATGAATCGAATACCACGAGTTGCATCATCATCATCTTCAAGTGCTCGAAGAGTGAATAGGCAAACCAAAGCCATCTCGAATTTTTTTGTTGTGGTTAAATTCCATTCTTGCTTTGGAACTTAACACCAGAAGCACTACAACATCAGAAAAGTGTTCGGTTTAATTATGAAGCTGAGAAGTTTAGCATCATCTTCAGATGTCTCTGCAATATCAGTTGCAAAAAGCAACGAATGTTGCGTAGCAATGTGTTTTAGTTTAGCTAGACTTTACTTACTAAAATATTTGGAAGCTCTTCAATCACTCTTCAATCTTCTTAAAGCCAAGTCACAAACAGAAGTCATACATTTATTTCCTCACCAAATATCTTTCCCTGCCAGTGCGCATGGTTATGAACGTAAGGCGCTGGAGGCCAAATAGTGCAATGACTCCCCTTTTAGCCTTTGCAAATTCTTAGGCTGTGCGCCCCTTTGTAGCTTACAAAACTGCCCTTCCATGTTTCTGAGGGTGCCCCTGAATAAATGTGTTTCCCATCTTTAGAATGCTACTAACATCTTGTCTCATGATCTCTTGAACAATATATAATTAGCTGCGGGGTGTGATGAACAACTCCCCGCAAGATCTAAACAACACTGGTGCTCTTCACTTTGATGGTGTTATTGCAGCACTTTACGGTATTTTGAATTTCATGAAAAGTAAATCGGATACCTTACTCAAACATCGTCAGGCTAAAATCATATCATATATTTGCTGTGAAAATTCATTTTCAACTACTGATTCCTTGGTAATTTTCATATTTCTGTTTAACATAATTCCTGTTAATCCATAGCTTTTTGTTTGATTCAGAACATAAATTTTGCACACTACTCATCGTGTAGAAATTATGATTATGGAATGTTTCAATAGATAACAAATAACAAAATTGCTTGAAAAGATGAACAGGAAAGAGGTAGCAAGAAAATTTAGGCTTTAAAGGGATTTGTACGATTGTTGAGACAGTTTCTAATATTTTCCTTAACTTTTGCATATGAAATGGGTCATCTATGTTCGTATGGGACTTTCAACGTTGAATAGCTAACCTCTTAAATATTGTGAAATACTTTTTTTAATTTTGTTGATTGAAAAGTATGATGAAAAAGATTTGCACAACAAAAACAGAATGAAGTAAAGTGAAAAGTCCGTTGGAGCTGAGGAAGGAGCGTAGCCTAAGTAAATTTTTGGAGGAGTGGCAACCCCAGCTCGCCCAAGGCTTCCCTCGCGTTCGAACATCGACTAGCACTAATTGTGTACCCGCTTTGTTTATGAGAGAAAAGTTTGTAAGAAAATGAGGCTCAAGTGGTCAAAATCTTTAGAACATCGTAAGAAAATCGCGAGGCTCAATTTCCAAAATTTTGTGTTTTTATTGGCCAAAAATCGATATTTCGTCGTTATTGCATTCAAAATGTTAAAGATTGGATTCAAATTCAATATCAATAACGAAAGTTTAAACCATTTTAACCAGTTTATTTCATTAAGAGTTAAGAAAAATTTAAGAAAATTTCAGGCTCAATTTCGGGAAAAGTTAAGAAAATTGAGGCCCAAGTAAAATAACTGTTTTCTTATTGAAAAAAGACGTATACTGCAAATTTACCCACAAGCTTAATGTTTGGGGGTTGCGGCACCCACGCACCCTCTATGGCTTCGCCTCTGGAGGAAGTCACAGGTTGGGGGACTGCTCCACCATACAACAGGTACGTACCTACGGGGGCAATTCCCTCAAACGAAAAATTTAGCACGGTTCAGCCCCCCTAAGAGAGTCACTAACCTGGAGATTTACATGAGAAAATACGGCTTCTACCCCTCTAAAGTGCTTGTGCAAGTCGGCTTTGCCCCCTAGGGCATCTCCTCTTGTTATGTGCTTCCCATACAATACATTTTCAATTCATAGGGAGCAATAAGTGGTCTTTAGCAACATTTCCTTGCACTATTTTTTTCTGTTTTTGCACTGTTTTGAGTATATTTTCAAGCGTCTTCTCATCTTTTTACAGCTCGTAGCGCGAAGTTTTATTTACTTCCAGTCGGTAGCTAACTCTGAAAGCAGGTACATAATATTGCTTGCATTGCGTGATGTGCGGCAAACAGAAAAAGGGGTGTCTATTTGATGCCTAACACTTTTGCATTGGCGCTTCTCTGTTGGTAAAGCATTAATTTATTTGCATGGTAAGAGGTTTTGTAGCGAAAACCGCTTCTAGTAGAATTGCCAGAAACGGCCATATTGCAAAAGCACATGTTTAGTTTACATTAAAAATAAAGAATAGGCGACGGATGCTCTAGCGACTTAACTTACAGGTTGGATTATATTTATCGTTACTGGCTAGGTTTTATCTATTCACCTGTTTATAAGAGCAAACGTGCATATGTACGTCACAACACAAAGAATGAACTGGTTGTCTGCTGATCGCGAGACAAAGGACGAAAGTAATAGCGCAAGTTGAAGGACAAAGGCTAGATTAAAAGGAAAAGAAGAATGTCCTAAGACAAAGAGATAACACTGCTGATCATTTCTAAAGAAATAACGCATTGCCATCAAGTACCTTTTTACATAAACACCACTTCAAGTAAGTGATCTTGAAGGACAAGTGCATTCTTATGAACTTGCCTCTGTGAGGTACCTCAGTTATGATTGCAAAGTATAGATTTTTAAATACTTAGTGAGCTGACCTTCATCTGATCTTCTGACAAGTAATTGTATGTTACGTGGTTTATAACAAAATTTGTTCTCGTTCAGGGTATATATTTTCAGATGTATCAATCCGCTGCGGAATACATTCTCTTTTAGTTGCCTATTCATGGGCTTTTACACTACCACATAGGACCGTTTTTCGCCCAGAACAGAATTGGGTACAAGTATTGTTGACTTTATACACCATAAACTTTATTCACTACAGAGACATAAACAGAACTAAAATGTCAATATTTATTTTCACCCGCTGCAGTATAAGTATATAATGTGCAGGGCGGCCACAAGATTTCAGAGGCCTTAGGGCAGGGTTCCTGAACCTTTTTTGCTCAAAGAGCCATCAAAGCCGCATGTTTTAAAGTGTGTTTCCATGAGAGCCATACAATACTTTCTAACAGCATTGAATAGTACCTTTATTACTTATAAAAATAACACACGTCTTGCACGATCTACTACATGCAATATTTTTATTAAGCATGTTTTGTAGCAAATGCCTACGGCATCTCCTGCGATACCCTCGACTTTGAAGAAATCTCGGGTAAGAATTTTCTGTGAGCCAGAGAGCCAGATGCAGTCATCAAAAGAGCCACATCTGGCTCACGAGTCATAGGCTACCGACCCCTGCCCTAGGGCAAAAGAGAAAGAAGCGAGCAGCAAAATTTGAAGGTCTGGGCGTCAACCTTGGACATTTGCTCTCCTGCCTCCCTCTCGGCAGATCTGATTATAGTTAGCTATATTCCACAGCATTTGATTATTAAAACCACTGCAGTGACAGGAACTAGATTACCGATAGAGAAACGGCAGTAAAGAAGATTTAAGTGTATTGGTGTAACAGAAAATTGGGAACTACGAAAATTTTGTTGACAAAATGCAGGCCCTACATCCCGAGGAGTAGTGGCAGACGCAGGGGATGCTGGGATGCGAGCTCATTACGGATCCACCCACCTGTTGTCACGAGCCAAGGGGTGCAGCCATTTGAAGCACATCAATAATGCTAGCCACCATAAAACTCGAGGAGAGTCTTCTTTCTCAGCAAATTGAGCTCGAGGAAAGTGTATTTGTCGGCAAGCGGGGCTGCACACTCCACCAACAATTCTCATTTAGTTTCGCCCCTGCACAAACACTCTATGGACCCTTTTCACCATCTTGTATTCCTGAGAACGTGCTATTCCGCCCCTTCCCAGGAAAAATATGGTAACGGCCCTACTTGGGGAAAAGTAGTCAAGTACAGTAAATACACTGGTGTTAGAAGGAAATGAATAAGACGCAAGTAATTAGCTGAGTGCAATATTTACTTAGCCAAATCACAATTTAGGATGCTACACGACTGTTCATAAGTAGACGATGCTCTAGACTGCCAGACTACTACCATAATGAGATCAGTAAGCATGAAATTTGCCCAATTGCTCTCGCTGTATATCGCTCGAGTTATTTCAATTAAAAACACGTGTCTTCCTCTTCATTTCTATTTACTTTACCTTGTTCTACACGTAATCCATGTTCTTGGCGTCAAATTGTGCTAGGGTCAAGCTGTATTTAACTAAGCAATAACCAGACGAAAAGGTTTTCGATAAAGGCATTCCAGTAGAAGTCAACTTTTGTCAGTTCTACAGGTTGTTGTTGTAAACACTCACCTATTATGGCCAACCATCACTCTGCTAGCTGCACCATGTCTTGAATTTTCAACAGCCTTCTCGATCCGATCGCCAGTGGTGTGCCGAACGACTTTTTGAAAGGGGAGCACCGTAGACTAAATGACCTAGGGAATGTGGTAACCAGCAATGTGCCCAAATGGGGTGGAAGTGAGGGTGATGTGTGAGGATGAGGTGAAGGAAATTTCTGCCCTATTGATTGATCTTATCTGCGTTGACAAGTGGAATGTTGGGAGGGGGTTGCTAGCACCTTACCACTTAACATCGCCTTTCAAAATTGGCTATGACCAACACTGTCGAACTGGCTTGGACTAAATGCAACCCATCAGAAGGTGTTATTAATTTTCATGACTCTGAAGCCCCCAATAACTTTAATCAAATGCCCTATCCTTAACCCTACCCCTAACCCTAAGTCCAGACTACATCCCTATCACTAAGCCCTCCTTCAACTCTAATCCCGAATCTATCCCTAGCCCTTACCCATATTTGCGTCCTGCTGGGTTGCATTTCGTCTTGACCGCTTTAAATGACCCTTGACTGACACTTGAATGACCCTTGAATGACACTTGACCCTTAGAGGAATAGATGCCTCACATATCTCGTACGCTAGCATTTGTTTTGAACTGGGTGCAAAACGACTGGAATGTAAATTTACAGACAAAGTTGCGCGTTTACCAAGAGGCGTTTCCTTAGTCATAGTTCCTTATTTTTTACTGGGTTCGTTAAAGTTCAACTGTTATCTATAAGGTATTGTAGTCGCGATGAATACCAGGCGAGGCGGGAGATAAGCCTCTAAGAAGCACCAACGCGAACATGCATTGCATCAATGGCGGCTCATGTCCACAGAACAGGTGATGTTAAGCACCACTAAGAATTGTCAGGAAACAGCTTTTTATGTATGCCAGGAAATCAGTCCTCTGATGATAGCTAATCGTATTCCTCGTGAGATTTCTGCAGGAAATTCTTATTTCTTTGGCAATTTTGCATGCTTTCTATGGCGTTTATTGTCTTAACTCTATTCAGCTTTTGCATTGTACCATATGGTACAGATATTTCACCATCTTATGCACTGGCTCTAAAGAAGACTGGATCTAGCGTCCATTGTTTGCTTACCTCTGTCTTAGGCCCTGTTTCAAACTTGTTTCTTTCGTGTTCTATGATTGGTTTATTGAGATAAATATAAGACTTGCTTGGTGCTGGCTGTCAGCAACTCCAAGCAGTTACCCGCGCTGCAGTAAAACTACTGTCGAATGGGATGTCTACGTATCTTTTTACTTGTGGTTGGTAGTCCCTTAAGCTCTTTTTAGCCTTTTTAGAGCTGTTTCCCTGCCCAGATACTATGCATACTATCCTGGGCCTTAGTTCTGCTTTTAAACTGCATTTGAAATATTGTATGTGCAAAACCCAGGTATTTGCATACAAAGCGACTCATCTTCCGCTTTTAACTAGATTTCCAGTCAAGCATTTCTGCATTGTTTTGTCAGTGCAGCCTCGAATCAAAGGCAGTTTCTATTCAAGAAAATACGGTATACGCTGAGGATCTGATTTCCTTTTCTTTAACAATGAAATAACCATAAATGAATTTGCCAATGTTTCACTTAATCCATGCTTCTTGCTTACAATTTACACCATCAAAAGGATAATCTCTAAGCGCCTTTAGGATACTGTGTGAAATGTGAATTGCAGTACCAGATAGGGAAACCTTTGTATGTTACAGTATGACCTACCATATACCTGAGCGATGAGTAATTGTTACAATTAAGAATTCTAAATAACCTCCTCCTTTTAACCTCCTTTTCAGGCATGTGCCTTATTCTTATTAGCATAACTAATTTTTCGTTGAGTCTCAATAATCTTAAAATCTTTTGATTTTGCACCGAAGATTTCTCTTCTGTTCTTGGATAAATTAAATTAAATTTGAAAAAATTAAATTAATTAGAAACTTTGATTGCAGCTGTAAGTTTTGCAGGAATTTTGTTCCAGGCCTAGGTTTCTTGAAGCTTTAACTACTATTAGTTTTAATTAGTCTTATATATTTTCTATAGTTCGCTTTAATTAGGACACTGCTAGAAAACAAGGCCAATTTTAAAGACCTTTTCTACACCTCCAGATTTTCATCATACGCAGATCTTCCTGCTTTTCTTTCTTCTTCTCTTATCACAAGTAATGCTTTCCAACCTAACCTTCTTTTAATTACTAAGAAGTATCCTATATATTTTTGAGCTCACTATTGGTTTTGAGACAAATATGCAAACCAATAGCGAGAGTAAGGCTTCAAAGTATTATCCTCTGCAAAAAACTCTACTTTCGAACTACAAACAAATCAAATTTATAGATCTTTCTATGGGAGCCCTTGGTACTATAGGGTCTTCTTCTAAATCTTTTATTAATCTTCTCAAATCTCTCGATTTCAGCGACAAGCTGCAAAAACATATTTTATCTAACCTCATCATCATAACTATAAGAAGTACGTACTTTATTTTCTGCTGCCGAAATATACCGTGGACAAGCCCTGACTTACAAAACTTATAAGAAATGTTATTGATTTAAATTTTTTAAAAATTCTATTCCATTTGTGTCACTGTAAATTTTTTTGGTATGTAGTTACCCTGACAGCCAGTTGTACGTTGCCTGGTTTTAGAGAGACGTATAATTGTGTTTTAGTTACATGAGAATATAATTGAAGTTTGAAAAAATCGGGAAAATTATGAACATTGTGGTGAGGTCCACGTACTATATATTTTGCTGTAGAAACAAGTTGTGGACCAACCCAGCTTTGTTACAATTTTAAGAGTTAAATTGCATATTCATACATTCATATATAGTCCTTTCTTATTGTTATTTTATTTATTTTTTGTTGATTAATTGATCTTCTCTTTATATACTTGTATTTTATTTCTAAGTAGTTTTAGCAGACAAGCCAATTATACATTGCCTATACTCTAGTGAGGTGTATGATTTTAATAGTTAGTGATTGACAAATGAAATGAAGTTTAAAAAAATAAATAATTGTTTTATATGGACCACAAAAATGTAAGTTTGCTTATAAATTAAAGGAAAAACATTAAATGTTTGTTAATATGGCAGTTAATGGTAAAAAACAAGAACAGAAAAAATAATAAACTTACTATCTAAATCTTAGAACTTAATGTGAATGGAACTCAGATAAACAAATTTTTTTAGCTATGATGAAGAAGTGAGCCTTGAGTTCTTCCTACATTATTTCTAATCCTTAAAATTCATAGGCACAATGGGCTGATGAAGGCCATAATTGTAGAATTATTTATACTTGAATTTCTAGCTAAATAAATCCTTCTCCTTTTCAGAATTTCTTCCTTTCTTTCTAATGTATTTTTGAAGTTTTGCTTCTCGCCCTTACAGCACTTTTGTGTAAAAAATTGTCAATAATGGTTGAATAAAGTAGCTAAAAGATAGTGGTATTGCTTTGAAAGCACGTTTATTATCCAAAGTACCTGAACTTTACATGTGCACAGCTCTACACAATGTTCCAATTAGCGTGTTCTATTCTATATAATGTTGCTCTTTTAACGCTAAATTCTACAAGTTGTTGACCTTTTTCGTGTTAAATTCTATATACTGTAATGTTGGCCTTTGCGTGTTTAATTCTATGCAGTGTTGCTCTTTGCGTGTTAAATTCTATATAGCGTTGGCCATTGCGTGTTAAATTCTATACAATGCTGTCGTTTGCGTGTTAAATTATGTACAACATTCTCTCCAATGCAAAATCTTTTGAATGCAAAGGGAACATATATTTTAACTCATGGTGTTGGAAAGCCATCTGTAGTGCAGTTTTATGGAATTACTTGCTAAGTGAAGACTGATATTATATATTCATACAGCTGGTGCTTTGAAAATTCCCTCCTTAACAAGGATGTAATTTTCGAGGTACTCAGGGAGCGCAACCCCCATTGCTAAATCCTAGGAAGACTTTTGAGGTATAGTCCTCATTTGAATGGCTGAAAATTTCTCCTAAATTTTTCTATTTTGCTCATGAGTTACAAATTCATTTCAATATCTGCTCATAAAACAAAATATTGCTTTAACCTTGTACAAAGTTTGTGTTGAGTGGAATGTCGAGGAATGAATTGGAATTATTTTGCACGCTTTTATAGGGGTGTGGTCTCAAAAACTCTGTTTTGGGCCCACCTTGTAAAAAGTTAGCATTACACTCCTGTTCCTTAAATGTAACTGTCACGTATAGCAATTTCTTAGGGCGGAGGAGGAAGCCTTAGTGCCCTCCATCGTCAAAGGACTGATAGTAAGTTCTTTTGACGCAAGTATGGGATCATGTTGATCCTGTGTATTTAGTTTTTAATTCAAAAAGCTATTTTTACCTTCACAAGGATTGCTATGGTTGGTTTCAAAGATTTTCACCAAACAGTTTTCTGAAGAGCATTCTGTTTATTTAAAATCGGATTGAGAGACCCTACTGTCATGATTGAACACGTTTTTGTTAAATCAGAGTTGCAAAGCAGGTTTCGATCGTACTCTGATGTAGTTGCGTTGGGAATAATTTTACGCTCCAGCGCATCCAAACTGCGTACAATGCATGGCGTAACTTAACCTATAAGCGCATTTTGTCGTATTGGAGCGATTCTTCGGTGACAGCCCATTAAAAATCTGAATGTACCGAACCAGCATACTGCTTTACCAAAATTTCACGACTAAAGTAGAGGTTTTGACTGTCAGACCCCTTACCCCATCGCTAAATCTGTTCCTGCGCATCTGGCCAGTTTCTCTCTCGGCATTGGATATGTAGTGTCGGGCCCTGTCTCAAACCCTGTGAATGCTTGTGTGGAAAATGCGACCGTACATCTATAGAAATGCGATGATATACAGAACCTTATGCGCATAACAATTCATTTCCGATCCGAGTGGTTTTGATATTAGTGGTGAACGTAGTCGTGTGGTGAGTTTGAAAGAGAACTGTGATCCTAGTAACAGACAGATGATGAATCATTGATTGTCTATGCGGAGAAGATCATTTACGAAGCGGTGTCTTGTGGGGTCTATTCACGCAAGATAATACAATTGTAGATTTGTCTACCATATTGACCTCAAAACAATAGCACCATCGTTCATCACGCATGCTCTTTTTAATGAATTAGCATGCACACCAATCAATTGAGATCAATATGTTTCAACAGGACGCATTCTCTTCATTCATGTAGTATGAAACGGAGGCACCGTTCAACGGAAATTTGAGGAATTTCTGGTTAATAGCATCGCCTGTTGTTTTCTTTGCCAATAACATATTTGCCAGAAAATGAGTTCGAAATTTTGTATTTGTAAGCAGAGAAAATACTAGTTTTGAGTTTTGCAGTACGACCACGGTGTGCCCATTCAAGTGGCGAAGAACATTGGGCTCAAGGGAGCCTAACATGCACGTAGCTGGAGGAAATGTCCTGGGGGGTAAAGCCTACATGTATCATCACTTTGAGGGGTCAATAGCCTTGTTTGATTATCTAATTCTCCTACTCAATAGTTCTTTCGGGGTGGCAAAGCCATGGAATATTTTTTCTTGGGGGCGTTGCTCCTCCTTGCCCCCTGCATTAATTTGCTTAGACTTTGAGCTCTCTAGTTATTGTAAGCAGTATTGCAGAAAGAACTTCTAAATGAATGACGTAATGAAATATGATTCTACAGAAGAGATTCTTGTCGCATTTTCACAGCACAAGGTGCCAGTTCATTTCTGTTAGTACATACCCAGGTTGCAACATCAGTAGCAGCAATGAAAGCAACGACAACAACAAGAATAACGATGGTTGCGTCATTTGTTAGTCTTACTGAGCTTATTCTGCTCAACACTTCTCTATCTGAGCACCATCTCCCCCGATTGTTAGCTTAGCTCAACACCACTACTCTGCTGCAAAGTGCTTTTGTACCAGCACAACACGCTCGTAGTAGTCAGTAACGAACCACATACACATCTTTTTTACAAAGGTGCTAGCTTAGATGCATCCTATTACTAGGCCCCCTAAAAGATAAGAAAGTTTTAGAACTAAAAGTAAACAGCTAAGAAACTTAAGGCAAATAGCACTTTGAAATCGTTACCTGGTTCAACGAAAGTCGAACCAAAACAATGTGAATTTGATATTGCTTTAGAATTTAACTAGTACTGACGCATTTTGTTTCTCATACGACAACAGTTTGCTACATTCACGTTTTGTCTACGTTTCCACTGCAATTTAGTTCGTTGAGTTAAGAAAATTTTATGAAACTTTTAGAACTAAAATGTGGCCCAAAATTATGACAATTTTTCTGCTTGGTGTTGAGTCTGAAATCTTATAGAAAAAACGTATAACAGTAGCCTAATTGGCTCTAAAAGCAGTTGAAGCAATGTTATATTCTACTAGCATGATTGATTGAGCCTGGAAATATCGCAATCTTCGCCCCAGAAGTCTAGCCTATCATAAACAAAAGTGCTCTCGATTTGTGTTCATTTTCTTCATCTCGTCTCGTAAATTACATTTTTTATATCATTGAAGAAAACAAAAGTATAAATTTACAATTTTCTATGCCGTTCGTAGCAGAAATGGACATAGAGTCTTATGGTTCTGTTTACGACGGCATTAACAGTTTTTTCAAACATGCTTCTACACAAAAATAACAACAACAACAATAAAGCAATCTGTGTACCACGAAATTCTGCTTCTTCGTATTGAATTTGTTTCTTCTTAAGGTGCTTGGCATTCTTCTATTTATGATGAGTCTATTGGTAATATAAGCATCTTTCCATTACTTGAGTCCCTCGCAGTTTTCACCTGTAATGCAGCATTTTAGTTGTATCAGCTTTTGATTTTCTGACGTTTCTTTCCAGCTTTAAGGCAGTGTCATTTTTTCCTCTGGTGTAGGACCCCTTTGTTCAACCATCTTTTCTTTTTGGGGCTCAGCAAATGATTGTTCTGTTTGCATCATCACATTTAAGAATGCTTGCTGCACGAAGGTAAGGGGAACAACCACTGACAGGGGTAAAGAGGGTGAAATATGCCCTTTTGAATGATCAACTCATCATCATCACAAAAATGACATGGCAAAAGAATAGCACCTTTGGGGTCCTGTGGAAAAATTTTGTCCCTCGGATCACATGCTGGGGTATTGTGTTTCCTACTTTTGCTATCACGAATCTCATAATTATTTCTGATTATTGAGACCTTCGAAGCAGTGATGTGCCGAGGCACCTTCTGTTGGGGGGGGGGGCATTCTGACCAATTGACCAACTATTGCTACTAAATTGTTACTAAAAAAGAAAGAGGTCAATGAAAATACTGTGGCCAGCCCTCTTGCTGCATGGCAAACTTTTGACCAACTTCCTTGCAAATTTGAAAATATTGGGGGGCGCGACACCTCCACGCTCTCCGCCTTCGGCACATCCCTGCTTCTAAGTTGCAGGTTTAATGGTTTAGTTTGATTGCTCTTTTCATTGTACACCTTTGGCAATATAGGCGTTGTCATGAAAGCCACACTAATTCTTCATTGCGTAGTAAAAGGTTTGGAAATAATCGCTGCTTTAACATGTGTACACGACCTGCTGTTTTCAATAAAATGACTTGCTGTATACGTAGTTTTTTCAACTAGCAAGTTTTTATGAATATTTTTACTGCTTAATTTGTAGGAAAATGGCAGCAAAAGTATGTGTTTGACATAAGGGCTCTTTTCTTACAGTTGGAAATCTTAAATGTAATTTTTACAGTTGTCGTCTTTACGTAATGCAGTACTTATGCATTGGTCTTCGTGCTTTTAGTCCAAACTGTTTTTGAAACCTTGATTCCATTTACATAGTCTTTAATTGAGTTGCATTATTTAGGTTCTGTTACATGTATGCTGCTTTGTCCAACTAAGTTATGCTCTAACTTGGAGGGTAAACTTGTAGGATGCTCTATCCCCACCCTGAAAGAGTTCTCTTAATTCCATCTAAACTGTTTTGCTTGGCTAGGAAAGACAAATTTTTTGCCCAGTACTGAAAAGTTTCACGACTCCAGTATGAAGACATTAATCAAGAGTGAAACTTATAAAAGTTAGTGGTAACCGAAGTTGAACTGCTCTAGAACAGCTAGCATAGCACACACCACATTTTATTCATAGATAATTCGATTTGTAAATGCATATGCACTTTTGTAAACTTTCTTAGGTGTCAAAAATCTAGTACTGAACTTTCCTAACTCTTTGAGCCGTCGAGCATTGGTTTCTTATAGAAAAGTTTCTTATAAAAATAATGAGAGTAGTTGCAACACAGTTGCAAAAACCTCACAACATTTAGAGGCCCACCTCAGGTTCAGGGTTTTGGGCAATCTGATTCTCTCCAGGCGTCCCAGCATATTTAAAAAGAAGATTGCCAGACCTATCACCTCTCCCGGTTTTGCCAGGAGACTTCCGGTTTTGACTGCTTTCCCCCATGTTTCCCGGGCTATATATTTTCTCTTCAGGTTTTGAAGACGTCATCTAGCAGAAATAAATGGATCTCTCGTTGCTATTTCATTGGTTTTCAGACATCTTCTTGGATATTTATGCGATTTATTAAAAAAATTTTCCAATTTATTATTGCGATATGCTGATAACATTGAATTTCCACATGGCAAAAAGTTTTCGTTAATGCTTTCTGAGTAAGAAAAACTGATAGAAATTATTTCAAAGAGACTTCTCATGATTGCTTTTGTTATAAACTACTTGCCGAGCACAACAGTTTATCTGGTACATTTATTCTCTTAGCAAATTTTAGTGATCTCCGGGTTTTTGAATAAATCTCCCTGTGTTTTTATAGGAAAAGTGCAGAGTCTCCAGGTTTTGACAGTTCTAGGTTGACAGGTATGGGTAGCACTTTCAGATGCATTACTTTCTTCATACTCATCGCGTGAAAAAGTGTGCATCAATGAAAGCGTCCCTGAATGGGAGGTACGTCTGGCGCCATGATAACCAAATTGCCATTTTCCCTTTTGGAAAATCCCAACATGCATTGATGAGGTCCACAACAAGTTAGCATACCATTCATTCATGCTTGAATAAACCGGTAGAAAACAAACCTAATTACTATTGTTTACAAACATAATATAATTGCTGTCATGTCTGTTACGACGACTTCTCCTCACGGTTTAACTGCCTTTTCTACACTCATGGCGCAAGTTATTCCGTCTGAACTCCATGTGGAGATTGTATAGATTTGAGGTCATTGCCAGGCTTTACTAGGCTGAGTATCACTTTCCAAATGATAGCTTAAAGCAGTACTTGCACCTTGCACTGTCCTCGTTGTCAATGCTCATTGAGCAGCAACCATAGTTCCTCTTGTTACGAGCTCGATGACGAGTATTCTTTTGTTATGAGGATGTGTTATCTTTTGTTCACCTGTCATGTAGTTGATGCAAATTAAACAAAAGATGGACTAGCTTTGTCAAATCCCTAATTGTTCTTCCTTGCAGATATTGGTTTCACGCAGCACGATGTTTATCCTGATTGGCTAATTCACTTAAAAAAACATGCGCAGAAATTACAAGCTGTCTGCGCATTTGTTGTGGTCGTCAGTCGAGGGTGTCAACATGTAATTCACCGCATACAGCGCTGAAATTGATCACGAACGACTGTAGGCCTACGTAGTTACTGCTAAACACCACATGCCTGAGCATAATTTAACTTTATGGATAAAGCCATCCTATCTACAGAGCTTTACACATGAAAAGACATGTTTGGCCCTCAAACCTCAACAATGAGTATTGTCGTTGAGTTGCTTTGCTACACAACGTGTTATCGCCAGGGAGGTGATGCCGAAAAGTTCGCACGTAGAGCTATTGAATCGCTGGTGAAAAAACTGAGAAAGAAAAGCGACGAGTTAGAGAGTCTTGTTGCAGCCATTACCACTAAAGGACGGCAACCTACAAAATGCGTGACGATTCCTCGCACGTTGGATGGAAGGCTGCAGGTCTGCGAAAGGAAAGGATTTCCACATGTGATTTATGCAAGACTTTTCCGATGGCCAGATATCCACAAGATGGAATTGCGGCATTTGGACTGCTGCCAGTTTGCATTCGATTTGAAATACGATGTTGTTTGTGTGAACCCATATCACTATGACAGGATATCTTCAGCCCAAGCCTCAGGTAAGATACCGTTCGTGCTAACCTCACTCGATTCTGATTATTTCATATCACAATGGCCCTTGTTTTATTTTCTGTTCGTATATCATGTGTCAGTGCCTATAAACAAAACCTACTAAGCAACATAATCATATTGATATTTTTGTATCTAAGCCCATAAATTCTCTACAAATCTTTTCATTGCCTGGCTTTCGTAGTATTCTTCTTCTGTCAGTTCTCACTATTCTAATTTGCCGTTCAATCTCTAGAAGATCTCGGAATACGATAATGCGTCAGAACATGTAATCACCTTCAAAGCAGCCCCAGGTTTGATTCAAAGCCCCTTAGGTTTCCTTTCGACGTAGGGTAGGTATCCTATCTTTCGTATGACGCTTATAAGTCCTAACGTTTATTGAGGCTTTTGAGTCCATGATATTTTATAAGAATTACACATATTTTCAAGAATATGTGGCAGCATGCTAGGTTTTTTCAACTAGATATTAATTCCATCCTTCAATTTTTATGAATGAAGCAAAATAACACAAAGTTGGATTAATGCTGATTAGGCTGAAGGTTTTGTACTCAACGCCACCACGGCGCTTCAATTCCATGCGCTCCGTATGCTAAATCAAAAAGCTGATTTCTATTGAATTTTTGTGTAGAGAGTAGCTGCCATCCAAATATTGCTTTTATGCATATTTCCCAAGCGTAGTTCGCCCCGTTGCCATTTCCCTAGAGATTTGGTTACCATTTTGGTTGACAGCCAATTGGATGTCCGTTGAGCTGCCATGTTAGCAGGTCAAAGTACTAAAACTGTTTACCATATCAGTCGAAAAAGGAGGCCTTAGATCTTTGCTGTATGATGGAAGAATGTATTGAATTTGTTGAAGATAGAACGTTTCCAAGCATCTGATGCATCTTGACCCTTCGTCCCACAACAACTAGCTAGGCATAACCCTTGACCTATTTTTGCTACTCTGCCCCGTAGGTGGAAGTGATGCCCGTTGTTTCATAAGCATGGTTTCACCGCGCGGCAAGTGATTGTCGTAACAAGCAAAGAGGATATAGCAACTTCAGGCCGTTTACGTTTGATACCAGGGCCTTTGAGAACTCTAGAAATGAGCTTAGGATATTTGCCACTTTGTCATAAATTGGCTAACGTAGCTTATTTTATGCTTCGCGCGGTTTCCCACGCTATTAAGCAGTATTCACCAACTAATGCCCCATGACATGAGCGGTGTAATGAATATCGGAGCCCTTTGCCATTGACAACAATGACAATATCCTCCATCTTGTTGCTCATCAAGAAGAATTTTCATTGTATAAAACGATTCTGGTGGGAAAATAAGAGTAGGTATGGTTGGACGTATGAATGTGCAAGCTTTACCCAACGCCACGTTTTCATCTGATGTTCGTCCATGTGACTATAGTTGTATACAGGTTTAAATAATATAACAGGGCGTGTTTTCTTTTGGTGTTTATGCTTGCAACATCACCATTGAAGGTCCTTAATTCTTTAACAAAATACTTGAATAATCCAAGACTTTTAGAACTTGAAATTTTCCGATAGTTATGACTCACACTACAAACCCAAATACATGCGAAGGCACAGCCTAGTTTCTTTGTTTACCATTATCCCTATCTTTAGTACCTAGAAATAGTTGCTTACAACTTCGACTACATGCAGCAAGCCAACACATAAATATTATATTTCATTGTTCTTTGGTTGGTTGTAAGGAGGTAGATATGCATAATTACTGATTCTTTCATCAATCTGTCTTAGTTTTTTCGATTTTGCGGTTTTCTCAAACTTAGATTCGTCGTTCGGTTCATTATTGACATCAATTTTAATGCACTTGTATTGCTGGAGCTCAGACTCTTGTGATAACATCATTGCCATTCCTGAGAGATAGACAAGCACAGATCTTCCCAAAATACACATGTTATTTTTATGTGATGGCTTGTTCGTCTCCAGTACTGAAATTTTCTACACTTTTTCACACTTCCTGTATCAAAACTTTCTTAGCGTTTTTCTCAGCAAAGGTTCTTGAGTTCCAATGTTTTGCGCCTGCACATCAATGGAGAGTGAAAAGCTCTATGTACACTTGAAATGATGATAAATCTTAGAAAATAACAGAAGCTAAACTGTTTGAGAGTGGCCAACAGTACATGTATAACATTTTGTACGCAGAGAATTTGAATTGAACATACATATACACTTAAAAGCCTTCTTAGGTCTCAAAAATCTAATACTAAGCTTTCTTACTTGTTTGGGCAATCAAGCACCATTTCCTTGCAAAGCACATTCTTATAAAAACAGCATGTGTATGCCCGTAGCCCAGAACTGCGTGATCTTTAGAAGAAAAAATTGGTAGAAAATCTATGAAATAGACTGATTGATCTTTCAATGTTAAAATAGTTATCGTACTACATGAATTTAAGCAAAAAGCCTCAGAACTTTGTAGTTTGTTATTTTCGTCTTGAACATGTCATAGTGATATTGCTACCTCTAAACTTTACTTGCTGTTAATTACACTTATGGACGTAAAACTAGAATTAGGCCAAAAATGAGAAAAGTTGAATTGCTGAACCCTGAACTGTGTTACCCTGAAATGCTAAATGCTACACACTTTTACCGAGTACAAATGTTTATAAAATTATTCAGGCTCAGAATCGCTGAGATTTTAGAATATTTTAAGAATAATGCAAGGCTCAAGTTTCATCAAGAATTTTTATGTATTTTACTTACAGTACTGCTTGTAGATTAGCGTTTTCACTATTGATACAATATTTGTTATTCTGTTCCTCTTTTATTTTGCTTTATGATAAAGTAAGAAGTCAATAAAGATTTGAATGTAATCCTTTGATTTTGAGACGCAGTTACACCTTCGATATTTAAGAATAATTTCTAAGAATAATCTAAGCCTCAAAACCTAAAAAATTTAAAAATATTGAGGCTTAGTGAAGAATTTTGTATTCTTATAAAGAACATGTGTATATAGTTTATAAGAATGTTTCATTCAAATGTCCTGAAATTTAAGAATAATTCCAGGCTCAATGTGCATCAAGGGATAGAATTCTTTGTTCATTTGAGTTTTAGATCATCCTTTGTAATGCAGACACAAAATTTATTGGTCTGTGCTCTTCTTCGTTTGTTTTTTTTTTGATAAAATAGGACACTTAAAAAGAAGGTATTGTCAGAATAATTGGAGACTCAGAATTAAAAAGTTTTATGTCTACTGGGCTTTAGTAGTAATCGTTCTAATAAAAAAGTTTGTTATGCACCAGGTTAGTTCCACAGCATATAAAGTGCAACCCGCGAACTGTTTCACATTGCCTAGCAGTCTCTTGTTTTTGCTTGACCTTATAAATCCTTAGAAATAGTCATCAATATTAAGCTTGTATCTATCATTAACACGCACCACTCTTTGTCTAGCATGGTCACGAAATAGCTCTAATGCTATCAGAATAGCATCCTGGCACTTTTATCGTTTATTCCTGGAAAGAAGGTGTTATTACTCTTTTGCAGTAGCTTACGAACAAAATTTGGCGTAAAAACAGCGTTGCATGTGAGGAACATGATTAACTCTTATGAAAGGATGCTTACATAAACAAAGGAGTCAATGTCTGCCATGTTGACTGAGAACGAACGTGCCGATATCAGTGAATATATCACGGGGCTTTGTCGCGCGAATGTTACCCGCGTTGCGTGATTGTAAGCCGGTTTTCAGACAACATAAGCTTGAGCCTTGCCTCCGGTTTTGTGAAGAATGGCAGGCGTCACATGACGTTGGCTTTCTGCCCGGATATTTATCTTACGCAAAACTGGAATGGTATGTTGATCGTTGATTCAACCGTTTTCAATACCTCTGTGAAGTACAACAAAAGCCTGAGCTGTTGGCATTTGATTGTAGAAGTAAACGCGGCTTATCTGCCATTCAGCAGGTTCTATTTTATCTGTGAAGCTTTCCGTGTGGCGACTTGTCCTTTATCTTCACCGTCAGTCGCCATCACGCAATGATTTTCGCTGTTCAACTGAAGGGGGGTCCCATAATACTCACGTAAACAAACGCATTCTTTTGTCTTCCAGACAAGTACCGTTATAGAATGCAGATGAAGTATGATTGATGTTCATCATGCACATGTGCGTGCATTTTCAAGATAGACCCTTTTTCCTGGTGGGCAATGGGTAGAAACCGCCCCCTGATATCTTCTATACCGAAGAAACGCATGTAGCAGGAAAAATTACATGGTTTTGCAGTGCATAACACCCAAACTTAGTACCAATGTGTTAATTGATAAAAATCCAAGATATGAGATGATAGAAGTCCAGGTTCCTAGTTTTATATTTGGCTACAGGATGCTTAGAGTCCGGAGGAAGGTTTTTTATGTTTATGCAAGTTTTGAGGAAAGCCCAGTTCTCTTATAAAAATCAGGCTTGAGGAAATTCTAACGCAAACGAATGAGGGGATTTGGAATGGGAAAATAGAAGAACAACCAGGAAAACTCAATTTAGATTTTGTAAAGTGAGGAAGGTTTGCGTGAAGAAATGGCTGCTTTGAGGGAGCTTGACTTTTTCTTAACTCTGTCGATACCCATCTGGACAGGGAGTGGTTTGTATTTGAGGTGGATTTTACCTGATGCTCCAAACTGAGAAGACCTGCTCTCTCTCTCTCTCTCTCTCTCTCTCTCTCTCTCTCTCTC
>OLMO02000257.1:2964324-2974957 GCA_900291935.2 Cassiopea xamachana
TTTCAAAATGTCTGCATGGGCTGACACAAAATGCTAATGAAGCATTAAACAACATCATTTGGAAAAAGTGTCCAAAGAATATTTTTGTGAAAAAGGACACTCTCAATATGGCAGTAAGCTCAGCTATAATTGATTTCAATGAGGGGAAAATAGGAATCTGCCATGTTGCAAAGGAACTTGGACTAGATTGTGGCAGATTTATGGCTAGCCTTATAATGGAAGCTGATGAATCAAGAGTCAGAGGAATGGCAAGAAAATCTAAAGAAAAAGATAAAAAAAGAAGAAAAAAATTGAGGGCTATTAGAAAAGGGTTTGAGGAGGAAGAAAAAACATCTGATGGAAAGCATTCATATCACTCAGGGGGATTTTAGCCAATGAAATTTAGTAGTTATTGGTCTGCTAACTTTGAAAGCTATTTTCTCAATGTTGATTTTTTTGACTATATTCAGTTTTTAAAACACAGTTTCTCCCAGCAAATTTGTGTTATTCACCTGAAACTTTGCTTGATAGTGTAGTATGTATCAACTTAGGGAATGAAGCAATATTTTTTAATTCAGTCCAATGGCTATCTAATTAGGCGTGGCCAAAGTTTATGCCTGAGTAAGGAAAACAAAACTTTGTCTGGCATGTAAATATTCTGCAATAGACTGGGCTGATCTTGGTTCAAACCCACAAGCTCTATCATATTAATATACATACCAATTTTCATGCCAAAGTAATAACTCTATATGGAGATATCATGTTACAAATGTTTTTGGGTGTGGTCAATTTGAAGCCATTTTGTTCTGGCCACACCCTTTAAAATGCCAAAATTTTCTATTATTTCTGCGTTAAGGCCCTTCAACTATGATTTACTGAAGGCTTCACAATAATGACACCCATTGCAACAATATGGGTGCAATAAATATTAGTAAAGGTATAATGGGGGTATACCACCTTAATCCTACCTACTTTTCAATAAACAAACTAGTCACAGGGCACTCCTGTCACCATCTTGTGTCAGAATAATGCTCTGCAGTTGTTGCAAGTAATCGAATGAACGTTTAACTTAAAATGCCAGGGGAGTTATTTTACTAGCAACAAGGGAAATATATTGATCTCCACAACTCTTGGATTATTCTTATCAGGGTAGATGGAGTATAGTTGTAAAACATCCGCTGTTGAAGAAAGCTTTCAATTCTTATCAATAATTTTCCGCACTTTTTGCATCTCATCAATGAATTTGGAATCACCCGTTGTGATGATTCTAAGACACCTGGATGTCGTTAATTTTACATACATCGCGCCATTTTGCATTTTTCTATTAGATTTTTTGAATTTCAAGTTATCAAAAGTTCGTCGGCTTTGGATCGTCTGTCGTCTGTTACGAAGACGTTAGTTCCGTAGGATTTCCTTCAATTTCCTATTAACGGTTAGCGGCAGTGGAACCCTTTCAGGAGCAAATTAGCTCTTCGTACTATGGTCCTACATTTTGATACACAATAATCGATGAGCCTTCCTATCGTAGAATTCTAGAACTTACTATTGTGTATCAATATTTCCTTAATTTCTTCTGTACAGTTAATATGGTAATGGTTAAGTTCCGTTCAAAACAGTCCTTCAACGCAATCTCTGTATCCTAGACAAAAAATTGTGTATTACAGACAATACCTTGCAAATTACTTATTTTGTTTTTTGAACCATTATCTCTGTCATAAATCTACGGAGCCTCTGTTCAAATATTCCTCGAGAATGTAAACAGCTATATCCATTTGTACGTACTTCCGTAGGCTATTTTTTTTTCAATGAAACAAAACAAGTCGATAGGAACCTTCAGGCTAGGGAAATCTTTCCACTAGATCGCAGCCTGTTCAGAAATCTAATTATATTATGTATTGTAATGTTTTATGAATGGTTGGAAGCAGGGTGCAAATGAAAATTTAAAATATCTGCTGTGATATTCATTTCATCGCGGGGGGAAAGCTGATGCTAATTGCTGAATTGCTTTCCGTTAATTACAAAGGCGTAACCTTCAAGGCTGGAAATTTATACAACGCTCTGCAGCAAATTTTTAAATACTCCATCACCTGGTACTAGTTGGCAATGCGTCATGAATTTTTTGATCTGAACAGCCGCTGGCAAAGCTTTCCTGTGTATAAGCGCCAATGCCATAAAGTTTTCTGACGTTTCCATTGTGCCTATCAGTATGACTGTCTGTAATTGTCTGCGCAAGTCTGCGTTTGTCTGCGCTCTTTTCCTTGCACCTGCTGTCAGACTTAGTTGATAATATCAGGAAGACTGAGTTGTGAAAGAAGTCCAGCTACACTACGCTTACCAGCCCAGGTTTGGCCTAAGTTTTCAGCAATATGGGTCTAGCAAGGTTCATGATGGTGTGGGCACAAGAGAAACTTAGGTGGAGTCTCGTTATCGTTTACTATCACACATGTGAGAAATTTAAAATCCAAATGAATGAGAATATTGTACTTCATATTTTTTTAATTTTTTGACCGAGCTTTTTCTTGGCAACTCTCGCCAATTGCCCATTCCATGTTTCTTCCAGTCGCCCTCCGATTAGTGCCAGAAAAGCGCAATTACTACTGTTTGATGCATTGATCAAGACATCCATAAGAGTTTAATGACTAAACCTTGGGCTCTTTATTTTGAATTAAGTTTTCTGTGAAACATTTCGAAAATAGTTGCATGGTAACTGCGCCTTGTTGCATTTTATCACTGATGATAAAAGCGTTTATTGTAAAGGTTTTGCAGTTTTAATTTTATTCTCGTTTCTCCTTAGATTCCAATATGTTGCCTACAAATTTACCATCTAAATGTATGAAATGTCTTCCCATCGAAAGCAGCATGGATCATTCCGTCATACCGCACTACCGTCCACCGCATTTTTGCATGTCCAAAATGAATGGTTCACCGCACGATGCTCCCTTATTATCAGCGTTGGCAATATCATACCCGCCACGCATTCCATGCGCAGCCGATCCTTTCCCAGTGATTGTACAACACTTGCTTTGGCATGCAACGGTGCATCAGCAAGGGTTGGAGGCTGACGGCTTCGTCAGGAGAGCTATAGAATCGCTTGTTAAGAAGCTGAAAAAGAGATATAATGAATTAGATGCACTTATCACTGCCATTGCTTCCAAGGTAATCACATTTCTCTGTGTCCTGGCTTACTTTATGCACGATGCTGGTGTTCAGAAATTCCATAAGTGCTTTAACCTTTGGTTTACAAAACTAGCTTAAATCATGCTGTCCTCATGTGTGTTTCATTTGTACTGTTGCCTGCCTGCTGTATGCGGTTTTTTGCTAGAGGAAATTTATTAAATTTTTAAATCTTGTAAGAGAAACTTTAGGAGACTCAGAAATTTTCTAGACACTCAAGACACAACACGGAAATAATTAGGAAGGTCCAGAATATCAAAGTCTATTGTGTTCACCTTAAAAATAGAAAGATAGCATTGTAATTGCAAAAAACTACCTAAATGTTGTTGGGAACAGACCTGAATTTACCTGCAAAAACTGTTTGTTGGAAACAGCCAGGAGAAATTGGTTGTGTTAACCAATCAAGATCTGACCGCTATGCTGAATTTTTAATTAGAATTAACAACTTTTAAAAAGCAAGAGCTAGAATTAGGTAAAAAATTAGGGACATTGAAGAAATTTATCCCGAACTTGACTTGGTATAAAAAGTGTGTATTCCAGAAATCGACTTCAATCAAATGGGTCTTTTGTGCTATTTTCTGTCCCAGAAATAGAAAGAGAAGATATTAATAAAATACGGTTTTATAGAATGTAAGCGTCGTTCTAGAGTTGTTGTTATTGTGCCAATCAGAGCACTTATGTTCTCTGATAATTGCAACACTGTATGAGCTTTTGTCATTGACTTGTTTCCTCTACACCATAAAAACGAAAATCGGGAAAGAATTGCAAAAAAGGCTTTGGATTATTTGAAGCAGCTTAATACCTCACCAAAACGAACAAGACCCTAACACTTTAAGGTGTTTTCAATTTTTGACTTTAATATTATTCCATTTCCCCCTGGGTTTACTAAATATGTGTATCTTGTAGGGCTCGATACCTTCAAGGTGTGTTACGTTACAGAGAACACTTGACGGGAGGCTGCAAGTCGGAGAAAAGAAAGATTTCCCACATGTAATATACGCAAGATTATGGAGATGGCCAGATGTGCACAAAATGGAACTCAAACATACAGATTCTTGCCAGTATGGATATGATATAAAAGACGATAATATTTGCGTTAACCCTTATCATTACCAAAGAGTTAGCCCTCCAGGTTGGTGTTCTGTAGTTGTACACACCCAAATTTGCAAAGTTTTTTTTGCTGTCCCTTTTCTGTTTTCATTCCCTTGTTGTAGAATTTTTCATTCTGTAGTTTCTCATGCCATTTGGCTTTACTAAACTGCTTGATTTTTTTCAGTTTTTATTTGTTTGTATATTCATTGAATAGTTCTATGATATACATATTGAATAATTCTATGAGATTCAATTGTCCATAGTATTCTGTTATAATGTTTTCACCAATTCAGAAACTTCTCAACTTAATGTCTGCTCCGTCACTCCTTCCATCATTCATTTAACTCATGTGCTCATTAATTCATTATGAAGTCAATCAGTTAGTAATTATTTATTTCATTCAATCAATCATCTATTTCCTCATTCATTCATTTATCCCGTCATTCATTCATTCATTAGTCAATCAGAGTTATTTGATCAATTAATTCCTTCATTTCATCATTAGTTCATTCATTCAACCATTCCATTATGCCGCCATCAATTCAGTCCATCCTCGACTCATTCCATAATTCCATCATTCATTCATTCACTCAGTCATTCATTCCGTCACTCACTTACTCTTTCATTCATTCAATTATCCATTCTTTCAACGGCTTGTTTACTTTATTTGCCAGTTTTGCCTTTTAATTTTTCTACTAGAATTCAACTGCTTTCTTTCTTCTTCAGACTGGTTTAATATCGCGTCTGATGAGCTTACACCAAATATCAAACAATCAAGTTCACACTGTAAGTGTCATGCATTTCATTTTATGTACACCATTTTCACCACCTGATTAACACTTAACATCTAGTTAATTCAGCATCTAATTCAACATTCATCTACCAAGCAATCAACTTTTAATTCAACATTCAGCAATATCTCGTTCATTCTCATATGACATTTCAATCCTCTTTCTTGGATATCACCTTTATGATTATTTTAAAGTTTTGCTCCTTGTTGCTGCTTCAAGCTTTCTTTACTGCAATTCGTTAAACATTACATGCACGAGAGTGATACACGAGAATCACATATACCTTCTCTGCCTTCAGTTACCAATGGTTTACCGCATCATGATTCATCTAAGCAAGGCCAGTCAAAAGAAAAAAGCGAAAAGGACACAAGTCCAACACGTTGCAAAATGTCTCCTCATTCAACTTCAAGTGAAACGGAAAGACCCAACGAATTACCGGAAAATAGGTAGTCATTTATGGTATTTAATTGGTAGCGTTGAGGGATGTGAACTTAAAGATTTGAGATAAATTGTGTGTATTTGTAGAAATTGTTCCTTCCCAGTGGTATTTTTGTGCTGATAGGTGACCTTGGCATAGGGTGCAGCTGTTTCGTCCATTAAGGTGGATTTCCACTCAATTGTTTTTCGAGATAGGACAGAGTGGACAGGGCTACATAGGAACTTTTGGACAAGACAGCTTGGAAAGTGTAAATTCCTTTAAAAAAACGTGCAGTCCATAGCCCCCTATCCATTCTATAAAGTACTACTTAAGTCTCAAATAGTTACAGTACCTTCAATATTTAGACGCTGGGATATTACCTTCCATGCCACTTGTTTTCTTGGGGCTTCTTTGAAGCCTCTTGATTTAGTATTCCAAATACATGGAAATGTCTTAACCTCCTCAATCAAAGATAATTGCCAATCCATGGTTGACTATTCCATGCTCACTTCCAGGTTATCTTCCCCTCCGACATCAAGGGAAGGTAATAACTGCTGCTTTCAAATGTTAAGTATTGAAAGATCGCCCAGCGAGGATGGCTCCTCTGATTCCCTCTCACGTATTATGCACTGGCTTTCAATGGAATCTCCGCTTGCATCCTCAGTGCTCCTTGTCGCCATATTTAAAATGGATCTCCCAATGCTACCCTCTGATTGGCTTGACATTCTCCCGTCTCGGGAATGCCAGGAAAAAGTTGAATCGAGTTCAAATTTTTCCACGGACAGAAGCCACGAGACAGGACAAAACTTTTTCCCTGACAAGCGAGTAAGAAAGCTAAGAGCGCATGCTCACGTGATTTATTTTCCGTTCCTGTCCTGTCTCGAAAAACAGTTGAGTGGAAATCCACCTTTAGGATGAAGTTGTTGCACCCACATTTTACTGTCATCAGTTTGACCAGATGGAAATAGTAGAAAATTGTTTTTTTCGAGAAACTAGTAAAAGCCTGAAGAAAGTAGCAAAATTACACACATTTTGTCAGGGCAAAGAAAGTAGCGCAATTTTCATCACTGCGACGAGAGATCTAATTTGCTTGTTGTAGGATTATGTTACAGTGTATTGTGTTTTTAATTAAGCTGAGATGAGAAAAAATCTACTTTTGATATCTATATTTTTTGAGGTTGGTGATCTTTTCGATACCTCAGATTGAGATAATTGTAATTGCCATGGTGCTCAACAAGATTGGTGGTATGCAATATCCTCTTTTTTGAGTGCTGGTGTTAATCATAAGGATATGATGAACGTATACATGTTATTTAGACGAAATTACACAATCGCCAGCATCAGCAAGTGAAAAGGAAGGATAGTGTGTATAACGTACCTAATTAAGTGGTATGACATTTACACTTCCTTAATCTGAGGAATGGAATAGATCATCAACCTATGTTTGTTGGCCATAATGTTATCGTGGTTAAAGTTTTTCTGTGGAGAATTTTGATACAGCTTTGCAAAGTCATTGCTCTTTTCATTCTGTTCATTATCATGACTTATCTTCTAGTTTGAAAAGATCTTCTGGCAGAAATAGAAAAGATAAGAAAGGCATGAAAAGGAAGAAAGTGAATGAGATAAAAGTAAGTAATATGGATTTTTTAGCTTCTGTAATACAGCCCCATCTGCTGGGGAAGGCTTTACCACATTTTTATTTTAATTCACAGGGTTATTTGATAAATACAATAGTACTTCATTTAAAGTACATGGTTTTATATTCTTGTTGATAATATTCTGTTTCTATCAACGCAGCTTGTAATGAACTGTTTATATCACAGAATTTTATATGATAAAGCTCTGTTGCTTCAGTATAAAGGAATATTGTAGCAGTACGAAGTAATAGCTATCATTTTCAGTATTTTGTTTTAAAAATATGTAAGGGCAGCATTTTTTCTATTAGCTATTTCACTTTGTATTCTATTTTCTCCACCATTTCAATAATTATATTTCGTTTGGGTTTGGTTTTTTCAGTATTGCATTGTCTTAACATAACCCTAGTTCTAGATCAACATGGTCTGTTGAGTGCAATCATTTCCTTGATGCATTTCGTATAAAATATAGCACTCGGCAAGTTAAGGGAAACAGTGACGGTTGTTGAAAACAAATCAGAGGTCACTACTGCTGAATTTGCCGAGTATTTTCGACGTAGCTTAGAATTTTCTGACTATCGAACTTTTCATCAACGAAATTTGACCAGTGTTGCCGACTCAATGATAGCTGGAGGAACTTTCCCCCCTCCAAATAACCACCACTGAGGGAAAACATACCGGCAAATGTGTTTGCTTTTATATCGTGATACAGAGCCCGAAAGAATAACAAAATGACTCTCTGTTACTATGGTAATTTATTACTTTAGCTATATCTGATATGTTGTTTCAGACTGAAAACCCAGAACCGACGAAGGTAGCTGAAAATGCCGAGGATGAACTAGATGACGTTGTTGTGGATGTTGTAGAAACTGAACAGATGTCCCCGAAAAGGTGAGCTTCGCCATTATTGCCTGAAAAATTGCTATTTGGTTTTAATTTGAAATTGAAATACTCCTGTAAATATTTAAAAGCAATGAAATTAATGAAATATTTGGACCCATGCTTATAAAATGTTATTTTCGACCACTTCAGTCATCAGAACTTCTGCATTTCGAAGTGATGTAGTGCATATCTTGACTTTTGGTCTCATTCTTTTATAGTATTGGCTCGCTCGGTAGCACAAATGCAAATATAGCTGAGAATTTCTCTGGAACGGAGAGGTGCTTATTTTGCAACCTTGGACGGGACAATGTGGTTTTTCCATCGCCTCTTAATCGATATGGACCATTAGTGCTTACTACACGTAGAAGAAATGGACGACGCGATAGTAATGGAGAAATTTTTAGGCCTTACCTAACCTGTGAGAAAAGTAATGAAGCGAAAATATTAAAAGATAAGCGGGTGAGGCGATTAGATGATGTAACTGATAATATTGGAATTGGATATAGTGAAGTTTATGCAGTGATGGACATTGTAGATACACATGGTGTGTTTTGGGCTCATGAAACGTGCTTGATATGGAGTAGAAGTAATGATAAAAGCACCTCAAAAGATACAGAGGAGGATCATATGGACGAGATAGAAGAGAATTTGAAGCAGGTGAAAAATTGAACATTATAGGTATTCAGAGACGGATATCAGTGATGGCTTAGCTTGCCTTCTTCATTTGTGGGTGCAAGAAAATATTTCTTTGAAGATGGGGCATAGCACCCTCATCCCCTTCGCGTGCTATCCAGATGCTAGAAGCACCGATTTCGACGTAGATTCTGGCTATGAAATAAAGCTTATTTCAAAACTAACTTTCCATCTTTCGAAGAACCTCTCTGTAAACAGAAGCTAGTATTAAGATTAGGCCAATGTATCTTCCGGCAATGGTACAAGCTTTGGTTTAGATAATCCCGTTTTGTTTCTTCGTATGTGCTTACTTCAATGCATCCATGTACCTAGTGCATGTTAGAATACATCAAGGAAGAGCATAGGTAGCCGGGTAATGTACAAAAGAACAGAGCTCTTTTAATAGTTCTTCGAGAAAGCAGAACTTGATGTTCTAGAGTGTCTTGAAAACTAGGGATTGCCACAGAATGTTATATTATGCAAGTTCATCAAAAACATGTGCGTTTATATTTATTTTGGTGTTAAATTTGAACAGCAATTCTTTCATCTTATAAAACGCATGAAAAATACAAAGAGTAATTGCGAGTTTTTATTGCCGGCAAGAGAACCAGGCTAAAAAGTTTCTTTTACTATTTTTACCTTTTCGTCTAAAATGATTGTTTGTTTTTAGCTTTGCGAACACTGTGGACGATTTGGTGCCAGCATCAGATGCCATTCAACTGGTTGTCAAAAATGTTTTCATTATCCTTGCGCTGTGATTAGTGGCTGCTACCAAGTAATTCTCTTTCGTTTTACTTGCTTGTTGTACTACGCCCTAATAACTGAGATAGCAGGAAAGCTCACCAATTATCCCTTTTTGTTTGTTTTAGAGATAGGCTGATAACTTTCCAACTTTTTACGACAGTAAAAACTGAACCATCTCGAAGAGGTACTACTTAGCATTTGATAAAACAAGGATTTCATTCAAAATTGGGGTACTATTGGTTTACTCTCTTTCATGCCATGAAAACAGGTATGTGCCGAAACGCTTGCCGTGCGGGGTTTTGACGCTTTGACCATTTTGCCATCTACTATTACTAAGAAAAAGTTACGGAAAATACTGTGGCCAACCCTCTTGCACCACGGCCGACTTTTCATCAACGTTCTTACGATTTCAAACTTTTTGGTGGGCGTGACGCCCCTACGGCCCCCCAAAAGCACATCGCTGTATGAAAATAGGATACTCAAAAGGCCAGACTGAAATACAAAGTGAGCTTCTTAGTCCTGTTGTTCAAAGTGGATTCAAAGGAGGCTGCAATTTCCGTCCAATAACAATTAGTATATAAATCACTTTGTATGCCACGTGCAGATACCCTCATGATTCCGGTCATTGTCCGTCTAATCATTTTGAGATCTCCATAGATAATGGTCTTAAAGCGACTTTTCCCGCTTATCATGGCAGGGGTCCTCAGAAACAGCCCATTTCAACTGTTTTAAAATAATGCCCTAGAAGTCACATCGTAACCTGCGTTAAGTTCTTGCCATACTTGTTTGCATGGAAATCTTAAGATTACTTCAAAAACATATTTTCAAATAGCTTACATAACCTCAATTTTATGTTCAACTCACTTCAACAGTAAGTTGAAAAGTTTTTCAGCTTTAAAGCAACAGAGCTGTATGTCTGTTGTGTTAAAAACTGAAAAAGTTTTGAGTTTACTTTAGATCAAATTAGTGATTTAATTGTGAAGAGATAATCCACCAAAGCTCTTTATTATTGCTGCTTATAGCGATTCTTAATAGTACAGTTTAGTGATGTATTTCTCTTTCATTCACCTCTAGAATCTCGAAAAATTGACTCTATACTGTCAAAGACATATTGAAGAGGCTCGGGAAATAGGTTTGTTCCGACTTGTACCTTGCAATTTAGCCTTTTTCCATTTATATATATATATACATACATACATATATATATATATATATATATATATATATATATATATATATATATATAT
>OLMO02000257.1:2976322-2987859 GCA_900291935.2 Cassiopea xamachana
TATATATATATATATATATATATATATATATATATATAGAGAGAGAGAGAGAGAGAGGCCAAAGCGCCTTGCATTAATTCAAAAACAATAAATGATGCTTTCTTGTAATTTTTATATATATATATATATATACATATATATATATATTTTTATGATTACAGGAACGCACCATTTATTGTTCTTTAATTAATACAAGGCGTTTTGGCCTCTTATTCTTGAATGCTTTCCCTAATGTTCAAAGAAGGATTGTCGCTTTCATAAAAGGAACCCAGTGGTGGACCATGGAGTTATTTGTTGCTTCTTATTCTGTCAAGGAGATTTTGCAAAATTGGATACTGGTATCAAATTGCATAATTGTTTTTGCAGAAAATGGAACAAGAGAGGCGCAATTGGCACTTGCACAAGGTGCTGTAAGAATTTTCACAGCAAATGTTTGCCTTCGGGTGAAAGTGAAGACATGGCTTCCCATAGTTGGCTTTGTAAGGTATGTTTAATTTTTCTTCCACTGAACAGAAGATTGTCAATTTACTTGCATCGAGTGCTCGGAAAAACTATTTATCTTTTTGTCTTTGAACTTGGATTAGATTTTTAAATGTTCGTAGCATACTTCACCCTTCGAAATTGAGCAGAGTGCGCTAATTTTAATTGTTATCTAGAAACCATAGACGAGAAAGAGAGTAATGTGTACTCTTTAGAAGATTAATTCGAAGAATTCTATTGCACAAGTTGTGTGCGTTGTGGACGTTTCAGGCACATTCTGAGTCCAATTACCATCACAATAGATAGAATAGATAACATCTTAAATAACTAGGAAAATTTAATGGAAAAAACGAGCTAAGGGAATCATAAAATGTATTCAAAGAAGTGTCTGTACAAGCCCAGATATGTTGACATTTTTGTTTAGATATGTCCAGATATATTCAGATATGTCCAGATTGCTTGTCACGTTTGGTGAACACACTTTTTTCACTTGTATTCATATTGCTGTCTTTTTTTATAGATGTGCAAATTAGAAGTTTCTGGTGAGCAGGAAATCGGCAGGAGATCTTCTATCGGCAACGTTTCGTTTTCACCTGGTGCTAGTCCAACTGTATCATCACCATCATCATATTCGAAGGATGAGAATTCCGCATCTCCGATAGCTGTTACCAAGAAAGAGGTTTCAGATAAGGAAACTTCGAAGTGTGTTATTTGTAATCAAGATTGCCATGTGGAAGAGGATGTTTTACCTTGTAGATACTGCTCCGGGTAAATGCAGAATTTCAGTTATTCTGATTTTATTTTTGGCTCGGCAATTAAGAATTGAGAAACGAGGGATGTTTTGCTCTTGAGAACATATGAGTATCCCGTACAATGGCACATACCTGGGATAGTGCAAGGGTACGAACCCCCCCCCCCAAGAAAGAGACTATCAGTCAGTCCTTTTTTATGCAAATATCAGCCCATGGTAAGTCGTAATAAATGATCCCCTACAGAAGCTCTGTTCAATGCTTTCCTACGTCCTCTCAACAAATATTTCAACGTGCTTCCCTGATTTATGATTAAAAAAAATAGATTTTAGGTATTTTCAAGACTCTTTGTTACATATTTCTAGGGTTGCATTTTTTGATCACTCTTCACAGGAAAGAAATTTTGAACTTATTTTCTTGTTAGGAAGTAATTGGGTAGAAATAGAAGTGAACATTTCAAATATTCTTCTTATTTGCTTTTGCTGCTTTGTGATTCATCCATTAGTTTCTGATAAGCTTCAGCTGACCTAATAGTTACGTATTAAATATCATCCTATTTTGCGAAGATATTTTGCGTTGATTCTTCACATACTACCCCAAAGAGAAGAAACTCATTGAAATCTTTGCCCCCCTTTTCTCTGACAGTCTTATGTTTCTTATAACTTATATTTTTATACTTAAATCACAGCCTCGTTCATATGGCTTGCGATCATGTTCCAGTTGAGTTGCACGAGTTTTTAAAGGAAAAGAATTACTCTTGTCTGCCATGCAGACGAGAACACAGCATGAAAAAGATTGCTAGATGTCAGGTAAGCTAGTTTTGCCTTCTTCCAATGCATCAGCCATATACAAAGTTAATATGGCAAACTCTTTGGGCTTCCTCTGTCCTGATTATCATTAAACATGTACCAAAATGTAAGGAGTATATCTGAAAGAAGTACAGAAAGTATGAATCTGGAAGAAGAAGAACATCTATGTAGATGGGCAATTTTACGTAATTTTGACTTAGCTGAAAATTATATTCACACACCCTTGATGTTTATTTTCTGATATAGTTTGTAGACTTAATAACTTTTGTGCACAGCTACTTCTAAATAAGATGCGCTTTTTGACCTATTTTTACCAAACTACAGTCTATTTGATATACGTAGCTAGCCTTAAAATGAGAGCTGATATTGACAAAATCACGTTATTTGCTTCATTTTTCTTTCTTTTTAAAGCTTTTTTTAAATTAATGTTTTACTCTTTTAATAAGTATAGAAATCTTTGTTCAAGGTCACGCATTTAACAAAAACGATATCATGGAGTAAGGGAAGTTCTGTAGTAGAAACAAAGGACATTTTGAATAGCCAGGGACGGACTTCTGACAAGATAAACACGGGAAAGGAGATATCCCGACACCCTGGAAACCTTTATAAAGCAGAGGACACTTTGACAACTGGATTGATAATTACAGAACCTATAACATGGTCAAGACTAAAAGTTGTGTATTCTTTCGAATATGATGGAACACTTCGATGATAAATGTTGCTTTTTCATAGTTAGAAATCGATTGAAGAATGCTGGTGCTCACTCAGGCCTGATTTCCACTTGGCCCTAACCAGAATTCCTTAACAGCGGTTCCAATTTCGCATGTGATTGCCGTCCGTCCAATATGTTGCTGCGATAGTCACACGGATTACAAATTTTCTGTTGCCTCGTTTCTGTGGTCATGTACAGGTAGAATTATTGACAACAGAGCTTTTGGAAGATAGTTGTTAACCATATAGAATACACGGACCATGCATATGCCGACATGCAAACACATACACACACAACACGCCTTTATACCTATATATGATGCTATTCGTGTTGTTATCAAAAACCTTACTGGTTAGTAGATGTTTTTCTACAGAATCACTCAGTTTATGAGAATGGTAGCCTTTGTACTAAATGCTTAGTTGCATAAGTTGATGTGCCTATGATTTAATTTTGTATTTTGATTTTATATTTTTAAGCTTAAGGTTAGACAGGAAACTCTTGGAACACCCTTGGACACTGTGCTTGGGAAGGGAATTAATGTCATACTACACAAGTTGGTTAATAGTGCATAACTGCAGTGTATTTATCCTTGGTTGCATATAGCCCTTTAGTACCATATCGATAGCTACTTCTAGATGACATTTCAAGAACTATTGTCAATGTTCGAAAAGTTGTACGTGGAGGATATTTTTTCTCGATGTTCTCACAGGCAGAGTGCACCAATATAAATATTTTCGGTCAGTTTAGTTTATTTTTGCCATTTTATTTTATTTCCACCATTTTGGTTTAGTTGTAGCAGATTTTTGAAGTAAAGTTCCTGCTGGCCAGGAGCAGAAGAAACAATTTGGTTACATTTTTATTGGTTCGTTGATACATCTTAGTTTTCTTTGCTTTTTCTTTGATCATCATAGTTTAAGGTTTTGATAAATTAGAAGTAGTTTGTTCTTTATCTTCTTAACATTCTGGTTAACTCACCTCATGGAATAGTTAGAATGAACTCCTCCTATTATTTTCAGGAACACACAGTATGGTGCATATTAGCCAGTTATCGGTCAGCAATAAAACAATTACAATTCGATATCTTAAATTAGGAAATCAAGGTGTATTTTTAAAGCTTTCTGCTGGCTTGCATTTAGCGGCAAACCTCTTCTTACCCCAAAAATTATGCAAGATGGTAGCACAGAGGACAGAAGGCACTCATAAGTTCTAGATGTAGTTTGAAGTAGATTTTAGAAATACCGTGTATGATATCAGTACATACTGTATTGATTACCGTCGAGCTGCTCGAATGTATAAAGCTGAATATCAAAGGCAACATTTGCATCGAGTCGCGGCAGTTAAAAAACTACGAAGAGGTGGTTCTTTGTTACAGTATAACTTGATGCTTACAGACTATGCTATCTATAGGCTTGTTGTGCTTTGGCACATTACAAATGAACTCTAGAAGTTTACTTATGAAAGCAATGGCGCTTAAATAGTAATTGCTTTTACGCTGCTAAGCTTAGATCAGGCACCACTTATGTTTTGCGTATATTATGTACAGTTCTGATGTGAGTATATCTTGTGTTTATGCAATAGAGTCTGCGTTCAGTATCATCACAACCCCTTAAGAGAGGTAGAATTCACAGTTTGTATGATTCATTTTCAGCTCATACATTCGTCAAATATTTTAGTAGATTACAAAAATACATCTTTCAAATTTCTGTCTATAATTTAGCATCCTGCTACTTTTTACGTCGCTAGAAAAGATTTGCCAAGCCATGGCAAGGGCCTGAAGGAAATTAAATTTGCAAGGGAGGATTTGAAAAGAAGTTAGTCACATATTCTGCTATGACTTTGGGTGAAATCCTAGAAGACAGCCATGTTCTCTTAGTACACTGCGCAGGTTAGGATCTGTGATGAGCTCTAGCAGAGAGCTCTGTTGCCAAACAAATTAACTGTTTCATGGAGACTAATTCTTATATATTTGTCACCTTCAAATGTGTTGTGTGTCGTCGTTGTAATTATACTTAAATAATACTATGCGTTGTTTATGCAAAGAAAATTTATATGCGTTAGAGAACGATGCGGAAGCAGGTCGTTTTAGAGATTGTTGTTGTTGTTGTTATTGTTACGTAGTACCCACATACATATCATACGTCATACTCATTCAATACGTCATTGCATAAAATATACATATACATATATATATATATATATACAATGCGATTCAGACAGGAATGAGTTTTATTTGGCTTCTCTGCTTGATTTACATAGAAGTGCTGTGCCTCCGATAATCAGTGCACTTGCTCAGGACATATCTGGGATTACTTGATTCGCGCCAAACTGCTTGTTTCTGTTTTTAAATTTGCATAATTTTGTAAAATTAAATTGATGATTTAATGATGCTTTTTCTTTTGCGATGTGAATTTTAACATAAACCAAAACCTAGAGCCTAGCTTTTTGATGTCAATACTGCATTGCTATTACTAATATATACACATTACTTTGCACGAGATAAGTCTTTAAATGGCAGGTCTTTGAACAGAAACGAAAGGCTACAGCCCTGCTTTTCAATAAAAATTTGACACCTGTATCTAGTACGTGATTATTACTTTATTGGAGGTGCGTCTTTGAAGTGTATGTCTTTGCACATAAACCATAGGCTATAGCCTTGACTTTTGATGAAAATTTTCACTATACATGAAATTTTGATCATAAATCAAATTTGAAATATGAAATTTTCAGCATAACTTAAAGGCTACAGTTTTAATTTGTGATAACATTTGGCAACCGTAACCAACATTTCCTTATTCCTTTATTTAAGGTAAATCCTTGAAATGTGAATCTTTCACCATCAACCTAAGGGTATAGTCTTACTTTTTGCTCGAAATTGTGCAACTCTAACAGATAATAACATATTATTATATTTATCATATATCTTTGGAATATGAAATTTTCAACATAAACTAAAAACTGTAGGCTTACCTTTTGATCAAAATTTTACAACTCATATATTCACATATTATTATATTTCAGTTATATTTTTCGAATATGAAATTTTCCGCGTATACCTAAGGCTATAGCCTTACCTTTTGCTCAAAATTTTGCAACTCTCATATATTTACATATTTGTTCATTCATGACATGCCTTTGGAAAATGAAACTTCATGTGTAAATCAAAGGCTATAGCCTTACTTTTGACCCAAATTTTACAGCTCTCACATATATTTACACATTATTTTTCAATATCTTTGGAAGATGAAATTTTCAGCATAAACCAAAGGTTTATGGCCTTTCCTTTTGATCTAAATTTTACAGCTCTCGCATATATTTATGTACTATTTTTTTATGATATATTTTTCGAATATGAAATTTTCAGCATTCATCAAAGGTTTATGGTGTTTCCTTTTGATCTAAGTTTTATAACTCTCACATGAATTTACATATTATTTTTTTATGATTTATCTTTGGAATATGAAATTTTCACCATAAAATCAAAAGCTGTAGCCTTACTTTTGATCGAAAGTGTACAATCTTACACATTTGTTTACATATTATTTCATTCATGACATATCTTTGGAAAATCAAATTTTCGGCATAAATCAAAGGCTATAGCCTTACTTTTGATCTAAATTTTACATCCTCACATATATTTACATATAACGTTTTATGATGTATTTTTGGAACATGGAATTTGCAGCAAAAATTAAAAGCTATAGTCATACCTTTGACTAAACTCTCACATACACGTTTTTCAATAATAAAAGTTCATAAAAAAATAAGGTTCAGATGGCCAAAATTTTAAGAAAATCACTAGGCTCAACTTCCAAAGTCAAGTATTTTTGTTGGCAAAAAATCGACATTACGTTATTATTACATTTAAAATGTCAAAAATAGATTTCAAATTCGAGTATAAGATTAAAAATGAAAAGATAACCTAGTTTAGCCAGTTAACTTCAGTAAAAGTTAAGAAAATTGTAAGACAATTTCGGGCTCAAATTCGGGAAAAGTTAAAAAATAGAGGTTCAGGCAAATGAACGTTTTCTTACAAAAAAACCTGCATATCTACATATTGTTTCATTTATGATATATCTTTGGAATATAAATTTTCATCATAAATCAAAGATTATAGCCTTACTTTTAAATTTTACAATTTTCGCGTATATTTACATATTATCTTATATATACAAGAAAAATTAGGAGAAGTTTTTGTGGCTGCTATATTTCACTATGCAAATTTTATTATTTTTGTCACTGTTAATATTACAACAGTTGATGAGTTCTCCTTGTAAATTAAGCGATGTCACAAGAAATTGAAAGATTCCAAAAACAGAAAACAATTATTATATTAACATGCTAAGACATCATTCAATTAAGATCACTCATTACTACTTTAGTTGAAAAGCAAGACAAATCTTTTTTACTCAAATATAATGAATAAGCAAAGCCCAGCTGTCGTGTGTTCTGTACAGAATGACAAAAAACAGTGCCAAAAAGATAAGAATTCAAGTATAAGATAATTCTACAATACACAACTTCACATTTACCAAAGAGTTCTAATTGTCAGAAAACTTCTTGTGTTTAGCAGTGCTTGTGCATTGAGCAGTCTGAAACGATATAAAATGAATTACAAAACAAAATTATAAAATAAAATATACCACTACCCATGGTAGAAGTTAAAGTCTTCTACCTCTCATAATGTTCCTGTCACTCAAAAGCTCCCCTTTTGCAACTGCACGTTTTTCCTATAAGAAAAAAGTTTGTAAGAAAATGAGGCTCAATAGGTCAAAATCTTAAGAATATCTTAAGAAAATCAAGAGGCTCAATTTCCAAAATATGGTGTTTTTATTGGCCAAATATTGATTTTTCATCGCTATTGAATTCAAACTGTTAAAGATGGAATTCAAATTCAAGTATAAAATATTAATAGCGAAAGTGTAAACTATTTAGCCAGTTCATTTCAGTAAAAGTTAACAATACTTTAAGAAAATCTCAGGCTCAACTTTGGGAAAAGTTAAGAAAAATTGTGGCTCAGGCAAGATGTCAGTTTTCTTATAAAAAAACGTGTAGCTACCTTAACTTTTAAATTCCTTCAAAGTTCATACATGAATGAGAAAAAAGAAGAAATCTAATGAAGAATATCTGTGCTTCTCGGAGTAGGAGCTGCAATTCATAGACAAAAGATCTTTGGTTGACTTTTTTTCCAAGTATCTTCAAAAGTGCTCTTGACAGAAAGGATGCATCATGACTGAAAAGATACATCTACTAGATGGTAAGCATGCTGCTTGGAAGAGACAATGTATCACTTGTGGCACAAATCACAAAATCGCTAGCCACTGCATACTGGGGGCAAGGAAGTTAAACTAAACGGTATGTTCACTTTTTCACATTCATGTTGGTTTTTCAAAGATAGCCCTCCCAATTTCTCTTTAAAATTCCTCTAAAATTATGTTGTTTTATGCTGAAATAAGCAATAGACCAATTGGTTACTTTTGCTTGCAAAAGAGAACTGAATGCATTTATGTTATTTCACACCTAAACTGGTGGCAATGTGAGAAAGAAATCCATATTTAAGTACAAGGGCTTGAGTCTAAATGATAGTTAAAGGGCTAATAAATTGAGAATCAGATGCATGAAAATTGATGAGGAATACTGCAACTAATCTGCAATTACAGTTGAATAAGAAAAGATAACTTACATAACCAGGAAACTTGTAGTCTATACCAAGTGATTCCAGTCTATTCCGTGTTTTGTTTTCTTTCCTTATTAACTTTTTGATCACTTTAGTTCTTGATTTTGTATCCCTGGGCTGTTGGGCACATCAAGAGAAATAAAAAACTCACATGGTTCACTCAATGAAAGGGGTAAGACAGAAAATTCATCTGGCTAACCCAACAAAGAGGGAACACCAGACAATGAAGGCCAAGTACCAACAGAATTGAGAACCAATTTGCAAAATTGTCAGGGCTAGAAGTGAAGGACACCCATGGACCTAAAGTTGACAGGTAGTGACACCCCCAAAAACTCATCAGTCAGCTCCCTTCCTAGAAAAGATGTGAATTCATTGTAAATTGATATAAATAAAATACCTTGTTTTTCCTAACTCTTTGCTTCTGGGCCCAATCTATCTTTTTAAATTTTCTATTTGCACCTTGCCATATCCTTGGGTGCAACTGTTCTTTGGGAACAAACTTACCTGTAGAGCCAAATTGGATGCATATGAGAAATAGGAAATTTAAGCATGATAAATGCTAACAATGTTTAGCTTCTGATCAAACACATTAGAAAACAAAGGAAAATTAAGAGACTTTTTAGTGCTACTCTTAAGTTCCTACTTGCTATCCCCTGCTAATTAATTTTTGAAAATGTTTCCAACCCCCACTCTGACTAGGACCCCCTGCTTTTTAGATTTTGTGTAAAAAGTTTTCAAAGCATGCCAAAACAGGTATTTTGAGCAAATATTCCTGTCTGTAAGCAAAATTTCTGTGCATCTGACAATCTCACAGCCATAGCCACCTGATATATGAACATAAAAAGATGCATCAAAGTCATTATCTTTGATTACACAGCATTTATGCCACTCATTTGCCAATGAACTAGTTCTAATACTTGTCCCCCCACCAGTAAGTCCAACCCCATTAGGAACTTAAGGGTAGCTATAAAAAGGCAAATCAGTAAGGGCATATAGTATATGTAGGTGATGGACAGTGACAAAGCTAAGTCTCCTGTCCCTCATGCCTGGCAGGATAGAAGTATTTTCTAATTTCATTTCAAACACAAACTAAAGAAATCGAATACAAAATTGAATGTTCAGATATGATCAGGCCCATCTACGAGCTCTTAATTGATTGATAAGCTCTTTCAGAACACCAAAAGATCTGCATCCACATTGCTTAATGATATACTTCCTGGCATAGGGTTTCCATAAATAGTGCTGCTACTTCACTTAGAATTCCACTCATGTGAGTATGAAAAGAGCTAGCCCTGTAGTTTTGCTCCTGCCCTATCAGTTATAAACAATGGATGCTCTGTACTTGGTTCTACTAAACAGTGGCTGATAATAGCTCAAATCCTGCCCATTTTAAAGGGTAGGATTATGATGACAACCCTGTGTCATTTGATCAAGTTAACTAGAGTGGAAGTCAGTGTTTTGACAAAGTGGATGATGTAGTTCCACGGGAAAGTTTTACATTGGATGGATTTATATTCTAATATAAACCCAGGGCTGTCAACAGACTTCAGAGGCTCTGGGTCAAACAGAAACATTGGTCCCCTGTGAGCAAAGTTAGCACAAAAAAGTTGTTGGTATGAAGTCCAGGAGATTCCCCTGGTCTTTGTTTATGAGGCCACCTAAACCTTGAAACCTTAGCACAACTTGCCCCTTACCCCCTACTTGGTGGCTCCACCAACCCCTGCTACTGAGTAGGGCCAATTCTTTGCTCCAGCTTTGCCACTGGAAATGAAATGCAAAAGGAAGGGCAATGCAAAATTCTATTTTCATGACATTGACTTTTTTCAAACCCACCCAGATAACCATTAAACAATGACCCTCTAGCAGTGGTCTCTTCTAATTTATAATGTGTTACAACAAAGAGCCACATCACACACATGAGGACACATGAACATCAACCCCATCCCTTCCACTCACATAAAAATATCTTCTTGAACTGAAGCATAGCAAACATATATAAGAAACACTTCTTATTAGACTTCAATATAAATATGAATATTAGACTTCAATATGAATCTAAAAGCCACATGATACAAGGCAAAGAGCCAACTGTGCTGTAGATATTTATTTGAGTTAAACAAAGAATGTACAAAAAAGGAATGTATTCATACATTTTAAAAGCCTCCCAAACATGAGATAATTATCCATTGTTTCTGCTGCTATTTTTGCAACATCCTCATATTCAAACTCAACAAATGCATACCCTTTTGATGCAGCAGTCTAAAGAGAGAAATCACAACTCTATAACAAGTAAGGAAAATACTACTAAGGTATATTCAAAGAGATGTTCTTTATTGTATTTGTTACAACAAAAGAAACATAGTTTTCCAAATGCACTTCCATATGCAATTGTATGAAAAATAATATGAAATGTTGGTCTCTATTATCAATTCACTTATATTCTTATGATTTATCAAATCCCTCAAATATGCTGAGAGGGTTTTGCTAACTTATTAAATCATAAAGCAACTCTCTTTTCATATCTTTCAAAGGCATATAAAGTTGAAGACCACTAAGCCAAAAACACAACCTGCTGTCAATAAAAACAAAAATAGAGGAAATTGAAAAGAGGTCATTAAAAATAATTACCTTCTTACTTCTTGAAAGCCTAAGTCTCTTCACAGCACCAAACTGAGAAAAAAACTTTCGCATTTCCTCTTCATAGAATCCATGTGGAATATGTCCAACATAGACAACACCAGATTCAGAAGGCTGTAGAGAGTACCAAACTTTAACCGCAGAAATGTATAATGATCAATGAGGTAAAATAGTTAGTGTTGTTTATGCTCTTGGATTTCTGTAAAAAGGTTCTATGAATTATGAGTAGAGCTATAACATAACATCCAGAAATTCTGCTTAAGTCAAAGGCCTATTACTGTTCTAATTATCTATACTGAAAAGCAAACAATATAGTGTTGGTGGGCACTCTGCAGTCAGTGTTCAGTGCTGGGGGTTGATGAAATACAGGGTGACTAGATAAGTTCGTTTGAAGGATGCAAGAACCTTCTCTGAAGGATGAAAGAACCTTCTCAAGTCCCAAATAATCTCATAGTTAGTAATGGGAGGGGGGGGGG
>OLMO02000257.1:2987867-3048291 GCA_900291935.2 Cassiopea xamachana
GGGGGGGGGGGGAGGTCAAAACTCTTAGTTGCAAAGTTGAAAACTAATGTTGGTGGGTCTGCATAACATTCAAGTCAACCTGCTACTTAAAAATAATAGTCAAAACTAATCTAATGGGATTTTTCATTGAATACTAATGAAATGTAATTTAATATCTAAAAAGGAAAAATAAACATGAATCAGAAGTGTATTTTTTATCTCCAAAATAATGTTCCAGTTCCTTTTGAATGTGCTTAATGATTTGGTAGTTGATATATATGCTGGAAGTTGATTCCATCCATGTGCAACTCTGCTACTGTAACAGCGCTTTCTGACGTGACAAGAGGAAAACCCCCAAACTCAGTAAAGCTTAATTTCTATTATTACTATAGCCCCAATGTTTCATGAGCAAATAGCAAAAGATAAAAATGTTAATGTTTAGCAACATAATTCAACTTACATCTGCCGGCAGTTCGTCAAGTTTTGCTTCAAACTTTTCCTGATTTTTAACATCAATAGCAAGATTACCGTCAGCTTGTATTTGTCTCTTTGACCTACTGTTCTTTATATGGACCTTTCCAGGTGTTTTAGGCATCTTTCCACCCGATGTGTAGAAATTTTGTATATATTTAAGTAGTAAGTATTTACTACCTCGTGTATCGCAGAGAAACTGTAGAGAAAGACATATTTATGTAGCCTCATATAAAATTAATGCAAGCGCGACATCGAGGCTGACATTCATTCATGGACGACTTGGGGAAGTCCTGGCCCACGGGCAGCAACCATCCCTTTGTGCGTCTCTGTCCAGCCCACACGAGCCTCGTAGTGAGCAGTAATATATAATTCAAAAGTATATGAGCCGCTCACATAGGATCTACAGGCTCGACGGGGAAGGGATCTGATGAAAAAGGACAATTGAGGACATAGGGGTAGAGGGGTTTAAGCAATCCGGATGTCCAAGGTTTCAGAATGTTAAAGCAAGATCTCTTTTCAATTCCTATTCTTAAATAAAAATATGGCTAGTTCAAACAAACAAATGTCAGCATAGTTGCTGGCAAATCTTTTCAATTTTGAAGCCAAAGCTAATCATAAGCTCTAGAAAGCATCTTTTAAACCTACTAAAACTACAGGGCTCCAACGCGACTCCTTCGTAGAACAACAATTAACATTGCATCCTAATTATTTTAGTCTATCTATTTTCTTTTCTACTCTGTAGTTATCTATTTTCATCATGCTGGAAGGCTAAAAGTGCATAAATAAAATGAAAATGAAAGTGAATGAAATTTTTCATTTGCTCCTTCCATGAGCAGTTCTTATGTGCACTTTATGCTAAAATTTTCACACTTTTTGACATTCCGTACAAATAGCAAGTTGGATAAGTTTTTTTTCAAAAAGCTGGTGACGACGAAACGTTTTATGCTTCACAATTAATTAACGTATGTGTGAATGTTGTTTAAAAGTTAATGCACTGTTATTTGCTCAGTTTGCCTCGACATGTTTTGTGATAACGTAGATGCTTAAATAGACTTTGGTTTGAAATAAGTGGACGTACGAGGCAGGAGTAGAGCTTACCTAACTACGGACAATAATGGACAAAGGGGGAGGGTGACCTAAAAATTCATCTATTTGCCGGACGTCTTTTGTTGATGGCCCTGTAGCCTTTGTTTCAATCATCAGACTTTCCGATTTAGAATTGTTATTGGACAAAGGTTCAAAAATGAGAATTGTTCCTTAGATCATTTTAGAGCGATAGCAAGCATAATCCATGCTATTTAGTCAACATTAACTGGGAGGGATGCGAAAGCAATGCACAATTTTGTGAAAATGTACACATCATACTGAAACAAGTCATTTGACATAAAGGTTTGATCTAAGAGATTCCTCGATGATGAATAGCTTTTTATATTTGGGTCATTTGCTCGGAAATCCATAATCTCAGCCGCTAGCCAGTTCAGTTCATTTCAATTTAAAAACTCATCTAGAAACATCCAAATTTCACAAAAAGCATTAAAATGTACAAATTGTAAATTAAGACTAGTTATAGAGAATGGAACAAAATTACAAGACCACATAAAAATATTTGGAACTTATATGGTAGAGGAACTTTCTTAGAGAAGGAGCTCCCTTCACAGATAAACCTATGTGAAAAGGAGCCCCCTTTACTGAATACCTAGCCCCTTTGACAGCAGTCATGAGAACATAGAATCCATTTCCCATGCACTGCCTTCAAGATAAACATTGTCAAGCCGACTTTCATAAGGTTTGGCTCACATCCATTTTAAATTTGCTTATGGACCCGTTTTGCAAACCAGAATTAAGGCTCTTTCCAGAAAACTGCCTTGCATCTTCAATCACTGTAAGACCAGAAGACTGGAAAATATTTTATGCTGTCTGGGACTATAGCCAGGGACCCCGGAGCAGCAGTAGGGTAGGGAGCTGATTATGACGTCATGGTGACGTCAAAATTTTTAACGCATGGGCTACATCTCACAAACATAAGATTCCAACATTTGTTGCATTTCGTGGCAGCATGGCAAGTGATGAATTCCTGAGGATAGAAGGAGGTTGTGCCTTAGAAAGGATCGAATGCAAGAAGAAAATTTGAATAAACTCTATTAGTAGACAGCACAAGAGGGGCAATTTTGCCCCCTCTTCTTGCCCCTGCTCTTCAAGAGCAGGAAGGGCGCTGCTCCCGCTTCACTCTCGTGCACCGGCGTCCATGCCTATAACCATCTTTTTAAAAGTCAACTGTTTCTCCTTGTCAACCCATTGAACCCAGATGCGCAACTAGAAATTTCGAGGGCAGGTGTCCAATCAACAAGAAAGGGCACACTAAAACCTTTTAAAAGAAGATACTGCCTTTGAATACTGTCCTGCGGATTAATAAATGGAGGAAATAGTGTGGAAAATTTACCGGTATGGTTATTTCTCAAGTCCAACGATCCTCATTGCAATCTCTTTTTACGGTAGTAAATAGAATATGGGGGATCACGCCTTTTCAATCTAAGGAAAACACCCTCTTTGGTATAAAAAGGCACTGCAAAAAGGGCACTTTCGCTCTTTTGCTGAAAAGGGGAGGGATCTAGACCCCCAGGAATCCCTAGTTGTGTGCCTGCCACTCTTGGCTTTTTATAAGATATGGCTCCCTCTCTTTCCTTTCTATATACTCTTAGGTCCGGAAAAAGCACCCCCACCCGTTTATTTTCTCAAAAAATTTTCCAATGTCCCCGCTGTCTAGGAGCTTGCAAAAAGTTGGCACTGAGGCTGAGTTACCCAAATGGTGACTTAATGATGTGCGGCAAAATCCTCAAAATGATTTGTTTGCAGTGATGTTTATCAGGATATTTTCCTTATTTGTGCTGGTTGGTCCACAGTTACCCCCAAGTTTCCAACCCCCCGCTCATTCCGAACCCCCTGCTTACTTCATCTTGAAGATTTTCCAGCCCTCCTGCTTATTAGGACCCGTCCCCTCTTTTTCAGGACTTAAGAATATGGCAATAACATGTTGAGTAAAAGGCCAATTCTTAGTATCAACATAAAAAACATTGGCAGAGCTTTGTCGCCCCAATCCTCTTGTAGCTTCTCCTTCAAGAAAGTAAATAGGATGCGCAGTGACCACTCACCATTCAGCTCACCATCACGCGTGTCTCTGGAGGATTGCGGACCTATGCTCGTGTCTTCGAACAAATGGCTTGACCCTATCACTTTACCTTGAAAACTGCCACTATGATTAGTATGATAGTGCTCATAACTCTGAACGATACTTCGAATAGGATAACTTCAGATATTGCTCTGTTTGAAAGAGAATGCTGAGACAGGTATTGTCGCTAAGAAAGGTCGGTGGTGGCCTAGGCAACTTACTGCATGTAACTGGAACTACATCTCCGTTGCAAAGAAGAGTATCACCATTTTTTCAATTAGGAAAAGTTAAAAGACACCGAAATGGAACTTTACAAACACAAAGAAACAATGCCGGAGATTCCACGAAAATGACCTTAGAGGAGAGTATAGCCAACATTGTGAATAGAGATCGGTTGATTCTGTTGGGATTAGGTAAGTGAATTGTCTAGTATCAAGGCGATGTTCACACTCATAGAAACATGCATTATTTGCGATAGTAGTAAAAGTATAAACAGCACTGTTAAGTCTCCCAGCTCAATTGATTTTCGTCCGAAAGCGAAATTAGTACTAGGGAATATTTCTCGCCTGTGCTAATTTCGTGAATTTAGTACAAGCGAAAAATATTCTATTAATTTTGGAAAGATATTTTGTTATTTATAGCAAGGTTTTACACAGGACATTAACGCTAACCGTATCCGAAAACCGTAACCCAGACCCTTACGAAACTCGAAACCCAAACACCTTTCGAACCCCACACCCAAAAAAACACTTTTGAATCTTCCAGTTACTGCATTCCAAGATTGAAAATAATATAAGCTAGTTTTCCATGTCATGCTGCTAGATGTACGCAACAGTATGATAAAATTATATGTCCATGATTGATTTTATTTGGGAAATTTTTCATGAAATGGTCAGGTTATGGAAACAGTCCAGGTCAAAGTGTTGTTCTTGAAGGTTAAATGCCAGGATTGTAAATGGTTGAAAAAGGTTGAAGTACAATTTAAAATCTCATGGCCTCAACAGCCTTTTGAAAGTTGTCAAAGTTCCTATAAACATCTGATTACTCATCATTCAGCTTACCTACTCATGAGAAACTCAAGAGATTCCATTCCACACCATAATATTGTGGTGCATCTTTGGTCTTTCATTAGATGCAGTGCCGTAACCACCGGGGGGGCAAGGGGGGCTGGAGCCCCCCCAATAATTTCTTGTTAAAATAAATTTTTTTTCAATTATAATAGTATTCTAAAGTGTAAGAAATAGAAAATTAAATATTTTGTGTCTTGTTATTAAATAGAATGTGAATAATAATAAAACCAATGGAATAAAAGTTTCGATGGAATTCTTTAATCGAATTCTTTTATTCTTTTATTACAACCATGTCCGGAAAATAACATTCTGATAAAATTGTACATGCATGTGCACGTTTTCGTTTCTTAAACGCTGCAAGTGAAGAAGAAGGTTTGAAAAACAAGGGGTCAAAAACTTATCCGAAATGGCTATTTCCGAAGGTTTCAACCCAGATTCTTCATTTTCGATCAACGAGCTTATTAAATTTTTACAAGCACTGCCTGAGGCAAAACAACTTCTTATAAAAGAAGTCGTCAAGATAGCAAAAATAATGCTTGTTATGCCTGCAACAAATGCTTTGAGTGAAAGATCATTTTCTGCCCTGCGAAGACTGAAAACATACCTCCGATCAACAACTGCAAATTCGAGGCTAAACAATATGCTTACGTTGCATATCCACAAGGACGAAACCGACAATCTTCATCTTTGTAATGTTGCAAATCAATTCATTCTTCCTGGTAATCGTAAAACTTTGTTTGGATGTTTTTAAAAACTACATCTATTTTACAATCATCTTATGTAATAAGTTGTAAGAATGTTATTAAATTCCACAAGAATTGTAGATATTTTGGTGCATTGTCTTTCACTTTTTGGATCTCTACTTTTATAACATTGAGACAAATTAAGTAAAATGTGACCCGTTATAGCGTGTTTAGACATTTGAAAATCGTAAAATTTTCTCAGCTCCTCCGCCTCAACCATGGTGAGGCCTCTTCCGATAGTGACTTCTAAGCCCCCCAAAATGAAAATCGTGGTTACGGCCCTGAGATGTATGAATAACGCACCAGAATACTAAATAAACTACTAATACTAAATTTGTGTTTGCAATCCTCTTAAAGGTGGTGTCTTCATTGGGTTGTTATTCCTTGACTCCAAGAAAAGGAATCAAAATGATATTTTCAGGAAAAAAGCTCTCAAGATTCATGAGTCAGTAACTAAAGCACAAGTAAGTTACTAAATTTTCTAGACTCTTGAGCCAACTTCTGTTTGTTTGTTTTTGTTAAATAAATTATTTGGTAACACTCTGAAATAGTTATTGCAAATTTTTAGTATTCTAGTTAATATCCAGTTTATCTTATTCTTTTCCTAAAAATGTGTGTTATATCTCATATTTGCATGGCCTTTTTCTTAAATTCCTTAGCAATATTATTTTGCAATATTATTTTGCCATTTTCCAACAATATTTGGCTCCAATAGTTTGCAAAATTTTTATATTTTTGCTATCTATTTTAGGAAAATGTCAATGAAGGCAACTATCCAGAAGCAGTAAAACTGTATAGGGCTGCAATGGAGCTTGCAAAAAGTGAACCAAAGGAAGATGTTTCACACCAAATTACTCTCGAAATTGTAGACCAGGTTCATCAAACTTTTTTCTGCATTAATAAATGTAATTTCAAAATGTCAAGACAGGCATTTGCCAGAAATTTCCATCACTGTTGTCATAACATATTGTCTTCTGAATTACCAATCTAGTCAATTTAATTTCTTTGAAACTCCTTTTCATGATGAAATTTTAACATACAACTTTACACCTCTCTGTGGCTAGGCAGTTTAAAATTGGCTGGCCTGAACAGCATGCAGATTATAGTATTGAAAATAAAGGTCTCAAAAATTCAATGATTTTCATTATTAAAGAAATGATTCCTAGAATTTGACACCCTCATAAACATCTTTTTTAGTTGGCGAACCTTGCTTATGAATTAAATGATTGGCAAGAGGTAAGAGAAATACACATGTGATAGCTACAATCTTTGCCAGTATACTTTAATAATAGGATCACCTTCATGTTTGTGTGGAGATAACTAGTGCATATGTTGCATGATAATGAATCTGCTACATCTTTGTTTCTAAATGCACTTGACAGTGATAAGGTGAATAAGAAATAGTCACAACAGAAACACTAATGTCTGTAATCATTTGAAATGTTCGTACGTTCATAAATTATTCAGAAACTGATAGGCAGGATCTAAAATTCTGTTTTTAATATTTTCTCTTTTCCAGAATTGCAAAACAAAATTTTATATGTTTTGAAGGCTATAGTACTTGTCTAGAAAATATTTCCCTTGCATTAACACTATATTTCTACTGAAATTAGTACTCTTGTCATTAATAATAATAGTATTAATAATTTATTTATAGTTGGCAGGTAGCTTTAGCAATGAGCAAACTATGAAAAAGTTACAAGTCTAAATGAAAGTAGTTATTGCTACAAATGCCCTAGGTTTCAAACAAAAGTTTTTTTGCAATTTAATTTCTTTGTTGAGGCTGAATAAAAGTTGTAGTCAGGTGCAATAGTTGTGTTGAGCAATAATTTTACAATATATTAAATGATGTAAAATGCATGATAGGTGTGTTTTTAGCTAAGAGACTACAATTTTAATGTTTGTTTCTGTTCCAGGCCGAGGAATTGTTCAAAGAGACACTACAAAGAATGGTTGACATAGGCTATGAAAAAGTATGCTTTGTCCTCTAGTTTGCCTGTTGGAGAATTTGATTGTTTTATTGCTAAGAGCTTACAAACATTGATTAACAGGAGGTGGGGTGATAGAAAGAAGTGAAGATGCTAGTATTAGCACTGACAAATTTTAGTGATAAATCACACTGTTGAAAAGAGTGGTAGTGATACCAGAAGTAGGGGACAGGGGTTAGGAACCAAAGAAACCTACTTTACATGAAGTACCATCTGAGGTTGTCGCACTGAATTTGCACAAATTTTAAAGGGAATTTGCCTTTTTATTTACCCAAGACTATGCCACTATGGAAGGGAAGAATTTCTCTTGTGTGAGCTGGCAAAGTGGACAATTTTTAAGGGATTTCATGCATTTAGGAATGTGCAACAAATACTGTTTATAGCTTTAGTTATGATTACTATGAATTGAATTATAAGGTAAATAGTCTTGATAATATTCTATTGTGATATTGGTGTAAGTAGTTATTTTAAGCTAGTCCTAATCTCATTTTGCTTGTTGCTGGTTTGTGACTAAATAGATTAAATTAGTAGGTTAATGTTCCAAGTATAAGACCAGAATGGCCTTTCAGGTACATTTGATTATTTATTTTCACAGGACAGTGATGCAGTCATTGAAGCATCAATGAAGTTAGCAAAGGTCTATGTTGCTATGGGAAAGTATGTCTTTTGATCAGTATCCTATTGGTACAGTCTCTGTTTTCTTCAACCCTCAAATGCAATGTATTATTTAGTATTTCATAGGTTTTAAGCAATTTCAATTTATTCTAGCAATGATCTGGCAACTGAGGGGTTTAAATTTTGTAAGGAAACGCTTGATGCCAAAATACAAACTTTGAGTGACATTCCAGATGATACGTAAGTTCCACTTTTATTTCTTGGGTCAAAATTTCTTTCTTTCCAAACATTTTTTATGTGAGAAAGTAGCTTACTTCAAGTGCTTATGCTGTTTCCTTTTGTCTATTCACAGCCTAGCATTATTTGGTATGACACTTACTGAATATGGAACCCACTATAAAGCAATTGGGCAATTGGATGAGTCAGAAAGAGCTTTTTCAAGAGCTCTCGCTATTGCAAAGCAGGTTCTTGGTCCAGTTCATGGCCAAGTATGTGAAATATTGATCTACATACAATTCTGAAGATTTTAGTTAATTTTTACTTTCAAAACTATGTTGCAAAACTTTCTTGCTGCTTCTGTGTACCAAATAATTACTGCCCTCTCCAATTATTAATTTTTGAATTTTTTTCAAGCACCTTTGACTTTTCCAAACCTTTCCATTTATTGATTTTGAGATGGCTAAAAATCACTTTATTCATATAGTTTGAAATGAGTGAATAAGAAAATAAGTGTGTGAATTTGCAAAAGTAGTTTATAGAAAGGGTTGATGTGTTCCATTTTCCAACCCTCTCCATCCTGTTTACAACTCCCCCGACTATTCAGTACTCCAGAATAATAAAAATTATACTAATTTATCTAGCTGCTAAATACTGCAGTATAGATTGTACAATCATTGAATACTACCATGATGAACCATAAAAAAAACATTGTCATTAGGAGCAAGCACTCAGAATTGAAAATGAGATTAGATTCAACAAAAGGACAGACTAAACACCAGTCATTTAGTGAGTCCTATTGTTGTTGGGTGCAGGTATAATTGATAACATACAGATCCTGCATGTGATTCCTATTTCAAGTTTAGCATGGGGATTGAGGATCAGACCTGAGCATGTGGAAAACTTGAAGTTTTGCATTTTTACAATACTAGATAAATTTGCTTGTTTATACACGTCTAAGCTATCAGACAAGTATCCTGGTGTTTTTTTTGTTTCATTTTTTTGAAGAAGTTAGGTTTGGTTACCTAGAACAACTGAAACTGAATTTTTGAAATGCAAAAAATGGCATATTGTGGCTTAGCTTTTACAAATATGAAAAGAAGATAGTTGGAGGTAGTGACATCATGCTGTCAGCAAGTTAGAAATCCAAATTTATTTCTAGGAAATTGTTTTTGGAACAATCAGATGCTAGTTGTTATTCGCCATGAATTCTTGGAACTTAGAGGAAAATGTGTTATGGAATTCCACTAAGTAGAATTTCACGGTGAAAAATACTTCTTTATGGAAAAATTATTGAAAGCAAGCCTATGTGTGATGGAAAAGCGATACTAGGTTAATGTACTCTAACAGCCCCATTGCTATAGATTTGCTTTTTGTGAGTGTGCTCTAAATAATTAAGAGTTTTTATTGTAAATCGATATTATTAAGTTTTAGAATGTTAAATTATATGTACTTTTTTGTAGACATCAGTAATAGCAAATGATTTGGCAACTGTTTACGACGAAAAAGGGCGATACAATAAAGCTGAAAGGCTTGTCCACAGGGCAATTTCTATCGCAAGAACAACATCACCGGAGAACCTCCCTGCTTACACATATAACCTTGGCTACATCCTTATGCATAAAGGTATCTATTCATTTGACTACACGTTTTTCTTTATAAGAAAACCATTATTTTGCCTGAGCCACAATTTTCTTGACTTTTCCCGAAATTGAGCCTGAGATTTTCTTAACTTTTACTGAAAAAAAACTGGCTGAAATGGTTTACACTTTCGTTATTAATATTGTATACTTACATTTGAATTCCATAATTAACATGTTGAATGCAATAACGACGAAATATCGATTTTTGGCCAAGAAAAACATTAAATTTTGGGAATTGAGCCTCGTGATTATCTTAGGATTTTGGCCATTTGAGCCTCATTTTCTTATAAACTTTTTTCTTATAAAAAAGCGTGTAATTGCTTGGTCTTTATTGCAGTATTCTATTCATGTTGGTGAGTGTTCTATGAAAAGACACATTTGGCTGTAAATATTAGCGCCAGATTGCATCTGAACCAAAGCGTTACATTAGCATGGGTCTTCAAAACACACACTTTATAAATTGGAATCCCAATTACATTGTATTTCAATTTTTAGGTAGGATGTTCTTTCAGCATTTAAGATGAATGCAGTAGCAATTTGCTGCCACAAGGGTCCTTGAAGTTTTCTTTGTTGTCATTCTAGGAGAATTTTCGAAAGCCAAAAAAGCGTTAAGGCAAGCGTTACGCCTTGCTGAAGAAAACCAAGATGAAGAGACTTTAGAACTAATTAAAAGCAGTATGATGAAGCTGGACGTGGATACTTCTTAAAGTTAACTAATGTAAAGTATGAACATGACTGTGTTGTGATAGACGTGGCTGGTTTCGACGAAATTCGGATCCTCTTCATGCAATTTGTACCAGGAAAAAACATGCCAACTACGTTTCATAACACATTAATATCCAAAAATAATCTTTTGAAGGCTTTTCAGAAAGTAGAAAACTCTGCCCCCACAAAACAGTTGGGTTGTTCTGGTCTCCATCCAATTTTCCACTTAATATTTAAGTACCATGGTAAGCACTAAAAATTTTGGTCAGAAAAGAATGAATTCATTTAGTGTTTTTGTATTTTCATTTATTTGCATTTTCATTAGAGCTATATAAAATAATTTATCATAAGCTAATTATTTTGGACAATTTAGTACAACTACTTTGCAAATCTATTGGCATTGTAGCTGGGATGCAAAATAGCGTTGTATTTCCGTTATGCTCGTCAATGGTGTAGATGTTATAGAATCTTGAGAAGATTCATTACTTAGAAGAGGGTTCATAGTAGACCTAGAAAACCTGGAAAAGAAAGGTAAATGCATGCATGTCTGGGAAAATTCGGGAAAGTCAGGGAGCTTCTTTGAAAAATCCCTAAAGTTAAGGAAAATTCAGGGAAAGTATTTCTGGGCAAACTTGTTATATAGTGTTGTTATCAAATTAGACAAACGGTGGGTTTTTTTATTTGTTTGGTAGCACTACATATATATTGATTGAGGGTAAGCTAGTAAGTAGTGTATCGAACGATTACTGTATTGGAACGAAAAAAATCAATTATAAGTAAGTTTTCTGCTGTGAAATGAAAAAGGTTCCTTGATAATCATTAAAATTAACGTATTTTCCTTAACGGCAAAAACAAGAATACTTAAGTTATGGTTTTGGGGAAGTAGAACCGGGCAAAATAGGCGCTTTTGAAGAATTTTCAGGGAAAACACTTTGGACCTTGCACAATAGTGATGCTTCTTATATGAACAACGCATGCGTGATGGATGTTGCTTAAGAAACTTACGTTATATAACAATATTTGCATGTTACTTCGTACAAGCTAAATAAAGCCTGGAAAGTAGCCACTTGCCAGAATTTATGAAATACCCATCAGATATTCTAGAAATTTTTGCTCTTGTTCCAACTAGATTTTTCATGTTGGTGCTCTTCTCAAATTTAATCTGCAGGGTGAGCCTAGCTACGGCCTTTTTATCGTATTTGCTGTATCCTGTAATTGAGCTACAATCAGTGGCGGACACTGGCATTTATTGGGGGGAGGGGGTGGGCGAAAGCCTCCTAAATGTTATTGATATTTGGTGCTTGTGGATAATTATTTATGCAACTGTGTCAAATTTTTTTAACTCCAAAATTATTGGGGGGGGGGGAGAACCCTATTGGCCCGCCAAGTATCCGTCATTGGTTACAATGTATACTTGTAATCTCAAGAAGCATTTGAATGTTGATTTAAACATAAATGTACTCAATGTAATACTGTTAATGTCTCAAGGGAAACGTATTTGATTATGGAATTGACGCTGTACAACTTCTATGTCTCATATTTCTTATCACGTGCTCTAAGCTGCCTTTCCTAGGTTTACTGGGCACACGGCCTAAGCATTGGCAAACAATAAATTGGCTCGCAAACAGGTTTTATGTAGTCTAAGGAAAATTTTGCAACTCAGTCGTTTCTGCTGAGCAGACTTTATTGTTGGGGGCTTATGAGTTAGTCCTTCAAGAGTTTAAACTGAGAGCAGTTGGTGCGTAAAAACGATGACACAACTTTTATAGATCAGTGTCATCTACAGAACATGAAACGGGCAGGGAAACAGCAGGGCTAGACGATACAGGGTACATAGGAACTAAAGGGCCATTCTCACGTGACGTACGTGGCATCCAAAGTGAAAAATTTGAATTATTTATGCAACTGTGTCATTTTTTTAACTCCAAAATTATTAGGGTGGAGAACCCTTTTGGCCAGCCAAGTATCCATCATTGGTTTCAATGTATATTTGTAATCTCAGGCTAAAATACTTGTAATACAGGCTAAAATGTTAATAAAGACAACGAAAGCTGAAAAAGAACTCAAAAATGTTTTTGTCATGAAATTGACTGCAAAAATTTACAAAGCAACTTTGCCTGCAGTAAGTCCAATTTCTAGCAGAAGGCTTTAAAGTTAAGTAACGTACGTGACATCGTACAAATTACACCTTCCGAGTAATATTTTAATTCTTGAATTGTCTCTTATTGTCTAAGAACGAATCATTAATGGTTTAGGATTTGGCCATTCTAATAGGTGAAACTTTAAAGGAACTTGATAAATTTAGCTAACTTCTCCATTTTCTGGAAAACTATGGCAAAATGTCTCGTGATGCACGTGAAAAAATGCGTGGCGGATGCAATTTTGAAAACAATCTCAATCTAACACAAACTTGTAAATTTCAAAACAAATTTGCCAACCGTGGTGCAAACTTCCAAAACATTGTATTGTCATCAATACTCTGCTGATCTCACCAAATTTATGTCCCTACAAGGTGTCCACCAAGTTAAAGTTGAAATTCCAGCCAAAGTTTCAGAAAAAGTGACCTTTTTCCAGTCAGTTGGCAGAAACAACTCATTGTTTTGCAGCCATACCATGAATTTTGATATGAAATTCCAGCCATTGCAAATGCTGTCCGATTAGTGTTACAAAGTATTGAGTGACCTTAAAATTTCCAATAAATTGGAACTTCCTATATAAATTCAATGTCTTACAGTAAACCATCCCCGGAGGGCAAGGATTTACCGACCACCCCTGCCAAAATATAGGGAAAACTTCCAATCCTACGTGGACTTGGCGAAGAAAGGTCTGTCCCACATGCTATTGAAAAATCTCTTCTTCAATCCTATTTCTGGATAAGATAACTTCATCTAATAATGCTGTTAATTATTATAAGGTCTAAAAATAAAATTCCAGCTTTTCCAGCCAAAGCAGGAGAAAACCTATGGGTTTCCAGCTTCTCCAGTCAAATCATGAAAAAGGCTTATTTCCGGAGAGGACACCCTGTCCCTAGCTAGAGAGTTTTTTACACTCCTGGTTGCCATTTCGTGAGAATAGTCCTAAGAGTGATTGTACTTCACGTCGGAGAAGTGTTTTCCTTCATGGGCCGTAATGTCACAAGAGAAAGACCAGGCCTTAAAAGCCCAAACAGAAGAAAAAAGTCTCCCAAAAATTTCTAGCCGCCTCACAGAAAATTCGGTGGGAAGACTGAAAACAGTGGTAAAGTGGTCAGTAAAATGAAAGTTCGGTAGTACAAAAAAATCGAAGAAACTTGACACGGTAGACAGCAGTGGATATTGTCCTTCAGATTCTGAACAATGAATTTCAAAATGCCGCTTCTAGCTTCTTAACAGGATCGATTCCAAGAAAGGATAAAAAATGCTGTTATTAAGCCAACTTGTGCTATGATACTCTGGGGATTAATACTACATTATATACAAGGGCTCTATTCTTTAGTTACAACAATGTCAACTCTTGATATCATTTCAACTAACCTCATGGCTCTTCTCCATGCTTCGCACTTCGACAGTACATCATCAATGACTAGACGTTTGGTGGCAGATTGGTCAATGCTTTGGGACAACACCAAGCAATATCTTTCAAGTCCTTTTGCAACCTCTGTAAAAACCGTTCGCCTGTATATTTGTAATTCCTGTTCCATCCAACGTGGCACTGATCTTCTGGGTGATGGAAGAGTTCTTCCTAATAATCAAAACAATTGCATAAATTTCCAAAGTCATGTATCCACTAACTGTTTCTACATTTATACATAGTTCAACAAGCTCATATGTCGTGGAGTTCTATACCCAAGATCTTAGTTTCTCTTCCTAAAGGATTGCTTCTAGTAATGGGTGCAATATGTGACAATCACCAGAATCAAAACAGGAGCCATAGAAGTGGGGTAATAACATCTAAGAGGATGATACTAAGGGCTAGTTAAAGTAAACCCTCCTATTTCTTTCTTTGAAAATGCAGCGTCTAGTTTTGAAAACGACTCGCACAGAAAACTTTGACTGATAGAGCCGACGCTTCTTCGAGACCACAACTTTGGGGTTGGGGAAATGCCTCTCTTCCGTTATTTGGAATTGCATCTTGTACTAAAGACAGAATACTTGAAAGTCATTGGGAGATATTACTGTGGGCAATGAAATCATAGCTAACGAAACTAAAGATGGCCTGAAATTACCTGAAAAATCAAGAAGATGCCGCGCGCACTTTCTTTCGATGGAACCGGAGCCATAAACAAATTTTCCAGAATTCAAAATATTATTAAGCCTATGCAAACAGCTCCAAATCCGCTCTTCAAGCAATGCTACCAATGCAAATGTCATTCCACGAAGTACAATGGTAAAATATCTTTCCTCAGACACTGTCAAGAAACACACAGAAACTACAGATCGTGAGGCAGTGCACCCTTTGCCACTTCTAGCTTCATGAAATTGACCAACAAAAGATAGCTTCACAGGCGCTATTCTGTCCTTCAGTTGTAATTCACTTAATGAAGAAAGAACTGGATTTCCAGTAGCTTTAGATATTGCATACAGCTGCTCAGCGGTGTTTATTCTTAATGGTACAATTCCTTTAGAGTGGCAACCTTCCTTGATGCCACTATCATCTCCGCGGTACATTACACAAGAAACTTGAAAACGTACCAGCTTTTGCACGTCATATTCGGCAGAGCTTGATTGCGAAACAAAATTTTTGCTATGCTTCATTTTATCAAAGTCTATTAAGCAGATTTTCACAGATTTATTTTCAAATAAATGGGTTAATTCACCGATATCAGCTTGGTTGACATTGAAGCACAACCCTTCAATTACTGCTGACTCCGTTTCTGATTTACCAGTAACAAATTCTACAAACACATTATCTAAAGGAATCTGTAACTCACTTAAGTTCCTCGCGCCTCCTCTGCTTTTTTTACCAAGTTCCAAAAGACGAATTACTAACTGCTCAACAATCTTATTCCCTCTAGCTACTGCAAAAGAAAGGCTTTCTATTCCATTTGATAAGTTACGCAATGCTTCTTCTTTTCTCTGCAAGTTATCAGCTTCAGCAAAATGCCTACTATATCTGGAGGAAAATTTCAAAACTTTCCCATGGCCTATTTTTCTATGGTTTGAAGATTCATCTGAGATATTACTAGCAGCATAAGTCCTACCAACAAAATTTCTGTCTATGCTCTTGCTTCTATCTACTTGTATTTTTGATAACAACTGTCTCTCTATCTCGCTGAAATTCCTCTGTCTATCTTCAGTCATTGATTCGTGCTTCTTGAATAACTTTGGTAGTTCATCTACTGAAATACTTAGCCTGTCAGCTTCTTCAGTGCAAATATCAACAGCTTCCTTCAGCAAATGATTGATTATTGGAAGAGGCAAGCCCTGAAACAAGATGAATTCCAAAGGAGATGTAGTGGATAAAAAAAACAGAAATCAATCATTGCATTAATACAATATGGAGTAGTACAGATTGCAATGCTGGCAGGAAATCACAGTACTGTATACTCCATTTTACCTCCATTTCTCCCAGTTCCTTGGGGCTTGGAGGGTGCTTCTGAGAGGACTTTAGTTTTAGCACGAGCATTTAGTACCAGATGTCCTTCCTGACGTCACCAATGGCCTGCGGAGGGCCACGAACCCAGGACCACGTTGGTCTGAGTCGAGTTCTTCACCGCCAGGCCACGGCTGCTCTTTGAAATCACAGTACTGTAATTTTTCAAAACCATACTTATGATTTTAAAAAGTAGAATCAGAATCACAACAAGGTACATTCTAGTATATTTGACAAATCGAGTCTCCATGATACCAATACTTCAGTTTACATAAAAAAAACGTTTAGCACAATCAAGTTGAGATACAAGTATTTTCAAGCAAATAGGAAGTTCCATTTCCAGAATTAAATAAGAGTAAGATTCATTTAGGTAACTCTTTAGTCTGAAATAGAAGGAGATGGTAATAGTTGGAGGGGGCTGCACCAAGTCTGAAGTCAAATAGCCATGGGGCTACAATAAAAAGGTTGGGATGGTAAAATGCCCCAAGTAGCATAACTCCTTACAAACTTGCCAACCTACCAAAAAAGTCTGTCATCCTCTCTCAATGTCATTATTGTTGCCATAACTCTCAGCATATTTTCAGTGTTTCTGATGGCAACTTCCCTTTCCAAGCACTTATGTAGGGACATAAATTCTGAGTCTTGAGTCAGACAGAACCATCTTGGTTTAGAGATAATAAGTGGGGGGATTGCAATACATTGTCCTGGTATGCATTTTTTGCAAAAAAAATAGTTGGGGTGTATTCTGGACTGGAGAGCATAAAGGAAAATATACATTGTACTGCATTAATTTGTACTGTATATTATACAATACCAATAAAAGCATCACTCTTGGAATGGATTTGATTTTTTCACTATGTAATATAACTATGAAGCATATGCACCTACCTGATCAAGCAACAACTCCATGGACTGCAGCCAACTGCCCATCATAAATACCAGTGTGGTACAGCAAGTACCATAAGCTTTGTGAAATCCTTGGCAAACATCATATATAATAGAAATTGCAGGATGCTTAGAGGAGAAATGGACAAGTCTTTATAAAATTAGCAATATCAAATTAGTGTATGGGGCAGGGTCAAAATAAATGGAGGGGCTGGAAGGAACCACTCTATTTTCATAAATCAGAAAATTGATAGAACACAACAAAATTGCTGATTCAAAAATTGAGCAAGACAAACATTGCTGACAAACTGAGAGATACTACAGGATATTAAGGCAAGATGCTATAAATTCAAAGCTGCACTCAATCTTATTCATATAAGATATTTTTCTAAAGGATGATACGAAATATAAAACAATGACAAACTAACACGAAAAGAGACTTACATCAACTTTGATGATTTGTAGAAGCTTGAGGACACTAGAAGTTAATTCAAACTTCCCATCTTCATCAATGATACATTTAGTGCTGTAAGAAATGAAGTCTCTCTTTATAACCAGAGTAAAAATCACAGAAAATTAGATGACTGGACTACTAGCAATGGTCACACAAATGACTTCAAGAAAAAACACTGGAGTACTTTCTGTATGTCTACATGAATTCCAAACTCATAACTACTATACAACATTATGTATTGTGCAAAATCTGTAAATGAATGGGACTTAAACATCATATAAAAACCTAAAAAATCCACCCAAGTTATCACAAAGACTTATTTAAGTTTGCTTTAGAACTAGCATCAACTGTCCAAAAGAAATGTCTTACCATTTATTTGGTCCAATCAGTGAACTGCCTGACAGTGCTAAAAAGAAATCACAAAACTGAAATGAAAATATTAAGAGTATAAGAAGCATTTTCAGAAAGTAGAACATTTTCTTTATTTATGATTGTAAAATGATCTTTTATGTGGCAACTTCCTTGACTCAAATTTACTTCATATTATGCCACATTCTCAATACTCTACCTACTACAGTCATTGAAGAGTAATGATGCTTCTTATAATATATAACCATATTTCTTCATCTTTCAAAGGTGCTAAGACCTGGAATGGCTTCACTGCTGAGGGAAAGCTCGCATCATCCTTGGCTTGCTTTAAAAATTGCATATAGTATATAGGATATAGCTATTTAGAACACAATTTTATACTTTTTTCATGGTGTTTTGTTGTTAAATTCAATTTTTGACCATGTTCTTAACACCATTCTAGGTTCACTTTATTTGATTTTAGATATTGCATTTTTATTTTGTAATCTATGTTATGGAGGGCCCCTTGAAAACCAGCACTATTGAAGGGCCACCCTCCTAAAATATTTGAAATGATGATGATGATGATGATGATGATGATGATGATGATGATGATGATGATGATGATGATGATGATGATGATGATGATGATGATGATGATGATGATGATGATGATGATGATGATGATGATATTTTATAAGCTACCACTTCACTCCATATACTTTGGCAGCTTAAAAATACCATGTCAAAATTTCTTCTGCAAATGTGCTGAATAGAGTTGACAAGGCTGTCTCTCGCCAAGAATACTGACTCATATCAAAATGACCAAAACTAGACATGAAAACACTAAACTGATGGATGCATGTTATGCGAGATACATTCAACATCCTTAAATCTTAGTGTAGTTCTCATGCTCCTGAAGTTGTCTCAATCTCAGTCTACAAAGTTTGGTATATGAGCACACAAGGGTAGCTCAGAAGTCTATTCAATGCAAATCAAAATATACGGTTGCGTGTACATAATTGATGTTATACAAATCAGTGTGGCTGGGGTGAACATATTGCGGGAAATTATAGTTTTAAGGCCATCTGGCCCATCTTAACCCCATTCTACTAGATATAATATATTATATTGTACTATGAAACTTCGCTCCCAACATTCTACAGGTATGATACCCGCTATGGACTAATTATACTATTTCTATGCGTTTGCACACATGCACGGACTTTTTTGCATTTGTACGCACAAGATCTTGTCCAGAACTGCCAGGTGACTTTGATAACTAGAATAATGCAAGGTTTTGAACAAACCTATGCCTTTTGCAGCTGAGATGAAGTTTGTGTTTATATTCCTTTGCAGGCTAGCCATACTGTTGTCATGCTTTTACATTTAAATATGGCGCAGTATCGAATCGAGACAAATCATGCATCGGAGGCATGACGTAAGAAACAGAATCCCGGTTATATTCTTAATCTTTGTACCGAAAGCAACATGGCGGTAAGGTGGAAGTTAGTAACAACCAGTGGAAAGACAGTACGGGATCGATTCATTCCTTTTCAGGTCTTGCTATTTCATAAGAGACCATTTTCATCAAGGGAACGGTATAAATATACTTTGTTTTATCAACTGAATAATTTTTGATGATCGTATTCACGATTGAAGTTAGAATTCCAAGTAGAACCTTTTTTACGAAGATCAAAGAAATTTATTTGGAGGGCCAAACTCTGTTGTCTACATACAAAGCCTTTTATCGAATAAGATAATGAGGTTTCAAATGTTTGACCAAAGATATGCTTTGAAACCCTTGCTGGGATCCCAAATTCCATTTTGTATACATTAAGAGAATTCGATAAAGATTCTTCGGTTTGTACTGTAATTGAAGATTCTTTTTGTAAATGGAAAAGTATTTTGCCATGGACTCTTCCGCTATGGCCTAAAGCCATCGATTGGGAATCCAGGAAAATACCTGTCTTCAATTTTTATTTTTCAGATGCACCTGTAGTGTAACAAATGGAAGCGCCATTGAAAGGGAAAATGTCTTTAATAACTCCGGAGTACTTTTACCTACAAAACCATCTCGTGCATATATCAGTAAAAAGGACATAGCACCAAATAGGACTTTCTTTAGCAGGCCATTTGGTGATACTTTGAAAGAGAAAAGGAAAGAATATTCAGAGAGAAAAGTGTTAGGGTGAGTGTTGTTATTTAGTACTACTCATCATAAGAAGCCTATTTCTGTTAATGTGTTGTTATGTGCTTCATACTGTCAAAAGATTATTTGTTAATTGGTAGAAGAGTTTTTTGTTCAGCTAATGTTTTTCTTGCATGCTAGCCATTATGAATGTAATTCAGTCTCCATGGGTATTTTGCTGTATTCTCAAGGAAAATTTTTGCAGATGTACAAAAAGAAGTAGTAAAAACCTGATTGATACATATTTTGAAGAATTTGCATGAAAGCAGTGATAAAATTTTTTATAATTTTAAGTGGATAAATAGCAAATTATTCTGATATCCCTCCCTCCCTGATTGTTCTATTTCTGATATTGACCTCCTTCTGTATCCAACAGAGCATAAGGTACAGGAAATGGTTATATTTGTAATCACAGTTTAATGCCTAACTTCTGGGAGATTTCCAATGTTTACTAGTATCAATAGCTGAATTGAATTTTGACTGTGTTACGTAACATACAGCTTTTCTGTCACAGAATAGGTTGAACTGAATTGATCTTGAAATTATGTAATTAAACTTTTCAAATTAAACAATGAAGGTTTCAAAGTCTGCACAGAAGTAAACTTACTCATTGCTTTCTTCCAGGAGCCTTGCCAGCAATTTTAATAACATAACTATTTTTAAGACCATCACTGGATTGAAATATCCACACCCACCACCCAAGAATTTTCTTCTTCTTATAAATTGATAGAAATATAATAGATACAATGATTGGTTTCAGTATAGGACTAAGAAATTCTTATTTGCACTTATTCTAATAATAATTTTTTGTAGATTTTCAATGGACCACATGTACAATGTTGTGGCAAATGTTGATGATTATAAGCATTTTGTTCCATGGTGTAGAAATTCAAAAGTAATTGAAACAAAACCGGGCCATTTAAGGGCCTTACTTGAAGTAGGATTCCCACCACTTGTGGAAAGATATACATCAATTCTGACTTTAGTGAGACCAAATTTAGTAAAGGTATACATTTGTATATTCATTGCTTTCATTTTCCAGTGGAAACCACAGATACTCACTTGTAGCCCTTATTTTAGGATCAATGTTTAAGATAAAAATTAGATAATAAGGAATTGATTAAAGTGTACTTGATATGACATATCACATAAAATATTGTTTTGTCAAATTTCAAACAGCACAGAAACTCATCTGCATTATAGTATCAATTTTTCACCTGCTTAAATTGTGTCCTTGTCAGCTGCTTATTACTGAAAGAACCATGTTAGTATCTCTCAGGGACTATCTCAGCTATTGGGAACCTATGGCTCGAGAGCCAGGTATGGCTCTTTTCAAGATTGTACCTGGCTCTCTTGCTCACAAACAGTCTTAGCAGCTATTTTTTTTGAAGCATTGCAAAACAGTAGTTATCGCTGGGGTTGTTTTCTGATGTCAAATAGCTCAACAGAACACTAGCCAAGTAAGTATTGAACAAGACCATTTTGCAGTCCTGTGACACCAATATTCAATTTTATGTCTCCCATGGAAGTACATTTTGAAAAATGAGACTTTCATGGCTCTCTCAGCCAATTTGGTTCCTGACTGCTGGACTTTCTCTTCCTTTTGAACTGTAGCATTTCATGTATTCTTAGATGACCTCTTTGTTTTTTATTTTAGTCTGAATGCATTGATGGTGAAATGTTTAATTACATGAAAGCAGTTTGGAGACTAAGTAAAGGAGTCCCTGGAAATCCAAATTCTTGCACATTGAATTTTCATGTATGTTTATTGTACATATTTTGCTTGTAGTGCAGTATGCTATACTTGTATTAGCACCAAACTGGCCATTTGAAAATAGCAAGTTGGCCTATCATGTGTTCAGTATGATTTGTAGAAGAATCTACATTTTTGTAAATAAGTATGGACTATATTTACATGGTTTCTATTTCAGATGAATATCAGAGAGTACTTGGCGTTACACTCTTTTATACTAGCAAGCTCTTTCAAATAGCTCAACTATCTATATTTGGATTGGCAATTGGTGTCCAACTATTACAGTGATTATGAAATTGCATGATCCTCTGCAATGTTAGTTACAAGATATCTAATGAATAATATGACCCTCTGCAATGTTAGTTACAAGATGTCTAATGAATGATTTAGAGCAAGAGAAAAGTGATGGGTAGCTTTCACTGGTATTCAATACACACTGTTATGTATTGATGTTGTAGAGCTATATTATTTTTTTAACCATGGCTATTTTGAGTCAAGTTTTAGATACCACCCCTGTTATCTTCAATCAAATTTCATGCTCTATTTTCCTTTTTCAAGGTTGCCTTTGAGTTTAAATCAGCACTGCATTCTCACCTTGCAACCATGTTCTTTGATGAAGTTGTTAAAAAGATGGTGAAAGCATTTGAAGGTAGATGTGAAGAACTTTATGGATCAAGTTTTCCATCAAAGGTACTTATCAAAAGACGCCGTAGGAATCCAACCACTTCAGGTGAGTAGCCTTTGTGAAAGGTTTTACTGAATGCATTGATGGCCAATTTGTTTTATATTATGCCTTCTACACTATGCTGTATTAAACTCACCTTGTTCTGTATTCTGAATTTTAAGTGATTCATAACTGATTATAATCTGCTGGTAGCTGCCTTCTCTTGAAAGTTCTGCAATCCATAAAGTTCTGTTGTAGAATATAGAACCAATTCATTTTTGTAAAATGGCTTTTTCTTACTCCTTTGTATAATTGATCTGTTTGGATAATTATAATTCAAGCTTTCTCTCAATTTCCTCTTAGCTGAATCAACATGAAATGGAGGATGTGTATTTATGATCACTGGCAGATATGATTTGTAATCTTAGGTAGATAGCATTCAAATTGACTTTGATATTTATAATGTAAGTTAAGATTTTTTTAGTTGTCAAGAATATTATGCTGACATAAGAATGCAACATTCATTTTTATTTCTTTTACTTTTGTGCAGGAATCACTATATTCACCATTTAACACAAATTATATATTTATATCTAAAAGTACACATCCACAACTATGGTGCATATTCTTTTGTGTAATCTATTGGTCACAAAGATCAAGCTCCCTAAGTTATGGGTGAACACAAACTGTCTTGAAACAAGTGGCTGCCAATTAGTGGAGAGAGTGCTCACTTATTAAGTGTAATTTATCTACTTTGTCACTTTATATTCAACATTCAAGAGGCCTACCAGTTAGTACCCTTTAGTAAATGTTAGATGTTCACCACTGCATATGTGTTTTGGCAAGTGGGACTACTGACAATTTTACCAATCAACTTTGCTTTTATTCTATGCTTTTCCTTCTGTTTATGTGCCTTTCCACTAGAAATATAATTGCTTATGCTACATACAAACAGTTTTAATATGATTTTAGTAATGATACTGTAGTTTACTGTGAAAGTCAAAGATGATTTCCAGTTGCGGTTTTTATGTAAGGCTACCTCAGTAGCTCAAGTAACTAATACTTTATGATAGCACCAGACTTGTAACTAACTCTACAATTGACCTATAAATAATACCAAATGATTGTCTGGGTGAGATAGGACAAAATTGATCACATGAAAGATAAAATTACACCATGGTAAAAATCACTCCTTTGAAATTTTAATCTATTAAAGTAATTAGTTGCACTCTTATCAAGATAGGAATGTACTTCTACAGAATATAATTGACTTTATCTCTCTTATAGCATTTAGCTGCTTGAAATAATTTCTTCCCATATATAAATTGAAACAATCAAGAAAAATGATGGAATATCTGTATTTTTGAAGTCCCCTCACTCATGGCAGTATTGATTGAATGGGCTCTTTGGACTTGGAAAATACTGCCAGATACAATCATATTTACAAATTAAGGCCCATGTACAGAATTACTTGTGGATCTTAGAAATGAACAGAATACTGATCTTTTTGAAGGAATCCTACAGAAAGAAATTTGCTTAGAAGATATTCCAGGAGTACCAACTGACCCTGACGATTGGTATGAAAATGAGGACATTATGGGATATTAGGTAAACTGGGGCAATTTGGGACAAGAAATTTGGGACAGGCTGGGGGTAATTTGGGACACTACCTCAAACCCTTAAATTCTTATTGTGTATGAAAAAGCAACTCTTAAGCTTCACTCTGGTAGGTATACTTAATTATATATGAAGTTTGGTGGTTAATAAAATTGAACAATTGGAAGGAGAGATTTTGGGCCTAAGATTTTGTTTTCATCAAACCATGGAAGTGCTATGTTTGTAAAGCTATGTTTGTAAAGAGGAGGAACCACCCTGCAAATCTGATGAAGACAGTGGTATAGACTGTGTCAAATGTGAATAATGCAGACAATGGTACCATGTTGAATGTATAGACAACTATGATGACCCATGTTTATTCTGTTAAAAGATCTTTTGCAGCCTTGTGAGAACTCTTCAAATTTTGTTCAAAATATTCTTGTGTTCATAGTTGCATTCTGTTATATCTACAAAACTATTTACAATGTTAAGACCTTAAACACTGAGTTTATTGCATGCACATTTATACATTAATAATGAATAAGAATGAGTGAAATTGATTCAGATACATATGTCCTGGTCTTCCTTCAGCTTAAACTGTTAATACATATCAATTTTAAATTCTTAGTATAAAAGTGTCCCAAATTACCCTGCCCTGGGGTAATTTGGGACAGCATTCTTTGAATGGCATTTTCTTACCAACAAAGGCATCTACAAAATTTTTTTCAGATTTTGAAACAAGAATTTCAAATGTATTTCAGTTTTTATGCTACCGGAATATGGACTTTTTTTATAACAACTTTACAGGGCAAATTCACATTCCACCCCCACCCTCAATAAAAAAGAAGACATGACGCCCCTGTCTTGGGGAGATGGCAAAATCACGTCAGTTTTCCTTTGGGGTCATTGACTCTCCGTGCAACCTGGGGGTGCATTTCTGAACCAAGGCAGAAATTGAACCAGTTCATAGTTAAATAATTTTTCATTAAATTTTGATCAATATACAATACTGCATTTTATGAAAAAAGTTGGCATTAATATCTATATATTTACAAATAGAAAACTAAATATCACATCGAGATGTGGTCTACAAGATAAAAAACGTATTTCTGTATTTTCATAGCCATTTATAACTGCACCATTTAACGATTCTGAAAATTGTGCGAATCTCTTAAGGTATAGCCGTATAAGTTTAGATTGCAGCGTTGACAAGATCGCAGTAATGATAACCTACTTCAATATCAAAAATAATTATTCGATGTACACTTTCATCTTTCATATAAGGAGCCACTTTAAAAGGAACCTACATGTAGAAGACTGAAATATTTAAAGGACTTATACTACTTAGGAAAATAAGGAAATACCGTAAATGACCGAATAACCGCCCCGGGAAAAGAGTATGATTTAGCAATAAGCGCCCTTGTCCAATAAGCACCCCCTTAAGCAGGAGGGAGCTCCCCTTTAAAACGATTCTGCTGGCGTAAGTGTGCATACTCGAGCCTAGCACTGAAAATAAGCTTTCTAATGTAGCCATATAACTATGCTGTTAATTATGGATAATGCATGATTTAAATAATGGTCACCCAAAAATTTTAGATTCTTTAACTAGTAAATCAAAATGAAAATTCTATTTCCTTGTTGTCAAATTCCTTTCTAGAAACGCTGATGATAATAAAGTTGAGATTGTAATTGCATAGTACTGGCCTAGCTACAATGAACAAAAAGAGTGTTGAATGATTAAAAATATCCGCTTTTTTAATAATCGCATCTACCGAATAACCGCCCCTCAGAGAAGGTGATATGTTGAACAAGCGCCCCGGGCAGTTATTCGGTCATTTATGGTAATAAGGAACTTTTAGTACAAAAATTTGTCCATTAAAGGACCAAGAATAAGGAACTTTTGGAATTTGGCTTACGCAAAGTTCATGATAAAAAAGCGTGCGCTAAAGTTATGTTCCACTTTATGCAACGTAAACAAGTGCGCTGTTTCATGGCAATATGTCCAAAGGATATCTAGTTCTTAGTATTGCATCGCAGCGCCATGTCTAGTACTGCCTCATAGTGCCTTCTAACCGTCTGTCGTGGTGAGGAAATAACTATTTAAAAAATTGCACTATTAAAAAACAAACTGAGAAATCCTAGCTTTCTTTAGCTATCGAAAATGGCGAAATCTTCTTTCTTGTGCAATACGCTGGCGTCGTTGATCGTAGACTGGGAAAAGCTCCCTCTGGCCATCGTAGAACAAGGGGTACGTCTCTCGAGTATCAGCCTCGTAAACACGTCGACAACAGAGGCACATACAGAAGATGCTTGAACCAAATAGAAGCAGTATTATTATAGCAAACAGCCATTCTCCACGTACTGCAAATATGAAAAAATACCATCTCTAAAGTTACGTACATCAGAAGCATAGCTAATACTTTGCAGAGACATGTTTTAATACAGGTTAATCTATCAGGGTAAATGCACTATTATCAGTATACCCCCGTTTTTTGAAAACTAGTCATGAATAAAAAAGTAAAGTGCATGTAGAAGCAAAGATTTCATATAAAAGGGTTCATATCCAATACTGTCAAGGGCCAAATAAATGAGGGATCTTATAATAGACGGGGGTCGGAAAAAGTTCTGAAAAGTAATAAACGGGGGTCAAAATATACGGGTGGGGGTCGGAATTTGAGAATGGCTAAAATGCTAATAAAAGCTTATAATATATATATTTCCCTTTAGGTCTCCCCGTGATTTACTTTCTTGACTTCCCGTGGATTTACTTTCTTGATTTCTACTTGTTTTTTTCCCACTTGTTTTTCCCCATTTATAAAACCTCCCGCTGGCACCGTTTATCAACTGAGGATGGGACAAGATGTCTCGAAACGTACATCGTTTATGTCAACATCGTCTATGTCACTAAACCGTATATGACTATCGTTTAAGTCAACATCGTCTATGTCATTAAACCGTATATGTCTACTGGCTTTGGCCTAATTTTAGCAATTATTGGAATGTCGAAATGGTGGAATATATAAAGAAGAAAGATGTCTTTCGTCGTGGCTCTTCTCTTAAAATGCTTATAAAATGATGGAAAGAACAAAAAAGGTTGTCATTAAGCATAGAGCTAAAATACAGTATACGCAGAAGCACTCTATTTTGCCTTGAATAGTCGGTGTGAAATAGTACTAACAAAGAACAGAAATGAAATGTGGGGTTCGTAAAAAAGTCAATTTCCTTAAAATTAATAAACAGGGGGTTGGAAAAAAAATAAAAAGATTAACAAGCGGGGGGTGTTTATTTGGCACCTGAGAGCACGTGAAGCAAAATTCCTTGACTTCTCCCTGCTTGGTAGTCAAAAACACCCAACTACACCCTGACCCGATTTTACGTATTTACAAACTAAACAATTTTTCCCTGACTTTGATACGAATTATATCAAATTCCCTGACTATTCCAAGTCTTCCCAACTTTTCGTAAAAATGGTCTATATTCCAGGTTTTCCAGGTTCAGTATAAACCCTGTACTAGCAGGGTGAAACTATTTGTAGATGTTTATAGTGTTCATCAAGTGTTTCCACGTAGGCATTATGTAAGAATTCACAAGGGCTGTAACTTTTGGACGTATCAAATTCAATTTATTGTCTGCTGTGATGAACATAAAGACACTTACTAACACATTGACGATACATTGGCATGATTGCATGACATTGCAGCTCAAACTCAACACTTCCATGGCCATCTAAATATGTTTGAAATTTTGGGAAGTCGAATCCAAATACACTACCTGCAAGAAAGGTCAGTGCATGAAACAAAAAGTTCAGAGAGAAGGAAAGCGATGTGACAATATTGTGTGGGAAACTTTGATTTACATTGCTAATTGAAAGTTTACTGAAATTAGATAATGCAGTGTCCGCTCACCAGCGCAATCTACAATACTTGATTGAAATTCACAAAACCAAAACTGGCCAAAACTTTCGCTTCATGAGAGAATTTTTAGGCCAAGAGATACACAGTATAATTTGCGAAATAATACACGTGACATCCCAAATATCATGACAACCTGATATGGCATAGAAGCAGTGAAATACATGGGTCAAAAACTGGAAAATACTACCACCTAATGTTAGGGAGTCTTAAACATTGATGCAATTTAAAAAAGAAGCTCCTGCACAATGAAATATGATTATTGACTAACACATAATGGAACAACCCATTAAACATTCAATTCTTCTATTTTTATTAATTTACCAATGTGTTATGTTTTATGTTCGTTATTACTATTTTGGTACAAACTAGCCAATGATACACTACAATTAGATGCGAGGTGTATTATTTCATACGGTAAATGTATTCATATGGAAGTTTAACACAATTGTATAGATGGTATTGCATAGCATCATGCCGCATGGCCTGCTCTGTGTGTATGTGCTTTCATGTACGCTTTTCTGTATCTGTTTATCAGGATTTATAGGTTGTCTGGACGCCATGACGTATTCTCAAGACTTTACCAATATGCAATGTATCCCATATCTAAACTCTCAGTAGTAAGATGACGACAAAGAAGAGCGACAGTTTCTCTTTTTTGTCCTCGTCTTAAAACTGAAATTCATCCCGATGCTGCGGTTTCCAACATCAAAGTCTATCTAAACTGATTCAGCCGGTTTGTCAATTTTTGCTGCTGTATGAAAACAAACTGAAATGTCTCCAAGCATGAACAACAAGCTCTACGCCTGCTAGCAACAGAAACTGCATATTGCCTTAAATTAGGGAATAAGGGACTGCTCCTTATTTACAGAGGGATTAGTATCGAAGATAAACTGGTTGCATGTAAGAAATTTTCTGAAAGAATGAGGTTGTGTAAATACACTGCAATACAATCTCAAGGTTGGGTATGATGATTCTTTGGGCAGAAAATAATTTTTCTTCATTACCCCCGTCCCTCTTTAGATAATGGGTAGTCCCTTAGAAAACCTAATGAAGCCAAAGGAGAAACAATGAAGGTAACAATAGCTAAAAGCTTACCAATCCAGCAGTAGCCTTGAGAACCTTCCAAGTAGTGTCTACGAAAAAGTCACAAACAGACATAACCAACTGAGAACAAAACCTTGTCAATTGTTAGTCTCTCTGAGGATATGCAAATCTAAATATACGTATTTCTACAGAAAAATTTTTAAAATGTAGAATTGTACGACAAACAACACTGAGGTTGAAAAGCAACCTGGACAAGTCAATACTGTTCCTAAAACTGCCAGAACGTCTTTGAAAATAAAATCTTTAAAAAAAATTTCAATTACTCGTGTCTCTTTGATTGCAAATGATATATTGTGAATGGCGTAGGTCTAAAGATTCACGTTTAAAAACAATTAAAAACCAAAGTAAGACTGAACTGGTAGACTTTGTGTTACCACAGCTTGCTGTTGTATGTTGATCAACTTAGTTGAAGAGCACTTACTTAACACCATTGATCCAAATAATAATTGTGCCGTGAGAGCACCAGGCTCCGCCGCTTTTAGTGCAGGAATTACAGTCTCTGTGGCATGAAACTCTTGGGATGAATTGTGCATGACAAAAGTCGTAGAGTCGACCTGAAAAATTTGTGTTTGGGATTTAGTTTGCTTGGAAAACCAGTTCTTCTTCTAGATAATTAATAAATAGATAGAAATATGGATAGATAGATAGATAGATAGATAGATAGATAGATAGATAGATAGATAGATAGATAGATAGATAGATAGATAGATAGATAGATAGATAGATAGATAGATGATAGATAGATAGATAGATAGACAGATAGATAGGTATGTAGATAGATAGAAAAATAGATAGACAAATAGGTAGATAGATAGACAGATAGATAAATAGATAGGTAGGTAGGTAGTAGCGTGGCCAGGACCCCATTTGGGGGGCAAATGGTGTGGCCAGGGGGGCAAAAAGGGTGTGGATCCTGGAGGATAACTTGGGAGTTAGCTAGAGGTAGGGGTCTATAGCTCCCTGTTAAGGCCAGCTTTGAAGTACAATCCCATATGACGACACACCCTTTAAACATTTGGGAAACGTCCTTTTGAGTATAAAGATACGCCCTTTTCAGTTAGAAAATAGCAGCTGCACGTGCTATTTCAAAGCTACCTTCCAATGCATCGATTTTATTGCAGATTTGAGCATTTCTCGAACAGCAACTTTTTATCACTGGGGGTGGGGGTGGGCGGCTGCCCTCCTTGCCCTCCCCGGGCTACGCCACTGTAGGCAGGTAGGTGGACAGATAGAAAGATAGCAAATAGAGGGAAAGGTAAATATAGACAGATAGTGGTGATAATGTAAGGGTAGGAAATTACCTGCAACTGTTGTATTCACAGTAATTGGATTTCCTAAAATGGAATTAACATGAGATGATCAAAAAGGACAGTCGACTCTTCTGATGCTGTACTATAAAAACGTAAATAACCAACTTTAATCAGTAGAAACAGGAAAAGAGAAAGAGAAATAGAGAGAGGGCTTACCGCATGGTCTGCCTGTCTCTGGGTCAGTTAGATTACTTGAGGCGAATCCAATTTTGTGATTGCCACGGTCAAAAACGACAACATTTCCTTCCATTACCACCTCACCCAACACAGCTCCAAATTGTTTAGCGCCAATGCTTAGGCAGTAGAATTGGCTGCAAAGTTCAAAGACAAAACGTAGCTTGAAAAACTTGGAGCAAAAAAGAGGAATCATAATCTTCCTTGATATTGATTAACAAAAACAGTCAACTGTGGTTCAAGAGGTATTGGACATGAAAATGGCGTTTTCTTAAGTTATTGATGTAAGTGATAGACGCAAGGCAAATGAGTCATACGATAATCAATAGTGAGGGTGTGGATAAGATTTGATCTCGTTGTGGAAGTATCTGAATTCAAATGCTTCGACATGGAGTGGGTATCTTTAAAAGGAAACGGTACCAAAGCAAACTTAAGACTGACAAAAATGCAAATTGTCAAGAAAAAGATCAATAACTAGCAAAAAATAAAAGATCTGCCTTTGTTGACATAAAGGAATATACTTTTGACTTTAGAGTAACTACTCCACTAGAAGGAAACTCGATTCAGTAATAACATCATATATGTACTTACTCCAGTAATAACATCATCTATGTACTTACTCTTGTTTTCGAACGTAATGTTTTCCTAGGATCGTTAAAGCAAAAGACCCACCATCTAAAAGATTAAGCAAGTAGTGTCCTGATCTAATATTTATCTAGCAATATACATGCTTATTTAAGGTAAATCATCTACTAGTACAAGGAAGCTCTGCAATAGAGAAGAGTCCTGGAATAATAAACATTTTCAATCAATGGAATAGTAAGACTTACAAGTGTCAAAATAAGTCCTTACTATTCTGTAACAAGAAGTACAGATTGCTGAAGACAAGGGTGTGTCAACTGAACAATTTGTGGGTTTATGATCACAACCTGCAAGAAACGAGACTAACACAAACTGCATCTTGTCTCTCCCTCCTTTTATAACGGACCAGGAACCATATTGACAAAGGGGTATTTGGATCCAGAATGTTTGAGAGAGGACATATGACTTTGCGCCATTAGCTTCGTGAGCGAGGGTAGCCCGGCTCCCTCCATATCACCCTTTCCATTCTGCACATTCACGGATTATCAAAAATGAGTGCAACCTTCATAGAACCAGCTAAAAATCCAGTTAGCTCAGTCCAGAATTCCCCCACAATGGACCACAGAATCCAAACACAATTCCCATGAATACATATTCCCCCGTCCCTAACAAAGTTATAGGTACTTACTCATATCTTTAAGATAGATGGTCAAGTATGGCCATTTAAAAGGATCTGTATCCACACAATAATTATTCCAAAACCGATTGTCAACAGGAGGACCATGCTAAAAAGCAAAATCAGACCTTCGAGTTCGCTAGTAAAATTTTACCCACAAAAATTATCTATATTCCTTTTATAAGTAGTTGAATAAATAAAGTAAAGTCATATTGAATTAAACTCACACTTGTGGCTAACGTAAAGTTTTTCATAAGCCAGAGGAATCCTGAACAAATTATATTTAATCTTATGTTATGATGTGGAAATTAATAACTCTGAAAAATATTTAACATATTGCTAAAGCCTGATCAAAGAAAAAATCTTGGAAAATGTAATCACACTGTACTCAATAGGACTTAAATATTTCCAAAACCATGAAAACAAATATTGAACACGCACAGTCAGCATCAAAATATTTGTATGACAGGATTATAAGTCTAAATATGTGAACCGTAAACGTTGTAGGTAAAACATTGATTTGAAAACATTTCCTAAAGAACCTAAGCAAGGACTGGTCACATTTCACTCTTCAAACTCCAACCAAACAGTCAACCACATTCTCTCAGAATGCCCACAGGGTCCCCACTGCACCGATCAAGATCTTCGAGAATGCAATGAGACGGCCCGAGTTTGGGTAACCCATTGGCGCGATAAGATATGATGATGATGAACTCCATGGAAGGAGTCCAATTGAGAACCGATGACTTGAGAACCAGTATCAACAAGGAATTCGGCATGATTAAGAAGGCATTTCTTACCTTTTTAAGCATAGCAATGACTGCGATATATATTTCGGGCTCTAATAGAATATCGGTCGTACCTAAAAAAAACCAGCAGAATCTATAAAGGATGGTACGTAAGCAAATTAGCCACTTCATGGGTTCGTACGGCTTTTGTTGCAAAAAGTTCTCTGATTTGTTGAATAATTGTACTTCTCCCTGACTGATACGATGAATATATATATACATTTTCCCTGATTTACTCTCAAAATGTTATGTTTTTACCTAAGTACCAAAAATATTTCGTATCTAGAAACTCTATTTGATACTCAGCCAGGGAAAATTTTGTAACCATGTTCAAAATGAAGTTATTTTAATGGACTTTTAGGTTCATCTTTTTCAACTAAATTATCAATACTGCCATGTAGCAGGTACAGTCATTAATTGGGGCCCAGGCCCGTAGGCGGCTGAACTGGATTGGGGAGGGAGCACAGACGTAGAAGTAAAGTTAAAAGGTGGAGGGAGTTTGCATGTTACATATCTGTGCCAACAGAAAACAAGTATATGCCAAAATAGTCTTTCTTCATAGATAAAATTTTTGAGGTAATGCCCTCTAAAACATCGGAAAACGCCCTTTTGCAGAATGAGTGTAGCAGTTTTCATCATTGATCTTCATGCCAAGATGGGGAAACTGGGTCCTTTACCTAGTGTCATCGAAATCTAAAGAATCAAAATGGGAAAGGAAAAGGCTAAGTCTATCTTTTCTCTTTGCTACTACGTGCATATACACTACAGAAGCAAAACAATCTCCTACCAGTACATCAAAGAAAAGGAATTTTTTTCCCCAGATATCTGGTAAGGGCTAAATGGAATGCACTCAGAAGGAACAATGCCTTATTTCCTAATAGGGTTGCTATCAACTTAAACAGAAAGTTTTTCAACGCTTGTGCCAAGGCTGACAAAAAGATTTAAAATTTGTTGCACAACAAAATCAGGATATCTGCATGCCACATATCTGTGTTGTAATGCTTCTAGGCTCTAAATAGGGTAGAAGTCAAGAGAAAAATTATTAAAAAGCACAGCGTATAGTACTTTTAGATACAGCCTCAGTGAATTATTGGGGACAATGCCCCCCTACTCTTACTGTCTACGGGCCTGTTGGGGTAACACAAATATTCCAGAGAAATAAAAATTCCCTGATTTTGCCTGGAGAGTATAGACTTTTTTCAGACTATAGAAAAACTTCCCTGATTTTCCCTGATTTTCTCTTACTTTCCTAACAACTTTACATTTTTCCCTGATCAGAGCTTTCAATGATATGTAAATTAAGCGGCAAATCATGAATAGTTGGCGTCTCTGTCCCAAGAAAGGCCGCCCATTATGTGTACTATTTTACGTCACTGTAAGTCAAAGTTGAAGGCAGTTTCTATTGAAAGCTCAGCCTGATTTCGCCTGACTATACAAACCCTGCACTTCACTGAATATTTAGCAAATAATCCCACAATTGCCGAGATTTAAGCAAATGGAGACGGTTTTCTTGGCTATTCTGGGCTAGGGTTAGGGTCGTATAATGAGGTACTTCAAACGAGTTTTTAAGCAATTTAAATTGCTTGCATCTTTGGAATTAAAAGCATGGTAAAGTTAACTAAATTTGACATGATATATAGCGGCAATAAAAGTGTTGGACGACTCTTCGATGTGAGATGACATCCAAAGATCGATCAGTACAAACTTTTGTTTCTAGTCTCATAAGACTTACAATAAAAATTACAATACAAAAGCCAAGGGAGCATGGAAAGACATAGTAACCCTAAAACGTACAATTAACATAGAGACACAAGTTTACCAAAATTTCTACCAAATATTTAGCTATAAAAGTAATTAGAGTGGTGTAGAACATAGTACGCATAGTGTCACAAATTTGAAAAAAACCTCGCGAAGAGATATCTCACAAGGAGAAAGCAAATTGAAAAAATAGATCAGTACAAACAATAACGCTAACATAATTTCTCTTAATCAGAAAGGCTGCTTGGATAAATTTCCAAATAGATTACCAACTTACCACTGTCTACAATTGCAGGTGGATAGCTGTAAGGTGACAGCCCTAAAGTGTGCCCAGCAACATCCTGTCACAAAGATGAATAACTTAATGAGATGATCCCACGTGGAAATACTAGTCGTTTGGTACCAAAGAAAGCCACAAAAAGAGCTTGTGCTTGTAGTTTATCACTGATAGTAGGAAAATTTACAAACGAGAGCACACGTGGTAGTATTTATAGAGTAGAATGGCTATTGAATAGAATGAAAGTAAATGCTATCAGCACGCTCTGCATTCTACAAATGAAAGAGTTACTAAATAGTGACTTAGGAAAATACTCTTAGAGATAACACAAAGAAACGCACAAACAAAAATACGCACAAAAGCACCCATAAAAACATATTTATAAATAAGTGTACACACAGATACACTTTTCTTATCAGCCTTCTACTGTGAAATGCTTGAATATAAAAGGGTGACTTACAATCCCAGTCATTCTGATTGTGTACCAGGCTTGATGAATGACTCTTGTCCAATGTATTGGCTTTAGGTATGATCCAGCATCGGGATCATCTAACCATAGTCTTCCCTTGAAAACAATAAAATCAATAAAGACACAGACACACGCATCATGCACGCACACACAAACATGTATGTGCGTGCACCACGCACACGTACATACGACCCTTGAAAACAATAAAATAGTCTTCCCTTGAAAACAATAAAATCAATAAAGACACAGACACACGCATCATGCACGCACACACAAACATGTATGTGCGTGCACCACGCACACGTGCATACAAATACAAGTGGAAACACATGTAAATATACTTGAATGGTAGCGCATTCCAAATCACTTACATTGCCGTTACATAAGGCCATTGAAAATACATTGGGTACTTTTTTATCAGCAACGAGTTGGTCGTACAGTGGCTAAAACGAAAACAATTATGATCAGCAAACGAAACATTGTTTTGAAGCAATTAGTAAAAAACCGAAACAAAACATCAGATGATCCAGGCAAATTTTCCTTTCTATAGCAAACAGGCCCTACCTCTACTTTAGTCTATACCTAACAGTAGGGGACTGAATAGAAATTTTTGTGGTCTTGTAATGTTTTATGAGATAGATAGAAAAACAAACGGTGCTCAAAAGCAACAAATAGAAAATTGGGAAAACATTAATAGGGATACATAGGAACAGTATTATGGTCATAGGAAATTTCCTTGACCAATGGGTGAAAACCACAGGCCATCAGAAGTTACTATAATTACGCTATCCTCATAATCATTTTCAATACTGGCAATGGAATACATGGCTATATACATTAAGGATCAATAATCATTTCTATTGAGATTTATGAAAGAACAAGAGCTGGCTGGCAATCTTTCACTTCAAAAATACCGTATGAAGACTACCCATCCACTCAAATCTCCCTCATAATGACTATCATTGAATTGTTCACCTGATTGAAAAGCTATAAATGAGAGCAGATGCTGCTGCAGAATAAACTTCAATATGGGGAAACCACAAATAAGGATATATTTCTAAAGAAGTATGTAGAGAAATGATTCCTATTTTGTCACCATTCTCCTCTTGACAATTGATTCAAAAACTATATGCAAATCTTGACTAGTGGCCTAGCTACAAGGGTTTCTGATAGCATGGAGTGAATGTGTACTAAACAATATAATCAGAATGAAGAAAAAATCCATCCTCACTAACAACATTAATATATCTTTACCAATATAAAATGGTCATCACTGGAATATGGATACACAAATTTTCCTCACCTTGACATTGTCTGCTGATAATGATCTGTATGCCAATCCCAGGATTCCTTCGTTCACAGAATTTTCTATAAAATTCAAGTTGAAGATTATTTGGTAAACATTTAGCTTACTGATACCCAGTCTGGAATCGAGGCCCTTTCCGCCAAAGATCTTTGGCGGACGGTTTTTCGAAATTTTATACGCTGGCGTACATTTCTCTGCCTAAACATCACTTGGCGTAATTTGGCGGATAAGGTTTGAACAATTGGCGTATAGAATGTTAAAAAATGAACATGTCTTTGTCTATTTTTGGTTCTGTTATCATGGGCCTGGAGTATACAGCCAAAATTCAAGTCTTGCCGTGGCGTATATCAAATCTGGTCTTGGCGTACATCTATGGCGGACGGAAATCACCGATTCCAGTATGGACTGATGCCAAATGAAAAACAAAAAAAGCTAAGTAAGATTTGGAAAAATAATATCAATTCAAAGTATGGGAGATTTATGGAAAACAGAATAAACCAGTCCATGCACAACCAATAGAAATATGCAGGCAGGCAATTGCTGCTTGTGAGCTACATTCATGGTGCATTGGCACAAGGAAGGAAAAGGCATGTTATAAATATTGCAATAATAGCTTAACGCAGGCTCTTCAGCAAAAGAAACTTCATAGTAGCGATTCATTGACTAAACAATAACCAAAGATAATAATTCAAAAATACCGAATGAGTAACTTTGCATGCAACACTTACTTAAAAAGAAATCCTTCTCCTGATTGATAACAGCAAATTCAGCAATTGTGGTTGGCCCTGTGTGACAAATGGATTTACTGGTTATACCAAGTACTAAGATTATATATATATAAATACACACACACACATATATATATATATATATATATATATATATATATATATATATATATATATATATATATACACACATAAAGATTTTACATACACATAAAGATTTTACATCTGCTGCATTGTGAGGTAGAGGGGCAGCTCCTTTGCTATGTTTTCCCCTCAAGTATCATCTACAGATCCACACCTTGCCACATGACACTATTGGATATACACTGGGCAGTTATGTGGCAAGACACCTTCTGTTGGGGGGGGGGAGGGTGTTTTACCAATTGACCAACTATGGTCACTAAAACAAAGGTCACAGAAACCACTGTTGCCAAATCTCTTCTAGCATGGCTACCTTTTGATCATAATTTTGACTGACTTTCTTGCAAATTTGATGATATTGGGGGTGTGACACCACCCCATTCCCCCAGTTGACACATCCCTGACACTGGGCTATTATTCATCTACCACTCACAATGCAACTCAAGCCAATAGCCCCTTGGATACAGTAACAACTCTCTGACTACACAGCCAGTCCCTCAAGAACTAAATGAATAAACACAGAAAAGATTATAAAAGATACTACAGGAGGCCTTAAGCAATTGGGTCAGTTTAAAGCAATTCATGACTGGCTATCTAAGAGCACTTGGTAAATTAAAAAGTCTAATTACCTCCTGGAAATGATATGACATCCCGATATACAACACCAGACCATGCACCTTTACCATATTCTGTTTCCACCTGAAATGATATTCATCTATTGACAGGCACATCAATACAAAAACTGGGTGATTCGCTCACCCACCCCCATTTTGTCCACCCCAGTTATCCTTCTGTCATAATATTACTAGTTCAGTACAGATGGAGACCAAACCAATTATTTTCATAAGCTTTTGCTCTATCCTCTTTCTATCTTCAAACAAAGAAGTTTGGCCCATAAATATTTAACTGTCTGTGATTACAGGGCTATAGATCTTGATGCATACTGCCACATGAGGAAAAATAAATGGAGACAAAAATCCACTAGATTAGGTATACCAATCAGATAAACAGCAGCAAATCCAAGCAGGCTTACTGGACAGGTTTTGTGACCAGTTTCAAAGAGTATTGTTGAGTATATGTTGTAAATGAATTTAGAAATGATGACAACAAAATGAAGATAAATCTTTATGTATTCTTGACCATCAAAACAACCATATATAACACCACAGCTTAAGCCTCTTTGCAGTAAAGATATCTTTATATCAAGTTATACACCCAAATTGTGATACAATTGTCTTGCCACAATGATTCAAAGCATGTTAAGTAGAATTTTTGAATGATTCAGAGCATGGTAAGTAAAATTTTCTTATGATTCAAAGCATGGTAAGTACAATTTTCATAGCATACTATGAAACTTCACATAGAAAAATCGTAATAGCACTTTCATGGTATTTTTGCTTTGACAAATGTACTTTGATAGAAATATAATCAAGCTCACTGGCTTTTTCAGAGACACTGCTGTTGCAGACTTCTCTGGATAATAGAAATTGTCAATTTTGCACTTATTGTTATGTTGATCTCTGCACTGTGGTCCTGCAAGAGAAAAATTTGCAGAAATCAACACTGATGAGTCCTGAGAAGTTTAATGGAAAATTTTCAACAAACAAGTGATATACAGCTTTCAAACATTTTGGGAAAATTATGGATGAAGAAGTAAATATTATACTTTTGCAAACTTTATATCAGTGAAAATGTTCACTTTAATCCATTCAATGCATTTCAATCCAAAACTAAACTTTTCTTTCTTATGATTTTACTAACCTTTAATATCTTTTATATCCACTAGGGTAATGTGACATTCAAACTAAAATTATTTGAAATTGTTGAATATCAACAACAGGGAAATAAAGTTGTGTTTTTGAAGTAAAACAATTGCCTTTCAGAAACATTAGAAAGACTTCAATATACTAGTTATCAAAATTTCCCAACTCTACATATATGAGCACCATCTACTGAGCTTTTCACAAAAATGAAGCATTATAGGGAACTTTCTGGCATACTTCAGCTTGAAAAAGCATAAAGTAAAGGTAACTAAGATCAAGAGAGTGTAGATGAAGAGAAAATAATCAAAGATCTACCTGCTATAGCCATGTTGGCAGAGCCTGTATCAACAAGGAACTCAAGCTAAAAAAATTTGCAAAATCTTTTAACTTGAATCAATGATTTTTATAAAGTATTTGAATGAAACACATTTTTTATATTGTTCAATCAAATTCAATTGCTGGAAAATAGACTGCTCTTGAAAGGATCTCCCAAGCATATTAAACTATATACTTTTAATAATATGTCATTTGAAGAATGAGTTAGTCACCCAGTGACAAAGATTCATTTATCTGTTCTTTCAAGTATCTTCTCTCTTTGTCAATTCCTAACAATTACTTAGAACCTAATGGCTAATAAGATAAAACATAGGCAAGATGGAATAAAAACACATAAAAAAACAGCAAAAATTACCTTCTGTGGTGGAGTTCCAATATTCATTTCAATCACATATGCATATGAAGTGCTCTAAGGAAATAAAACATTTCATAAATTGTATCCAAAGTCCTAATATGATACCACTATTATGTAGCAGATATATTTTTAAAAAGTCAGGTGCAAGGAAGTCAATTCTAGTTTGGCTAGTTTATGTCGAGTTCATCATAATTTCATAAAATGTGAGTTTATCTAGTTTAAAAGGGTTGGCCAGCGATATCAAACAGTAGAAGTCCCCTTCATAGAAATGAATGAAATCAAAACATATGGTATCTCAAGAAAGCTGACCTTCCTGACTGATCAGTGCTGTCAACAGTTTTTGAAGTAGGAGTTGGGTTTATTTGAGTAGGAGTTGCAATGCCCTAACACCACTAACAGTTCATTTATCATATAATTTAACGAAGGGAAAGTAAGAGTCGAAAATTAAAAAGTTTCGGACGGATACGACAGCCAACGACTGAGTTAGAAAACACTGTTGATCATTTCAAATTAAAATTATAAAAATGAACTAGCTATCCCAATATTTCGTAGTCTTGACTACGCATGCTATTTTTCATTATGGAGTGCATAAAACCTTCCATTGCTAAAAACTGCGTAACTGATATCATAGATAAACATGAATTCTAACAGATCCATACTCTCAATGAAAATCCATCCTTGCTTCTTCCAATGCCAAGTGCGAAATGTGTCTTGTTCACAGCTTTAAGGTGTTTGTGCCTATGCCCATGAGATTTTGTCTTCCTTCGAAGATGAAAAGACACAGAGCCAAGATCTCCATGCTCGCACTTTACTCCATTTCTACTTGGAATACCGAAGAACATAAGAAACAACACCATAATAACGCAAAAATATCTTGCATTTAGGCCGCCATTTTTCGTAGACACTAGATTTGAATATAGTGTCATGTAAACCATTCTTTGCTTGAACGCAAAGACATTTCTTTCCCATTATCCTCAATATGCCTACGACATTTTGGATTCCAGTGAAAGACCCTGGAGCTTGTTGATAAGTCACGTGCGAAGCTACAAAATTTTTCCGCCATGTTTCCATCTTGGTCGCTGACTGAATGTCAAAAGCAGCGCGCGTCCTCTTTCTTACCCAATCAGAAGAGAGATTGGCAATGGCGTCATATCAGCAACTGGGCAACAGAATTTGCTTTTCAGCATTACTTTCTGAGAGTTTGTTTGGCCATTTCTGAAGCATAAAATTTGTGTGAAATAGTATGCAGACTTTAACGTTCCTTCTATGTTGTGAGAACTCACTAAGATCTTCGAATGTGCTACATAATATAGGCCTATCTAGAATATATATTTCAAGTCAAATGTTTCAATAGATAGTGAAAGAAAAATTACCTCTAGCCGTAAAATCGAGAAACTGTATCAGCGCCTTTCCTAGCTTTGCTAAATAAGGCGTAAAATTGGCTATTAAGGAAACGTTTCAAGCAGCAAATGCAGAAATACGAACAGATCAATTGCTTTAAAACGTGTACAAACTTTTTCAAAAGACTAAAGTTTATAAGAGTATCAAGGCTCAGAACTGCTGAAACTTAAGAATAATTTAAGGGTAACCTAAGGCTCAAAACCGAAAAAATTTAAGAATATCAAGGTTCAGCAAAAAATTAGGCGTGTTTTGTCCTGAAACATATTTCTATGTCCTGAAACTAAACTTGCACAACAGCAACAACTACCATAGTAACAAGTATCATCACTTAGCTACATGACAACAGCTAGTTATTCAAAATGGCGAAGTATGTAATTGCCGGGAAATCAGACTGTCCGTATTATGCTAAGGCAGAGCTTCTTGCTGATGAATTAAGTGGAAGACTAAGCGACTTTAAGGTCCATAAAATTGTTGTAAAACCAGAGGACTGGAATCAGTGGGTAAACAAAACTTGCTCCGAAAGAAAATGGACTTACGATGGACGATCTCCTCTAGTTTGGAAAGAACTTATAGACCGAGGAGGCAAAGGCTTATTGGTTGGTTCTTGCAGTGATTTCCTTGAAATTGCTCTTGGGTACTATGGGCTGAAGTCGGATAAAATGACTGATGAATTGCTAAAAATAGCTCAAGAAAACAAAGAAACTGAGATTAAAGATAGCGAGCTAGCCTTAAAGGCTAAAAAAGAAAGGAGCAACCCACTAAAAGTATGCATTACATCGGCAGGATATGGAGTCTGCTACCAACTACTTTTAGCTCTTTGTAACATAGAAGTTTTTCCAGCTGACGAGCAGGTCTCTATTTGCTTGCTAGATGTTGAGGATAAACGGGAAGTTCTAGAGGGTTCATGCATGGAAGTGATTGACTGTGCACCAAGTCAGTTGAACAGTGTTTATGTGACAAGTGATGTAGAAGAAGCTTTTTGCAAAGCAAAACTGATAATCATACTTGATACCCTTGGCTATGCAATCAGTAGAAACAGTGCTGACGACCCAAGCTACTGTGAGATGATGAAACAATTGGATTTCTCTAAAATCAAAGAGTATGGTGAAATGATAGACAAGGTTGCAGATCAGAATGTTAAGGTTCTTGTTGTTGGAGGGCCTTCAAATATTGCTTGCAACATTATAATATCAGCTTCTAAGAAGGAAAAGAATAATGACAATTTCTATACTTTGGCACGCTTTGATGAGAATAAAGCAAAAAGTGTTCTTGCTCAAAGGCTCAATGTAAAAACAGCTGATGTAGAAAATTTGATTGTATGGGGTGAGCCAAACTTCCAGCAGATAAGAGATGTGAATGTCTCAAGAGTTATTCATTATGATGGGGCAATATGGGGCCCTCATATTCCAGGATATTCACAGGATACAAGAGAATTGGTTCATGATGAAGAATGGCTTGCAAAGGAACTACCAGAAACAATAATGAAAAAAGAAATTGAATTAAGCACAATGTTAGGGAAGGAGCCATCTCTTTCCATTGCAGCAGCCATTTTGGATCAGCTTCATGACCTTTACAATGGTTCACGATCTGACAGCATTCACTCAATTGGCACTGTATCAAAGGGTTGGTATGATATCCCAGAAGGCCTTGTTTTTTCAGTCCCAGCAAAGTTTAATGCAGGCCAAGTTGAGGTAGTTTCAGAGCTGCAGTTGCCAGAGGAAACCATCACAAACATAAAAGAAATGGCACAACAACTGAAGGCCACTACTGATGAGATTCTCAATAACTATGGGCTAAGCATTCAGTAGAAGGAATTTACACTATTGTTAATTCTATCATTTAATGACTGACAAAGGAGTAGTGATTATATCAACAAAATCAAAAGAAGATGAAGATAGGATGAACAATAAAGCATCACAAAGTTTTGCAATTTGTCTTTGTACTGTTGGATTGTATATAAATCATTTCTCCCTAATAGTCTTCTAAATACCAACAAAATCAGCACTAGCATAACTAAACGGAGCATTTTATGAAATTCTTTGGCTCTATTTACAAAAATACAATATTGATTCCAAAATGTTCCCCTTCATCCAGAATTGCTAACAGAACAGTCTTGAAAAAGTGAGTACTCTAGTGTCTCTAATAGACACCCTCCCCTCCGTCTATTAATCTCAGGAGAATTTGCCCTGCCTGATTGCCTTTTAATACCCCCTTCTATTAAATTTTACAAATTGGTCATCACCAGAACATGCAAAACATTGAGTAACCTTTCAATAAAACAACTTACCAACATGAACCCCTGTCTTTAGCACCCCTTTTTCTATGGAAAATTTGCTAACATGTATACCCCCTTCTACTACCACCTCCTATTGAAAATTGGCTGACATGAACACCCCTTCTACTGTCTCCCCCTTCTATTAAAGACACTAGAGTACATTGAAAAATCCAAGCTTTCTATACAGAGAAACAGCTTTTAAACTGATAGCAATATCAAGTTCTTCTTGCAACATTGCCTCTTGGATCTCTGTACAAAAAGAGCAATATTGTGCCTCTCCAAGTCATGTGATGGAATTTTGCATGATCTACTCCAAGAACTCCTTCACGCTTTGCATTGAAGATAGAACGCTTTTTCATTCAAATACAACACCTTTAGCTGCTGCTCTCCTGCAGTAAAAAAACAACTTGATAGCAAATTCAGCTATGATTCACATAAATATTGACCAATTGAGCGATCAGTTGATTTGTAATAAATTTACTTTAAAAACAATGCCTTCAACAACAACAAGTCAGTAATAATAATCTATGACAAAAACAAAGAGAACACTGATCTTTCCAGGGTGTTACTACAACTAACCTTACAGATGAAAATGAAGATGGACTAAAGGGGGAATGATGCTGAAATATCAATCACTATTTGAGCATTCATCATGCCTTAAAATTAACTTTAAAGTGGTTTAAATACACTATTGGGAGTCTAAATGCCATTTCTGTATTGTCTACTTCTTACACGTTACACTAGCTAGATGTTTCCAGTCATATGAGTGATGCAAAAGCAAGATGTGGTCTCTTTGTCAAACTGTTATCTCATTCTACAGAACATACAAGAATTCAAACTTCATGGCTTCATAAAGTCAAACATAACTTTGTAGTTTACAAACACCAGTTCCCAAATGTACAATCATGTTTATGTGTCATTTGAGCTTGTGAAGTCTCTTAAATTTGAACATAGCATTTCTAGTCTACTAAAGCATTGAAACAGCTCTACTTAACTTAAACTGGAAATCAGCCAGATCAATAGGCACTATCCTCATGAAATATGAACTAAAAAAGTATCAACTCTTATGTCAGCACCAATCTAATCTACTCAAACATCAACATAGGACATAAAAACCAACAAAAAGGGAATTGTCAAACAATACCTTTTGCTACCAGGATTAATAACACTCTGCCCTTTAATTCTTTTTGGCCTTGAAGTCATATTTGCTTTATGCAAACTTTGATCTTGAAGGAAAAAGGCTACATTATATATTGCAATCTTCTTAGTTTCAAAAACAGTTAGGGGTATAATGACACTCTATACAAATAACATTAAAAAGGGCATGGCATTTCAGCACTAGGAACAAATTTCTGGAGTATCAGGGGTCAAAAATAAGGAAAATATATGGTGTCAGACATTCTAGGAACTGGGGTTTGGGGCCACCCAGGGAATGGAGTCCCCGTAAAATTTTTCAAAAATGAAAGCAACAAAAAATAAATGCACTTTTGCCAAAACCAAGTATTTACTTGGATTCGAAGATCAACATTGAGAAGTACCAAAATTTCATTGTTAGGTGAACTAATGCATGAATGTTGTGCAACAATGAGTTGATTCGTCATTTTGCCCATTCACCAAATGGGGATCGTCAGACATTTTCACAATGTCTGTCTCAGTGTTACTGGCAGTTTGAGCATTTTAATCAGAAATTTTCAATGTCCGATGGCTATTTCCATCCTTGGAATACTGCTCTTGGAGAGCTCATAGGTGCAGTAATTGCATTTATATAACAAATTCAATACACACCTCCAAGTGCATGCATACCTTGGTAGCAAAAAAATGGAATGGACTGAACAAGTGATTCAAAAGCAAATTATGACTCCAAAGTTCTTGATACAACTCAAGGATAAAAGCTAAATACCAACAGAAAAATCCCCTTTCTTCCATGCATGACTGATTATAGAATAAAAAGGGCAATGTATGTTACCTTTAAAAGGGCTTGTATTTACTGCTGCCACCTAAAAAAGAAATCACTACACACTGAGTTTGAGGTAATGCTTACTGTTTTCAGGCATACATAGTACACTCAATGACTGACTTTTGAAAACTTCCAGGTATAGTGCACGAACAATGTATGTGTGTCTGTATGTGATGTGAGTTGTGTGCACTATGCGGTCTTCATTTGAAAATGCAAGAGAGAATTACCTTTGCAGAATCTTCCAAATCCTTTAGCTTACTGTCTGCACCTGAAATTGACACAAAGGTAGAAATTCTAGCTAGGAATGAGCAAGAACTTAAAAATAGAGCACTAAGACCAGCAAAGAGCATGATACACAGAGTGGAACATGGAGACATCTTTTCATTCACCAAAATTCTCAAACATTGAAAATAAAGAGTGAGCAATGCTACCAAACACAAAAGGAATATACCATACTTTCAAGTTTCTTTTCAAGATCTTTCACTCTATCCACTAGAGTGAAAAGAAGTATTTTAATCTCTTCCTTCTTCTCTTGGGCAGTTGTTTCATACAAATCCAAACTAATTATAGCAGCTCTACTTCCAAACAAAACAGTCAATGTCTGTGGTTTAATAGAAACTTGCACTTCAGAGCTCTCCATTGCTGACCTTTAAAAAATTGAATCAATGTCAAACATCCTGCTGGGTTGTTTGAGTGTCTAATAACAGCAGATTGCATGTATTAACTTCTAGAGGAGGCACTTTCATAATCAAGAAAAATAGAGCCCACTTAACATTCACTGCAACAAAAAGCAGAGCTCCACAATATAAAATTAAGTGCTATAATTTAACTTACTTTATTCTTGACAAAAACTCTTCAATGGATACAACTTCACTTGTGCTCACCTTAGAAAACAAAATTGAATGAAATAGCATTAACAAACCTAGTGTACATCAAAAATAATAAACATCATATTATTCTTTAAGCCTATACATCAATGTGGGGCAAAAGAAAGAAATTTTGATGACTATATGTTGATCCAATATTACCATCTTTGGCTGTTGAATATTCTGTAGCAGTTCTCACAGAGCAATTTAAGAATAAGAATATTGTAAGAACTGCTAATATATTTACAATACAGTTTACATCACCTAACCTTTGCTTTTAAATCATCTTCATCAATTTCAAGCTGCCAAAAACTTACTCCATCAGTACAACTGAATAAAGACAACAGAGTGAAATTAAGGAGCAGCAAGAGGTATGAAATCTAAACACAAGGTTCTCATTTTTGCTTCCCAAAATACTTAATATTTGTCTCTCAAGAAAACCACCTTTACTACATTTCAAGTCAATTGGCAAAATGGCTCACATAATGTGAATTAGGATACAATCCACTGCTATTGGAATTCCCAAGTTAAGACCATAAATCAGAAATTCTCAACTCTAATCTATAAGCTTGTGCACTATCACAATCCCCACCATTATATAGATGCAAAACAGTACTACTACTCCAAAACACATGCCATATCATCCTCCTAGCTGTAAAGTGATGAGATCAACAAAATCTGTTTTCATAACTTTTAAATTTTGATCATATGACCTGAATGAGCACTATAAAATATGCCTCTCTGCAGGGGTTTTTTTAAAGAGAAATTTAGAACTGCACATTAGTGGCATGTTGAACGGTTTTTGAATTGGGGGTATAGCTGAAGAAATTTATGCTTTTTTGACTAAGAGGCTATGCATGCTCTGGATGCAAAACTACAACAGTTTAAGGCCTTGTGGTTGATTTAAGGACAACTGAAATAAGCAGTAGATTATTATTGTAATATTGGGAGGCATAAATAGTATGGAAAACAAGGATAGTTCCCCCCAAAATTTGATGCATTAGATGTTGTTTTGCACAGTACACAGTTTCTACTTGGGGGCCAACCATGGTTGGGCCTGAGGAACATTTTCAAATTTAGGGTCCCCAGATGCCTGGAAAATGCCATTTTGGTAACACATATTCCATATCCAGTACAGAAATAAGGGAGGAATCTTACTAGTCTTTGAAACATAACTTACAATAGGTACAATCTGGATGATAACTCACATACTTCAATAACTGTACAGTGAAGCGGCTGATGAATGTTCCAAAGAACTTCAAAGCCATAGTAAAGACAAGCTTGGGAATTGTAAATTCACTACAAAAGCCTACGACAAGGCATGAGCCTGTACAGTCACCAGGATCTCTAAGCCAAGATGAAGAGAGCAACTTCATGTCACCTTCCCTACTAGCTAACAGATTCCTGATTGCTAGCATCTCCAAAGTAGAAGAAATAGCTGTCAGGAACAGAATTAGTTGTTTTGGTTTGAATGTGCTGCTGGTACAGACAAATTTCATGTACAGTGAGAGAGTTTAACAGCACAAAAGTATTTGCATAGCAAATGGATTAGAAAAGTATTTGCATTGCTAATCTACTTTGAAGCCCTGGGGCAAAAGGGAAGAATGAAGCCCTCTGCCAGTAAAGCGAGAAGACAATTTTCAGGGTCTAGAAATTAATCATGGCTAAAATTACTGCTGGTTTACTTCATGAGGCTGCCAGGCCTTGAAATATTGGGTGTTATGAGGCCCCTTGGACTTTGAGGTCAAGGGGCAAACTACCCCCTGGCCCTCTCTCTTGGTAGCCCTGCCTATTGTACAACATGTACTATCTTGAAGCATGCTTATCACTGCCACCACACCACTACAGTTCTACAGACAAGCCAAATGAGGACCAACGAAGATAATTACTTACTGATTGCTTTAGCAAAAACTTTAGCTAGACTTTTTGCTCTCATGTAATTTTTTGTGTTTTTGATGCTCCTATCTTTTTTCCAGTATCTATTCTATTTTCTCTTCAATAAACTAAAAACTTTTGCACTGCGCAGTTTTTTATTAGAAGTGCATAAATCTTTCAGAACAGCACATTCTGTATGGAACTGCATATTCAAAAAAACCTGTATTTCTATACAATTGTTATTGAAAAGCTTAATCATATATGGATGTTTAATGCCATAACATTTTTCAAAAGAACTGCATCTTTACTGCATCTTTGCTCTGTCATAAATGGTTGTAAGAAGACTGAAACTACAGTGATTTGATTGGAACTAAGTTGAAATCAAATTGCTAATAGCTGTGCAACTATTGGCAATTTGATGTCAACTTAGTTCCAATCAAATCACTGTAGCTTCAGTCTTCTTACAACCATTTGGAACAGAGTAAAGATGCAGTAAAGATGCAATTCTTTTGACTAGAAACTTGACAGTAGAGGCTATTCAAAATGCTCTTCCAGAATTCAAAACCAAAATTGCAATTAGGAACTGCACGATGTCACATTTTAATACCCTTAAATCTTAGGTGTGCAACTGTGCACATAAAAAGTACACACTTCAAGTAAACATTTTGAAAAATAGAACTGTCCACACATTCCAAATGTTTGATATGAGTGTTGAGTTAAATGAACTTTATTTAGATTCAACATCTAAAGTCAAAGCTGCATGTTGCAAGTTTTCTCTGTCAGAGATTAAACGTATAAATATTAAACTAAATTTCTAACAAACCAAATCCTGCCACACAAATCCGAGCACTCGAAACACGCCCACTTTGGAAGTTTGCATCTGAAAGTTATATAGGTGCAAAATTTGGAAGTAAGATCAGTGAAGTACCGTACGTTATTTCATAGATTGACATCTAGCTACTTTATATTTAATCAATCGCCCGGTAAAAAGACAGATTAGGTATGCTAGGCATATAGATCAGTAACAGTAGACCTTACCACTTCTAGTAGAAGTGGTAAGGTCTACTGTTACTGATCTATACACATACAGCTACATAGTTGGAGGGCACTTATTGAAAACACTTGCTTGAACATCAAAGAAGCGCCTTTTAATTTAGTGAAAAGTAAATATCTTCCACTTGCAGAATCCACCCTTGCTATTAGTGATGACCAGGCTGTGTCAAGGCTGTAGCGATCCATAGCTAATAAACTCTTTCCAGTCAGTCAGTCAGAGTTGCTACCTTCTTGCTACAGCCTCTGTTTCGTGTTGAAAACATGCTAACTGTTTCCCTCTTGTGGGACTTCGGCATTTATGCACTTTTTGGAGATCATCATATAGAAAACACTTTTTCCCACTCTCTCTTTTAATGCTTGAGAAAGTATGTCAAAATCTCCGTAAAGCATGAAAAATCTCTCCAGAAGCAACCCGCACTCCCTCTAGCGGCAACCAATAATGATGAATAGCTCGGCTAGGCATTTTTACAGGGGCGTAGGAAGCATTCAAAAGTTGGGGGGCACATGCAGTCAAGGGCACCCTTACATGCAAAAAGGGACACTATGTAAGCTGAAAAGGGGCTATTTGCATACAAATTTGTGATAAAGAGGAGCACGCACCCCCTGTGTCCCCCGGTTCCTACGTCCATGCATTTCTAGCAAATAAAACGTCATTTTCAAGCGTCAACGAGCTAAGTGAATATCTTATCATGAAAAAGCAGATGATCTCTACCCTAAACATGATGTGAACAGCAGCTGACCTTTGTTTGTCTGTCCTAATCTTCAGGCCACGCGATGCTTATCACAATCGCGTGTGGATTTTCAGCTCAAAACTATTACAAACCCGTTTAGGTAAACTTTCGGCATAGCAAACGAAACGATAAATTGTGAGCCAGCTGACCTTTCGCAGGTGGGCAACAAGCACCACAAAATATAAAGCATCACCATTATCGAAGTGGTATTCATTTACTTATTCTCTTTAATAACATAAGTTCTTCGAAACTTGCTTGTTTTGGGGATCATTCCTCCTTTACGTAACGCCTCTTGGGTAGAGGGAGGGCACAGGGACTCCGGAGCAAAAGTAGGGCAGGAGGGGCAGAAGGTTGGAAAAGGGTACTTGAACTGATTATGACGTCACAATGACGTCAGAACTTGAACTTAAGGGTTACTTTTCACAAGCATATGCCCCAACCATTGTTGCATCTCGTGGCAAGTCATGAAATCCTGAGGATAAAAGGAGATCGAGCCTGAGAGAAGAACGAATGTAAGAAGAAAATGTGAAAAAATAAATTAGTAGACAGCAAAAGAAGGGCGTTTTTGACCCCCTTCCCCCCGCTCTTTGAGGGAAGGGGGTGCGCTGCCCCCTTTTGCTCCCGTGCTCCGGCGTCCCTGGGAGGGTATTTCGATTTGTTGCATTATAGTTTAATGTATTTGGAGAGCTACAGTACAGAGCGTTACGACAGGGGAGGGGGTCTCAAAAATTGATAAATTTAGCGTATGTAACGGGTGAATGACCCCATTTCAAATTAGTACACGTTCATTCAAATGAAAAATTGAAGCATTTTCGATATTTCCTGCAAATATTAACTTTAGGCAACTTTCCTAAGCAACTTTTCAATTTCACTACAGCATGAAAAAGCGGCAACACTTTTTGACATACTTAAAGAAAGCTTTTTTCCGTCCGACACTCGTTAGAGTATGAAACGTCGGATAGCAACCGAATGGTGAACCAAAATACCTTATGATATTAAGTGTATGCAGTACAGCGTTACCTCTAACTTTAACCGGGCCATTAAGTAATGGAATTTCTTTCAAAAAATGCATATTTCGTGACATTAATTAACGTAATTCCATCAAGAAACGATTTCAATTTATACTGATTGACGTCGCATGGCATGTATGATGTTAATTGATGTCATTTTTTCGTCCTTATTTTGGCCAGAAAAACACTCTAGAAATGATTTTGCATTTCATGCAGCCTATAATATGATTCAATTCGTAGAAAAATCTGAGGTAAATATAACTGATAGGATCAGAAAGCATGTACGTTAGCAATAGGAATACACGCAAGTGAACACAATGAAACTTAGTGAACGGACTAAGTTTTTATAATGTTGTTTTATATTCATTTTAAGCAATGTTTATGGATATTTATCGAAGTGTGTACACATTTACCTCATAATAATTAAAGCTGTGTTAAAATTAGCGTCACAAAAATTAACACTATGCTCATATTAATGCATTATTAATTAACGTAATCGAACCCAAAATAACGTTAATTACTGTACTCCATACATTTCATGTACTAGGTATATAGCCAAATGCTGATACATGTGATACGATGCATCTAATTGGCCCCAAGAGTGGCCAATTGGGACATATTCACCATCGTTCACTTGATGAGTTCTAAAGAGAAAACGAACTCTTTTTGTCTACATAAGTGTGGGTTTTGTCTGGGTAAAGTTCTTTAGTACTAACAGACTATTTTCAATTTCACATGACAAACCGTACCAATTTTTTGCTGAAAAATTCGCAGAAATTGTGTGTAATATATGCAGCCAGCATTCTAAACGGGCTCGATTGAAACTTCAACCTTCTTTATTGATAACTGTGCAGTTAAATCTAAGTACTTTTTGGTATAAAGAAGTAGCAAAATGAGGTCCAAATGAAGGAACTTCTAGGCTTTTAGGTTCTCTATAAAAAATGGCTAAAATTGAAATGAGTATGAAATCTTTAGCCTGGATATGACTCAAGTTTGTTGTCGAGGTATTTTGGAAGATTAAGATCAACAGAATGGAGAAGCATAAATTATAACACGGATTTCATAGGATGTTAAGGACTCATTTTAATACACTTAAATACATAGAACAATCTAAAATAAATAAGCGACCATTTCACATACACGACATAAACAAAAATAGATATTGTCCATAGTTGCTTTCATATTCTCTTCACCATCTACTTTATAAATTTTAATCGTACGCACACACAATAGTTCTACTTAAACACAATTTTTTAAGATATCCGATCAATACAAAATCTGTTTTTCCCGCGAATGAGAACCCTCGAAAATGCTATGGAGAAGAAAGTGCGCTAAAATGGGGGGGGGGTGCGAATATTGTTTTGCTTTAGATTTGCCCCTCAGAATGTTGATGCATAAAATATTTAAGATATCTTTGTATGATGCTATTTTCCAAAACTGATAATACTGTGTCAATATGTAAAAAGTCGGAGAAAAAACGGGTTTTGCGCACCAAAGCATCCCAATACACTACAAGAAACTCTGAAAATTTGATTCCCTGATTTTGATAGGGAAAATATCATGTTATGTAGTTGGCATGATGTATATAAACCGGGAAAAGAGAGCTATCAATTCGGATATCTTTTACACTAATAAAGTATGATGAATTAAGGGCGACTATTTTAAACTGTATTCAACACGTGAGAGGACTACCACTTGATTTAAAACGACAATGCCATCAGATCCATGCTGAGGACAAAATTTTAACATAAAGCTCGTGGTTTCTCTAGCGAGTAATAAACAATATCGTATCATGCTGAAGACACAAAAATTAGAAAAATAACAAAATCTAGGTGCCTTGATGTGGGGCATGAGCTAATATTTGCTGGATTGTGACAAACAACCAAAGCTAAAAATCAGTGTGAAAAGTCACTGGCTACAAGAAGTAATATAAAACTGAGACTTGCAGCAGTCTTTGATTAAAAGATGGTTTCAATTCTGTTACTTAACTCAAAAAAAAACCTACACAGAATGAGCTTTGTTAGTCAAACGCGCGGTAGTGATCATCTATTTGGGTGAATACGGTAACTAAGTGGACACTATGAAAACTACAACATATACATACATGTACACACAAGTAACAATAATTGTGTTAGACAACAAGATAAGCATACAATAATATAAGCAGATTTTTGCAGCATCTATCCATAATAGCTAAAGGATCTGTGACACTCATACTTTCACACCAACGAAATGTGGCACATCAAGCATGTTTGAAAAATGAGGACAAGACCATGAATTTTTCATCTGCGACAAACCTTTCGTTGCAGCTCAACTGCAGGCAGGGACATGACATGATTCTATAAATTAATATTCGTAAAATATCACCCCATACTCCTAGGAAATTGACTATATTGCCGATCGCCTGCGGTACTGAAAAGCTACTTTTTATGATAATACACCAGATGATATTCCTTTCTGCGACTGCCATTTGCAGAGGCTTTAATTTGCAACCTCTTGCATTCATTGCGAATACTTTGTTTCAATCTGTTGTAGGAAAACTACCCTTCGTTTTCCAGAGCTATTATCAGGCATCACTTTACATGCAAAAGCTGGCAAATATTGCCAATAGTGATGTAGACTGCAAGAGTAGATAAATTCATCAAATATAATTGGTATCGTTCTCAGTCATTACAATGAGAGCGAATTCTAAAGAAGCATTGCCTTTCCAACACATCCCATCATAAAGATATATCTATACACATGTAATAAGTTGTTTATCTTCATAAATGCGCTAAGGCATTTTTCACGAACGCTCAGTTTTCGGAAGGGGGCTGTTGCTTCTAAACAGCATAAAAAAGCAATTGCTACAAACTACAAAGCTTCAGAACTTACTTAAATGAATTCAGACATGTTTCTACATGTCTGCCTACCCTCTCTGGAATCCATGAGTACAATCCAAAACAGCGCAGATGATGAGGTACGCACGCTTGACTTGTCAAATGAAGACTTCTTGCACCAAGTGTGCCCAACATGTGACTAGGCAGCACGTAACGTTGCATGCTATGATCTAAAACGTCTGTCGGCATATTAAAATGCTTTAAAATAACCTCTAACAGGTTACTAAAATATAAAATCCTGCTTCTACGATCCTTCCTACAATAAGATTTATACCAGTCATTTACAATAATGCAACTAGTACTAAATCAATGGTAAAAACTACCTTTTACACAAAAGATACGGCAAGCAGTATATTCTACAGTATTAGACACGAGTGCAAATGGAGGCCTACCAACGAAATTTACTCTCCGTTGTAATTCCGGCAAAACTAATTGGAATTGAACGTAATATATATATATATAATGTATATATATTAAGAGGATTAAATCTAATTGTATTATTCATTATTCATCAGTTAACAAGAAACAAGAACGTAATGAATTAGTAATCAATTTAAACATAAAATATATTCCAAGATTTCCATTTCTTTACAACTCGACTTTAAAAGTTGAAGCAAATAAGGCGTGGTTTCAAGGGGCTTTGCTTGGTGCCATAGATGTAAACCGGATTGTCGCCGTCAAATAATTACCAAATTCCCTGTATTCCGAGAGTGTCCTAAAGCCGAGGAGAGTGGTCAACGATGATCGTCGAAATTATTAAGTTTGCGATAGGATCTCATCTCCAATCCTCAGCATTAGGACTAGTGAAAGTGAAGGCAATATTCGGCAAAATGAAACTGCAGCTTTTCAGTAGTAATGGAATAATAAAACAGGGCTGCTGGCATGGAATCATTTGCTATTCTACAAGGCCGCAATATAAAAGTATATTCCACTCTCAATTCTTCACTGAAGATGTATCAATCATAACGAAGAAAAGGCCCTTGTGAAACGGAGCGAAGCCCTTTGCCAAATGAACCAATAAGCAATTGATCTAGATAGCTCCATAAACAAACTATTCAGACAAGAGAGCAAGCATTTCTTGGGGTTTATGTCTATCAGATTGCAACAAAGATTTGCTGGAAGGAATGGAAGTAACTTGCTAAAACGTAATCGATCATGAGAAGCAGTAGCGGATACTAGCGGAGCAAGGGGGGCAATGGTGGAGAGAGGCGACTCTGAGCAAACATCTAGAACTGCAAGCAGGCATCGACTCCATAGCACATAATCAGGCCCATTTTAAAAGTAGAGAATCGTATTCACAAAATGAATTTGTAGATATTTAACCTCTATGCGAGGGGGAAGCAATCGTTGGGGTCGCTGGAGAGATCTCCAGAAAACAGGGGAAAGAGAGGTTATACAATGTGCAATTTCATCTGCAAACCATGCCAAAGCAAGCAATTTCCTTGCATGTTATGAAATAAGAAACCGTTGAAAAATTTGGATGTTGATATACAACCATTAAAATTTATAGGATCATCGATTTCAATGGGTGCAAATGCATTAAAAATCATGTTCTACAAAGAGACCAGCTCTTCATACTCTTTTTCAGGATCTTGAAAAATTGTGATTTTGATGTGGTTAATCATCTGTATGGATCTTGCAATGCGCATACTGCAAAGCCTCTAAGAAAATGCCCACTAGTCTGCTATGTAATCTCAGATCAACGTAAAAAGCAAATCACTACCAATAGTTGCGCAGAAAGCTTTGCTCCCTTCAAATAATTGAGCAGTCACCAAACTACCGGGTAATTCTTACTATCATAAGCCATCACACCATAATATAAATTTAGCATTAAAAGGTAATGTTATCTTCGATACTAATTACACTTTTCCATTCAATGTCTGCTTCCAAACGAAGCACGCACAACAGGAAAGCAGCCCTCGTATAATGAAACGGAACATTTGGATCACATAAATACCTTATCATTGTGTTGGACAGGCGAATGCCATGTTGGAGTACTTTCTGCACACATCACTCCTTGTGCTCAGGGCAGCTCTCCATGCCTGATGAGGACGATGAACTGGCTGGAGTGCTCCCACCACTGCCTGAATTAACTCTAACGCCATATCCATTTGAATGGTTCATAACCGTTTCGTAGTTCCGCCGTAAATAGTTATAGGCAGCTACAGACTCATTACCAATTCGCTTCATCTGCGCAGGAGGTCTAACCATTGTTGGCTTCATAAGGCCTGGTGAAATAGCTTTGTTGTTTGGATATATGAAAGGTCCTTGCTCAATAATACTGGGGTCATATGGCGCATTGTATACTTGATAGACCTCTGGACGAGGGACAATTGGCATGGGTTGCCTGTGGGCAGGTCCTTGAATAACATGTACGCTTGGATGGGCTACATGACTGATCTGCAGGCAATAAGTTATAATTAATTCTAAGAATAAAAAGTGATAAAATGCTGTAATTCTTGCTAAAAACGCTACTACTTATCAACTTCAAAATTTCACGTTCAAATTTCAAGTTCAAATTTCAAGTTCAAATTTCAAGCTCAGATTTCAAAATATCAGCGTAAGAGAGATAAGCAAGTTCAGTCATTTGGAATGCCAAATTTAGTTAACACATACGCCGTTCCAAATCTCATTCGAACTACTGTATCACGTTGACATCAACAGGGTGACTAGCAGACTTTGCTTATGAAATTCCCTAATTCTTCACTCACTTCCAAAATAAACGGCCAAAATTCCCATTCATTCTCACTGCCATTGAACCTAAACTTTCAAAAGCTACAAATGCTTCCAACCAAAGTCACAGCAAAATTTAAAGCCTTGCACTATCTGCTCTGGGCTTGAAAGATATCGACATACACTTGGTTCTGTCGTATGAAATTCAAACACTTGTAACTTGATAGAGACAATTTCAATTTGAAAGAGATCAATTAACCAAATTATCTGACATTTTCAAAACTTTTGCTAAATACACCCATTTTTCCTTGATTTCAATGGAAGAAATTAACTCCAGAGAAACTACCCGGTTTCCTTGCATTCTCTAGTCACTGGTGACTACTAAAAAAGTTATATCCCCTTAGTTTGTTAAGGGATCAAACTTTAGGACAAGTATCGTAAGATGCACGCTGTAGTCGCCTAATAAGTGCCACGGCGTTTATTTGAGGAGACGGTTATTCAAGCTTAGGCATTACTTAGAGGGAATATGGATACCAGCTTTCTAAAAGACAGCTTTTTCGGCCTCAGTGCTGAAACTGTCTTAAGTGAAAAGGCTCCAGGTACACATGAACTAATGGTAAATCTTAGTAAATATAACAGTAATTCGACTATTGGAGAGCAACCAACTTACTTAACATACAGAACGTTTTATACACTGGTAATCTGAATTTTCAGTTCATATACACTTACAAACTATCTTAGATCTCAAAAAGCCACTACATTCTTATAAGAATATATGAGCCACAATCAAAACACATTTATTATGAACTAGAAGTACCTGTGATGGTGGAGCTGCAACTGGATATACATTCATTGGTGGAATCTGCGGCTGGACATCAAAAATAAAAACAATATATCTACATGCTGTTTCTATAATGTAGAAACACACACTACACATAATTTATAAAGAAAAACGTAAGAAAATCCCAAACACAATCCCACTTAAAGAAACTGAACAGTATTTGGCGCATTTATACCAATTACAGTTTCATGATATATAGGTAGTTATTCATAAGCATAGTCAATATCTGTGCCAGAAAGACATGCAGTTACATGGCTAAAAGTAATAAATGCTTCCTAGGCAACTATAATCTTTCTTCTCCTCGCAATAAGTAAAAACAAACTCAAGGCAAAATTATATTAATGATAATTTTATATATCATAAACTAAATCGCAGACCATTGGTGAAGTCAAGAAGGGCATCCGGTCCTAAAAGCTCGTGCCAGAACTAAAGTCCTCTAAGAAGCACTCTCCAAGCCCCAAGGAATTGGGGGAAACGGAGGTAAAATAAAAAACAATTTGGTCAAATGATCAAAACGCCCCCTCCCAACGGAAAGTGTCTAGGCACATCCATTAATGCGATGACAAGCCTGGCTTCCATATCAATGTAAGCGACAGGGACGACGGCGATGAATCGGGGACGTTCTCAAAAGCTGCTGGGACGCTTACGTCAATATGGTCCCCGTCATCCCCGGTGAGATGAAAAAAGTTTAAATGTGTTCAGCTTTTGAGCATTCCCCCGATGCATCGCCGTCGTCCCCGTCGCTTACGTCGATATGGAAACCAACCAAACTATAGTCTAGTTTGTATAACACTTATCTGCTACTACCTGCAATATAGAGCATGACCTCAGTCATCAAGAGACAACAGCATGCTAGTATATTAATACAGGTGCTGATCACATACCTGTGGTTGAGTAACGTAGTAAGGCACTAAATTTGGATCACCAATGTAGCGTGTACCTGGATCCATATTGGTTGTATTTGCTAGAGGCACATTTTGCGGAATGACATAATGTGCATAAACAGGATAGTGCGGCTGTGGAGGGACATTCTCTGCAGGCAAATACTTCACAGGTAGTACGGCCGGGGGAGACTGCAAAAAGAAAATGATTGTCTTTTGAAATGGTAAGAATATGATTGACATCATTGGAAATTGATCATGAGCATTGTTTAAGTGGATTTTGAACTTTAAGCAAAAATTAGAGCAATGGCTGTAAGCACCATGCCCTAAATTCCACGTTTTCCATCCTGAACTTAAATTTCAAATAATACACTGAAGCGTTGCAACTTTCTTTACCCACTAAAGGGTTACAGTTTCTTTTACCCTCTTTATTGGATCAAATTGTAAGCACTGAATTAGCCAGCAGCTAAGCAATTAATCAGAAGCTAAGTTTCTACATGACAAAGAACATAAATGAGTGAATGGCTAAGAAAGTAAGTAAAATGGCCACCAATTGAAATCAGTCCAACTTGCGGAATATAGTGCATATATTTTTAACTGTATCCATAAACGATATAGTTTAGTAATTCAATATTAGAGTAATTCAATATCAGCTTAATCCATGATTTGATGAGTAACGCAATCAAAGACCAACAACGTCAAATGGAACACAGTTCACAACACTATCATTACTGTTTTACAAAACATTTACTTGATTATTCTCCTGTCTCTCAAATCTTTTTAGTCTTTTTCTCCATGGAAATATTGATTTGAATTTCAAAAACAATCTCATTAGACATGGGGGTCAGGTAGGTAGAAGTACATACACAATGGGGGGTCGTAGCATGCCTACGTGTGCTTACAGTTGGGGGAGGCGGTTCAAATATTTGTCACTTTGGTGCGTACCTACAATTTGAATGACCCCAAGGCTTTCAGTTCAGTTAACGCACTTGGTTGACTAAATAGGTATGTAGCGAGCCCTAATATGAAGTCAAACTTCACAGCATAAAACGTCACACAAAATATGGGGCCAAAGGCAGTGGAGACATGGGATTTATGCTTCCCTGCAGCCGCTAAAAGTGAATATGGAGTTGCTTGAGAGTGTCTTTTACTCAATATGATTAACTTCTGTAACCTGGTCTAACACACATGCCCCTCTCTCACCTAGCTTGGCTGTCTCCAGGCCTGATCGTACATGAAATATAAAAAAATTTTACTTTTGCTGGCACGTTCAGCATTCCAACCAGGGGCGTCGAGAAGATGTTGAAAGTGGAGGGGCCTGGTCACTAAGGTCGAGCATAAGCTACGAATTCTGCCTTTCTGTGTTGCCTACAGCATCACTTTCAAAGCTTTTGGAATATGAACAAATGGAAAATGGTTTTCCAATAGTACCTTCTTCTGCAAAAAGTGTAAAAAAGTGAGGAGTGCTATCCTATGCAAAAGTTGGGGGCGGGGGGGGGGCTGATCACGTTGAAACTTTCCTAGCCTTTTTGCGTGATCAATATCAATCCTTTCTTATGACTTAAGTGGCAAAAGTTCCGCACATGCATATTAATGAAAAGCAAAACTCTACATCTATACTTGAAATAATGAAAAATAGCTGTAATAACACAAGGGAAACTATGGGGAAACGCAAACATAACAACTAACATTCTGTACATAAACAATTGGTTCCAAATGCACATATACCTACTGACTTTCTTAAGTCCCAAGAATCAAGTATTTTCTCAACTTTTTGAGGCGCGTGCCCCCCCCATTTTTTCACATATTCGTATGTAAAGTGCCCTTTTTTGCTAGCAAGGGTGCCCCTGAATACATGTGCCCCCCACTTTTTGAATGCTTCCTACGTCCCTGCAAACATACATTCGCGCACACATATAATATATATATATATATATATATATATATATATACATACATATATATATATATATATATATATATATATATATATATATATATATATATATATATATATATATATATATATATATATATATATATATATATATATATATATATATATATATATATATATATATTCACTCAGAAAATAACTACTCTATGACGTTTCGCTAATCACTTCTTCAGGTCTTTTCTGAAGAAGTGATGGGCTAAACGTCATAGAATTATTTTTCGGAGTGAACGTTTATCTTTTAAAACATATATGTGGGAGTGCTACTATGAGTTTATATATATAT
>OLMO02000257.1:3059018-3091012 GCA_900291935.2 Cassiopea xamachana
TTAATAATCCAACTTGTTCACAAATGCTTCCTGTCACATGTTCAAATGCTCAATTCAATTCATAACACTATGATCAACTATTATATCAAACAAAGATTTGAATTTTTCCTTTCATTTTTAAGTGAATTAATCCTAATAATAATTAATCAATAATTTTTATTAGTAATTAAGAATTTTTAATTGTCACTCAAGAATATAAGAATAATTTGAGACTCAGCAAAACATTAGGTATTCTTATAAGCAGAAAAGTATGCGCTAATCTGACTCTTTCAATGGTGTATACACCTTTTTTAACATTCTTAACATTTTTCATTTTGAGTGCGAGATTACTCTTATATTATTGGGCGACAAACCGTGTAAATTTACTGAAAAATTAAAGGAAAAAAATTCAAATCTTTGCTAATGTCCTGGTTTACTATACAACAAGGGGTCATTCAAAAAAGTACGTAACCGTAGGGTAGGGTGGGTATGCACTATTTTTCTGACAAATAGTCACGGAAGATATAGGGGGTAGGGATGTGCATCAATTCCGTTATGTAACGCCAAAAATATAGTGCATTAGTTCTACTTTTTCACATACTGATGATCGCTTCCAAAAAATACTAAATAAGCAAAGAATATATGACCTTATCGAGCTTGGGTCATATTCTCTAATTTCAGCGATTTTGAGCTACTATCTTTTCCTATACTGCATCACGTTATATCATACACACAAACAGAGATTGGTGTTGAGGGGGGCTCATGCCAAGGATGGGGTTATCAGCTCGAGTGTGATAAGCCGTTGAACAGGGGGGTGGATTGAACCCCTGCCCCCGAAAATAGGTTTCGTGGATTGGACCCCTGCCCTCGAAAATTCCTAGTTATGTGCCTGGGTGGTGGTCAAAACGACAACCTTTTCCATTATGTACATATTGAATGATCCCCAAAACAATAAAACACAAAAACAAATAATAAAATAATAAATTTATTGTCATCTAGAATATAAAAATGAATCTAATAAGAACCAGAATAAACAAAAGCATCAAGTCTTAATGAAATTTGAGCCTTACATTGTTCCTAAATAGCTCTTACATTTTGGAGAATTTTAAGTATATTATTCTTATAGATTAGTCTTTTTTCAAGAAGTACGTGCAGCATGCTAATACTTATTTTCTTGAAAGGTTAAAAATCCCGTCTGATGAGATATCCAAAGCAGTGTTTATCTTGTAAAGGTGCATTTTCACATTTTCATACTTATCCCTAAAGGGCTTTTCACAAAGGGCGTCCAGGGAAGAGATGAATTGTTAGGCCTATCGCCCTGTTCCAGTTCATTTCCTTCCATTTCAACTTTTTATGGAGGGTAGCTCTTCAAAAACTACTGCTTTACATAGGGCTCTCCGTCTACATTACAGTTCCATGACTTACTTAAAAAACCTAATTACAAAACAGAAAAACTCTATTACAATAGTATGAAAAGCCAAATTACCATCTAATTTATAAAAAGTTAAATTTGTTTTGATATTGTTCGTATTGAAGGGTTTGTCCTTCTTCGGACGCCCACCTATGTCATGCAGAAACTGTTCAAACATTAATAAGTAATTACAATGTAAAGAAGCTGCTCTTTGTTCAAGCCATTTCAGTTTAATATTATATACAAAACTGTTAACATCAGAAAACATTGGAAGATCAACAATTGTATTCAAATCATTGTGTAGAAGTAGGGTAAGTTATATGATGATTAAATGATTCCCGCCTTAGCAGCAATATGACATTATTTGGCAACCAGGTCATTCCAAAATGAGACATGAATAGAGATGCCTCGTTCCAAATTCTGCAAACCTAAATATACGGATTGTTTAAATATCCCCTCTCCTTTGCCCGAATGTGTCCAAGCATACGATCCTCCTCCCCTCTCAGATTGGACGCCCTTTGTGAAAGGTCCTTTACAATGCCAAATTCGTAGGTAGTGATGTAGAGATGTGTAAACTTTTCAAAAACTGGAGAAAATTCAAAAAGTTATCCAATATGAAACACGTTTCCCCAAAACAAACAGCAACAAGTTACTGCATATAGCATTTTACCACATTTTATGCCATGCAGCACTAAATCCCATAAAAATAGAATCCCTATGAGCAAACATTTCGTGAGCAGAATAGAGTTAAAGTTTTTATTACTTTTATAAAGCTAGGAAGACGAGACCCTCCGGGCACCTACATTGATCGGATGACCCTAAATTTTGAGCTGACGCAAACTAAAAGGGGTGCTGCCGTTCAAGTCTTTTCTTTGCGGCATAAGAAAGTGTATAGTAGACTTTCTCTCACCTCATTCGTGTGGAGAAAACGAGGCTGTTGTATAATACACGGATCACATGTGGCAACAGATAATGCCCTGTACTTAACGGGTAAAACACATTTGGTTTGACGACGTAGTCCTATTAAAATCTTTATCAGACACACGCTACTCTAGCATGCTTTTCTACTAAACAAACTTTCACCAAGTATAAACATCATTCAGGAAGGTGGATACAAGCAGACAGAGTGATAAAATTAATAGGCCTAAATTCTGTTTGGCTTATTGTTCTTTACTGCAAAGACAACCGATAGTTACAGGGAGTCTATTCCTGGTACCCGCATCGATAGGAGTGGCCCATATAAGAAATTCTTTGCGTCAACAAAATTTACTAATAGAACAAGCAATGCATGAAACTAAGAAGTGGTTGAAATTAACATAACACCTTGAAAACTCAATCGTGGGACGGTGACAAGCCAAAGATCTGGCACGTTAGAATAAACCAAGACATCCCTAATTAATCAGGACATAAAATATGAAACCTTTTACGAATACGCTATAATAGTTCACATCCGTGGAAAACAACAGAAAGTAAACGTAACAATACATGAATATGCTCCCGTAACAATGATTCATGTTCATGGAAAAACCAACTCCTAATGCACAGGAAGGCATTTTAATAATCTTTTTTCAAGCACAGGAAATCTATGCAAGCATTTACATCAGAAAAGCAAGCTTTTAGGGACATTCTATGTCGCTCCTTTTCATGAAAAGCAAGCATTTACATCAGAAAAGCAAGCTTTTAGGGACATTTTATGTCGCTCCTTTCATTAAAATTCTGAATGCAATGCATGCGCTTTCTCAGCGCTATGTATCTTCCAGATTTGGGGCTTCTAGTGGTTAGCAAGTCGGCCAATCATAGTTAAACACATGATATTCCATTCAATAGCAAATGCGCCAGGGTAAAGGGGGCGTCTAGGTCTTACTCACTTTTCAGATCACACACACACACACTCATCACTCATTTTCAGTAAACTATTATCTAACCTAGCAAGGAGTCTGATTCAACTTATGATTTGATCTACTGGGATTTGAACATAACACGGCATTGTACATTAATCCGTGCAATGCTTTGCCATGCACAACCAATATTCACAAAAAATTCTACTTTATTATTTTTATTAAAAAGCTACTTTATTATTATTACTATTATTATTACTATTTGTTTTCAATTTTTTAAAGACGGTGGCCCATTCAGCTGAGCTGGTTTGCAAGGGGCCGTCTATTTACAAAGTAAAAGCTAAAATCTTACAAAATAGTACATATTTTTAGAAAGTCTAAATTAAAAATTGTACATAACTAGATATGTAAAACAACTATTTACAAATAAGACTTAAAACTTAAAACTACACGTTTTTTATAAGAAACTTGGATAGGCACCTAGTACTAAAAGTTTCTTAATTAGACGTAAACATTTTGATATTCTAATACTGAAAGTTTCTTAATTAGTTCCTTATTTTTGAGACTGAAACTCGCGTTATTGTTGGAAAGCCAAACACTTCTTGGTGGATATAACCACTCAACGTCACGAGAAATGTCCAAGCAAATCGAAATCACAAGTTAGAGTCTTTTCCAAACAAAAATTGTACAAATTAACGAGCGGAAATAAATCAATGTACTCTTTCTTAGACCAGTTGACATTGTATAGATTCTTAATTTTATTTGAGCAAATTACTAGAGTGTTTTAATTTTTTGACCAGCCTAGCACTCGTTTCTTATAAACTTGGTTTCATATTTAAAAAATCGTGTAAATGACCTAAACTGTAGAAAGCAGCGCAAAATTTTATCAAGGAGGGCTAAAAAGGGAATTTTTAAGACAGCACCCCTAAGAAATGCGCCAACCTACTCCAATTCATTCCTTGATATTCGATTAACTCCAAATTAGTGCCAGGATATAATGTTATTGTATATTTGGAACAAAATGTCAAATGTAAATCAATTTGCAAATCAAGAGTGAAGCAAACAAGAAAAATATCCAACATTTGATATTCAATGTCATACTCAAAGGGGGGCTGGGCGCCCACAGCTGTCCATACATTTAACAAAGACGCTGCGCCTCCTGAGCTCCCAGGACCATAAATCTAGGTACCAAGCATTATTGGAAAACTGTAGCCGCAAGGAGCTGGGCAAAGCAATAACCCCAACGTTCACAACTGCGATCTAAACAAATAATGTATGTAAATACTCATGGTATATGTAAATCAAATAGTTTCAAGAAAGCCATCTTCTCTGAACGCATTCTAGACTGCTTTGCACAAGCATTACTAACAACTTCAGCAAAAATGATAAGCCATTCCATACAAAAAGTAAATGAACTTAACAGTAGTCAAATCTTACCTTCTGTCGAATGGCTGGTCCTAGATTCAGCTTCTTCTGATTAAAGAAAACTGTACCCTAAGAAAAAAATGCTAATAAGAAAAGCGCTTGAAAAAGATAGCAGCACCAGACACCTAGAAAATCGACGTAATAACTATGTGTACCTCAGTGAATAGCTTTGTTTCAGTGTGATGCTTTAGGAAAGGACGTGAATAGGGTTGAAATTAATATTAACTATCTAGGACGCCTATTAATTGTTAATAAAGATAGGATTACGTCAGGGTTCTCAAGCACGTGGTCTGCAGATGAATTTGTATTTTTTGCCAGCAATCACTCTTTGTCTACATGGAACATCTGGTTCAAACAGAAGACAAAAAACCAAAAGGAGGTGTATGTGCAGCCAATATCATCTGTAGACTAAATCGATCGAATAACATGTCCAATATATAACTCGTTCTATAAATTACTCAAAAGATGTACTGTGTAGCTTCTAAAGACTATTTTTACCATTCCACGCTCCGATTCACGGTTTTAATTTCTAGTCACCTAGTTTCCCAATAACTCAAATGTGCCAGTCAGATTCTAAATAAAACTAGCATGGATGTGAATTTTCTGCTGGGGTTCGCTACCATCTTGTATTGCTCTTGGCAAATTTAATGCTCCTTCACACATACTTCATTTGAAAGCATTTTATCCAACAAAAAATTTATCGCAGTGACAAGAATAAATGAGCCACGGAGTAAAGTTGCAGCATTGGTTCTAGAACTCTATCTGATTTTTCAAAATATGTCTCGGTTTTTCCCAGTGGAGCCAAAATTTCACTTCGCAACCAACTCCACTAATAATGGCTGATTTCCATTTGAGATTTTTCGTGCGCGCGGACGTAGCCCCCAAACTCTGAGCGTGCGTAGTTTAATGATTCTGCATGCGCTTTGAGCGACAGAAAGTCGAGAGAGGCTTAACTTTCCGCCACTACTCAAAAAGCACGCAAAATCAAGGCCAGTTGCTGTAAACTACGCATGCTCAGTTCTGGGCGCTACGCCCGCGCGTACCAAAAAACTCGATTGGAAATCGGCCTTATCTTCTTTATTTCATCATTATAAATCTTTTCCTGTGTTGTCTTGTTTTCTATCATGAATGTACATGATCCTTTTTATGAAAAATCTATTTATGAAAAACTTACTAATGAAAATCTAAGAAACTCCCAGCATTGCATGAAACTAACTTAAAGAAGCTTCAGAAGTCGAACTCTGCTTGTTTCGTCTCAAACACTGAATAACAACACCATTATTATTTTACTGTTAGTAGTTGTTTCTGGGTTAAATTTAATTTTGCTTCTTTGACATACTCTTGAGTACCTAGTAATATACCTCACCATTATTAGCTTTTGAAACTTCATTCTCGTACACTAGAAGTAGGAGCTCTAAAGAAGTTTTTGGCACGAAAAGTCACCTACCAGGCCTAGGGTCTGGTTTTTTATAGAAAAGTTTATGCACAAGGAAATTTCTCTTGACGTTGCATAAAACCAAGCACAGGCTCAAAAACTGTTATCATTTCAAAGCTCAGAAAATAGTAACATATTCTATAAATAAGAGGATGCCAAAGAAGGCAATATAATATGGATGAAAGAAACATTAAATAGTAGTGAGATCAATGCTTCTTATATAGGATTCTCTTTTTAGATATAGGCTCAAGCTCCTTAGCTTTGTTTGTACATAAGTGATCCTCAACGTCTAACAAGTGAAACAGCAATCTCAAACCATTCACACTTGCCCCAACACATTTTTCTACTCATTCAAACTCCATACCTAAGGTTCATTTCGATTATGTCTCGTTCCAGACCCCTTGCAATGCACTCCGTCCCGACACAGTACAAAACCTTTGACAGCGATGCTACACAGTTCTTTATAAAAATAAAGTTTATAAGAATATTCAGGCTCAAAATCACTGAAATGTAAGAATAATTTAAGAATAATGCATAACTCAAACTTCATCAAGACTTTGAGAATTTTTGTGTATTTGGACTATAGTACTGCTTGTAGATTAACTTTTTCACTATCGATACAATATTTGCTATTCTGCTACACTTCTATCCTGCTTTATGATGAAGTAGGACATCAATACAGATTTAAATATAATCCGTTGATTTTTCAGACATAGTTGTACCTCCGATATTTACGGCTAGTTTAAGAATAATGTAAGGCTCAAAACCGAAAAAAGGTACAAATATTGAGGTTCAGCAAAAATTTGGGTATTTTTATAAAATGAACTGTCTATTCAGTAACCCCCCAAGGAAAAAGTCATTTTACCCTATGGCCTCGGCTTACTATATTATGGTGATGTCCTTTGTTTATAAACTATCAAGACTGGCTTTCAAGCAACTCAAAAGCAAATGTCCCAGACAAAAAACCCATTACTACCCTTTTGAATCTGCCAGCTATCTTTTGATAATGCTGTATGGTATTCGCTCGCTATACATGTCTAGCTCCATTGTAAAATAGTGTGTCTTCTTCAATTAAATTTATCAACAGCAGTGCAACAGAAACTCGCCAAAACGGCAGCCATATCTATACAAACCACGTTCAATATAACCAACATGCTTAATTTCCTTGTGTATTTCCTGTGAACGGCAAGATTTGAGAATGGCAACGTCGGGAGGTCAGTGAAAATCTGACCCCAAGAACTGAACGTGTAAAAGATATCTTGGCGAACACGTTCTTTTTTATAAGAAAACCATCATTTTGCCTGAGCCTAACGTTTCTTAACTTTTCCCGAAACTGAATCCGAGATTTTCTTGAAATATTCTTAAATTCTTCTGAACTAAACTGGCTAAATGGGTTAAACTTTCTTTGTTTATCTTGTACACTCGAATTTGAATTCAATCTTTAACATTTTTAATACAATAATGACAAAATATCGATTTTTGGCAAACAAAAACACCTCATTTTGGAAATTGAGCCTTGTGATTCCTTAAGATCTTCTTAAGATTTTATTAAGATTTTGGCCATTTGAGTGTCATTTTCTTATCAGCTTTTTCGCTATAAAAACAACGTGTCTTTTCGTGTATTGAATGTAAACGCTGGGGTGATGTGGGTGCTGCGAAGGACTGGCAGCCCTTTTTATAAGCCAGATGCTGCTCAGCGACAAGCATCATTGACGCAAGCAACGACTATTATCTCCGAGGAAATGAGTCATCAATAAATTGTCAACAATAGGTCTCTCATTCAAACAAACATTTTCCGGCAAACTCATTCATAACGCATTAGAAGGAAAGGAAAGAATAATATGTCTAGAAGAAAAACATATTGGCTTCTTTCTCTCTGCCAGTAGGACGGAGGAGAGTTTCAAAGTGAACGTTAATTGACTTAATAAAGGATGTAACAAGATAGCACAGTATGCATGAAAATGCAAAAAGATATACATCAAGCGACAGCCTTTGATTTCCAAGCCTATAAATTACCACATTATGATCTGCAAATACGAGTTAAACTGTAGAAGGGGACTAGTGCCGCCTTAAACAACCATTCCATTCCATTTGGGAATTCTAAACTGTGAATCTTCCAAGCCCCACCTTCCAACCCCAGTCACCCTGCCCCTTTCTAACGTGATCTAGGACCAAAATAACTGCCCACATGTCACAATCTGTGCAATTAAACATCCATATTATGGGTTCATGCACACTTTTTTACAAGAATGCACGTTTTTCATAAGAAAGTGTTTTTCGCCCAGTACTGAAACTTTCTTAACTTTTCACGATTCCAGTATAAAAACTTTCCACACACGTTTTTAGAAAAAATTTTTGAGTTCCAATGCTTCGCGCATCCACATTAATGGAGAGTGAAAAAGCTCCATGCACACTTGAAATGATGATAAATCTTAGTAAATAACAGAGGTTAAACTATTAAAGGGTAGCTAAAAGTCTCAAAAATCCAGTACTGAACTTTCTTAACTTTTTGAGCAGCTGAGTACTACTTTCTTATAAGCCACTTTCTAATTAATAAAAACGTGCACATAACTTTTTGCTGAGCCTGAATATTCTTAACTTCTCCGGTTTTGAGCCTAAATTTTGATATCGGATTCGGTCAAGAATGTGGTAAAAGATGAATCCGATATAGTATGAATGGGGCCTAAGTCTCTTCTTTGTTTATAAAATTTAAATTAACTGTATTTCTTCCAAGCATAAATTGTAGCGAAAACTGAGATGCCTAAGATTATTCTTAAGTTATTCTTAGATGTCAAAGGTGTAAGTTCTTCTCAAAATCAAAGGAATATATTTAAAATCTTAGCTGATGTCTTACTTCTTCATGGAAAAAAACAATGGTGGGACAGAATAATAAATATTGTATTGATAATACAAAAGTTGGTCTACAAACAGCACTCTCTTTTTTAAAACAATAAAGTTTATAAGAATAGTAAGGCTTACAATCGCTGAAATTTGAGAATACTTTACGAATAATCAAATTTTATCAAAACTTACAATTTCTGTATATCTGAGCTGTAATACCACTTGTAGATTAAATTTTGCACTATTAAGACAGTATCTATTATTTTGTCCATTTCAATTTTGCTTTATGATGAAATAAGATGTCAAAAAAGATTTCAATTTATTCTTTTGACATATAGGCGAAGCTACTCTTGTGGTACCTAAGAATAATCTAAGCTCCAAAAAGAAAAAGAAATTTAAAATATTGAGGCTTAACTAAAAACTATGCATTCTTATAAAAATTGAATGCACGCAAAGTGTAAGTCTTGATGAAGCTTGAGCCTTGTAATATTCCTAAATCATTCTTAAGCCCCAAAAAGAAAAGGAAACTTAAAATATTGAGGCTCAACTAAAAACTATGCATTCTTATAAAAATCGAATGCATACAAATTCCAAGTCTTGATGAAGCTTGATCCTTGCTGCAATATTCCTAAATTATTCTTAAGCCCCAAAAAGAAAAAGAAATTTAAAATATGGAGGCTCAGCTAAAAACTATGCATTCTTATAAAAATCGAATGCACACAAACTCTCTAAGTCTTGGTGAAGCTTGAGTCTTGCTGCAATATTCCTAAATTGTTCTTAAATGTCTAAATGATTCTTAGCCTTAATACACTCATTCATATAAGAACAAGTAAAAGTGAAGTTCAGGCTGGGTGTTTTCAATTTTTCCGAAATTTTGTGACTGAATTTTTCTTAAGTTGTTCTTAAGCTGGTAGGGTGTAGGGAATTCAGAAATACAACGAAAGACAATGTACAAGACAAGAATGGATGTTTTGATTGATTGAGAGCCCATTAGCCAAATGTTGCTACCAAGATGGCCTCTCTCGCATTCCAATTTTTTCATTAAAAAAAATTGATAACCAACTATAAATACAATGCTAGCACAGTATTTAGTTTCGCTAAGGGTAACTTATTCGCCAAAATCAAGTGACAAGGCGGTCAATTCTCCTCGAGCTAGCAAGGAAAGGACATTTCATGTCCACATATTGGTGGAAAGCTTGTGCATCATAGTCTAAACATCCATTTTAGGGCAGTGCTTCAGCCTTAGCCTTGTTCTTAATTTGTTCTTAATTTTCCATCAAATTTCAGATTTGTGTTCTTATAAAGAGTGTATTCTGACAAACTTTATGCTTATAAAAAGTAAGTCCTTGATAGAAGTATGTACATGTAACTAAGTTGTAAATGGGGCATATTTACTTATCAAGTACTTAGCAAATAGGGCATGTCTGCTTGTTGTATTATTGGGGTATGCATTCTGTGCCAAAGCAAAGGGCGTGGTATCAAAAAGTTTTCTGGGGACATAGCTCCCAGATTCCTTCTTTTTCTCTTCATGATATAGTCTTTGCTACAGAGACATAGCTTTCTTCATTTATCAACATTTGCAAGGGCATTCGTTAAATACCGGTAAGATAACAGTTAGGCTTAGTGTTGTAAGATAGCACTAAGATTTACCCATTTTTGGATAAAATTTTGACTTCTATATTAAGTATTTGTTTTTAGCCTCATTCACACCAATCATATAAATCCAAAAAAAGAAGTACCGTGCCCATATTTTAGAAAAAGTGTCCATCTGTCAAATCTCTTTTTGTTTTCTACGAATATCTAATTTTTACTGAGCTCTAATATTCTTACAAATTTATAGATAATTATAGCCTTTTTGAGCCTTAATATTTTTTATATATTGATGATGCACTCCTAGTTTTGCAGACAGCCAGTTGTAAACTACTCTTAACAGAGAGGTGTATGATTGTAACTGAGAAGTGTATTGAATTACACGAAGCTAAAAAAGGATGAGTGGAACTTATTTTAGGCTCTGAATATGATCATTAATAAATTGCCACAAAATCAAGTTACTCGCACACGCTAATTGGATGCACAAAAAAGTATGGCTCATAGCAAACTAGTGCAGAATGTTTAAAAGCTGCTATCATGCCCCTGCTCTATGTGGTTTTACCTTTCCCATGTCCTCGGCGTACTAGCCATTGCACTTCCCATAAAGGCCAATATCGCTACACAAATCCTTTTTGTCTAAAATATTGGTTTAAAAAGGCTCTTAATTATAACCGTTAGGCTTCTTTGAGCGACTAAATTTGTTCTCATACCGCCTCTCTACCGCGATACATAGCACTGGGGGTAAGATAAAACACAAAATATTCCCTGTGCCTGAAAAGGTAACGAGATGCGTCAAGTATCTTCCCTTTGGATAGCTGTCTTTAATAATCTTTCAGCGCATAATAATGGACAAAGCATCCATCAAAGTCATTTATGTAACGTAATTACCCTTTCCTTTCAATCCCTCATTCAAATTTGAACTCTCTTTCAGATGCTGTTTCACATTCAGATTTCAGGGCCGTTTCTAACCTCTTCTAGGGGTTGTAGGACTTAGGCTTTGCCGACAAAAATAGGTGTGCCTCCCAGTTTTTCCTAAAGCTGCAGCATAACAAATCTTCTTTTTATGTTCCTATAATATAAAAAATAGTGCAAATGTGCCGATGCAAATCTGGTAATTTGCCGACTGAACTATAGTCTAGGGGACCTGAATGTTGCTGAATGCTACCGACATTGGCTTGGATTTAGACAATCTCTTAAGTTGAATCCACAGTTTATTTTATTCAAAGCTGCATTGCTCCCTTGAGCACATATTGTCAAAGCCATGGAATAATTTGGAGCTTTGGGACATACAAGAGTGTGAACTTCTTGGATATACAATGAAAATCAACGCTTTCAAAGGTGCCAAAACAGTAAAAAACTTCACACGAATGAGAAAAGGTTAACATGTGACTAACATGTGTTCTATAAATGCATTCAAGGTAAAAACAAGGCCTTAAAATGAGACAATGATCTATTTTTGTCCGACCAAGATAAAATAGAAGACATGAAACGAACTTTAAAACAATTTAAAACATTCTAGGCTCCTTCCAAGCTCGTGTCATTGACCTATATGCTTGCCATTTCTACCCTAGCTCAGGCCCAATTGGACCTCTTCTACCCATATTTTAGCATTAAAAGTTCCTTAATAGTCTTAACTTTTACCAGCAACTTTAGTTCCCTGGATAGATCACAGAAGCAAGAAAAGTATTCAAATTTTTACTATAAAATGTTGCTAAAAAATACAAGGAAAAACACTCAAAAAAGGCAAGAACATGTATAAGCAAAAGCACAATATCAATCTATAAGTTCATGCCATCTTTATTTATTTTTTCAGGAATAAATATATTGGAATTGGAAAGTCCCTAAGAATTTTGTCTTTGCTAGTACATAATTTGTACATTTGCTTGCTTTCTGCTTGCAAGTTCCTTTTAAGTAGCTCCGTACCAAAAATTAACGTTACTCCCCAATGCTATTTCCATCAGCCAGACATTTTAAATATTCTGATTGCTCTGATAATATTTCTTTCATGGGATAATCTAAAAACCTTAAACTCTCTCTCTGACTGAGGTACAGTATCACATCTCCAATGCTCCCAAAAAGTTCCTGCGCTATTGAGTGAATTCGAAGCAGAGTGTTGAAACTTAATATGGTCTCCTAATATCTGCTAATGATATAAAAAAAACACTCTTAAGTTATGGAAATCCAGCCATAAAAAAGTGGGAATTGGGCTAAACATGTAATTTTAGGTCAGGCGTGTCTCAATGATTGCTAAAGGCTCCGTAGTATATATATATATATATATATATATATATATATATATATATATATATATATATATATATATATATATCAGGCACTCTTGGTCTCATTCGGTTATCCTCCTCTCCAAACAAGGGAGGGGCTTGGTGGAAGGTAAACATTCAGTCTCTCTTTGAAGTTTAGGCCTGTCATATTGTAAACAACAAAGAAACGCCATTATATTGTGTGAAAACTGTTAATGAAGAATGTCTCCAGTTCCAAAGGGATGATCAACGTGCTTGAAGCAAAATTCTGAAATGCTAAACACATTTCCCATTTTGCTTATGCTTGTGAGTACGGGGATTTCCATTCTACGCGCGCTGCGCGAACCACGACATGAGCGGGTTATAGCTTGCCAATTTTTTTTTACTGTATTTAACCTCAAATTATGCTGAAAAAACAAATGACGTGGTCTCATAATCGAGGTTTTTCTTACAAAGGACAACGCTATTGAATCATAAAAGGAGATGGATTGCGTGTCCATATTTTAGTGGATTCAGAAAGAGCATGTCAGTAGCTGTAGGAGAGTGAGTCACGAAACCTATCTCCATGTAAACAATAGTAGGGAATCCCTGAATGCTCTGAACATGCAAAGATTTAAGGTCAAATGAGAGAGATTCGTGACTGGTTTGAAAAAGATGATAAAGGCAAACAGGTTCACTTATTCAGTCCACTGCCATGTTTGCACGGCAATGGACCAGCATATTGAAAAAGTCTATTCACTTGTATGGTGACAAATTGATTCAAAGCCCTAACATGATATAGCTTGGCATATTAAGCCGGAAACATGGGCTGGCAAGGTTCCCAACACGTTGAATAAGAGCAAAGTTGTGTTTGGGAAAAGCAATAGAATTTGGCATTTGTGTATACCTTAAAGATTTTCAAAACAGCAAATCTGTTCTGTGTTTGGACAGGAAAAGGATAAACACGGCCCATAGGAATCTTGGTTGAGTTTCCGAGGCTTGTTAAGGGCAACAGAGAAAAACATCATTTCGGGAAGAGTCTGTGGCGTGGGCCTTAATGCATTGAAGGAGAAAAAAGGGAATATATTCATGAGATGAAAATAGCTTAATTTTTATCTTACCAACTTCTGTGTTTGTATTGCTTCTTGTTTTGACTCAAATGTTATGAAACCAAAACTAAACAATAAAGAAAATTACATAAGCTTAAGCTAAATTTTATGATATTTTCAAACTGCTCAATGGTTATATAAACATGAGAATGGTCTCAAGACTTTACTCATCATCACTCCTACAATGGTTGGTCTTCCTTGTCAGCATAAATCCAATATTACTACACTTGAAAACTATCTTTCGTACAATTTTCCATATAAATTTGCATACAATTCTATTGTCCGACCAAATCTCCAGCAACTATATGCCACATTTTTTTATTTTGAATAATGCAAAAGCTTAACTTACAGTCTATAGCCCTGAATAGTCATGACTAAAAAGGCAACCTATCATTTTATTATCAACAAAAACACAACAGAAAAACATAGGAATCTGCCTGTTGACCTTTCTGCCTGAAAGTCTGTGCAAAATAACAAGTTGCTAAATCACCATGAATTAAGGTGCATAAATAGCACGTACCACGCAAGAAAAGCAACACAAACACTGATCAAAGACTAAATATAGACAGGTCTAACTATATTTCCACATTTTAGCGGTAATGAGGGCATGTAGAAGGTTCGTGATCATCTTAGGGACCTGCTAATGCCAATAAAAACAAACAGAAGAGAATAACATCAAACGTCCTGGTTCACTCATCAGAATAGGCACTTTACCCTCGACTAAAGCCGTCCTTATCTGAAACAATTTTACAATCTTTGACTTTCCCATGTTGCTGGAAAAACTCCTTTAACTCATCTTCTTTCGTCTAAAGGGCAAGAAAATCAGCGTAATTATCAAATATGCTTTTCCTAAACAGTGATTGAATACAAAACGACTAAACATAAGTGTGTGTCTCCTTAGATATTTAGGAGTTACAAAAATAAGAAATTACGCAATACGAACAATACAGAAGTACAGTAGGATTTTGAAGAGGATGGTGAATAAAGACAGGTGAGTCTTCAACACTTGAAAAGCCTTAGGGCATTCCATGTTTTACGCGTCAACCAAACTGACTGAAATATCAATGCTCTGCTTTGAAGGAAAGGAAGCGTGGAAAGCTAACTTCTTAAATCTTACAAAGGGCTCAATGGAATTTTACCTGCTACATACCCAATCACTATACTGCATCCTTGCTCTACTTACCAAAGGAAGTGTTTCTAGAATACATGGTATGGCTTGGCGGGCCTGACATATTTAAGAACTAGGGAGATTAAATGCTTCCCAGATCTAAGTGCGGGAGGCTGGGGGTTTTACAAAGCAGGCCATTGTCTAGATACAGCACTGTCAGTACAACATTTGTTGTCGCGTGAATCATTCCTTTACATGAGCGATGTAACGAGGAAAAACCAATCACCGGACGAGTAATAACGACCACAATAATCTGATAACTCATGAGAAATCTATCATTAAAAGAAAAACACGTTTCTGCAACTTTTGAGTCACGCGTCGGCGAGTGACTTGTATCAAAAAAGCTATAGCATGTGCTTTTCAAAATTTTTCCATTCCTAACAGTTTGAAAGAAAGAAAACAATTTTCAGATTCTGTACACGGGCGGCTTCTGGCCTATAAAATGGGCAGACGTAGAAAGTGGACTAACATACGTTTTTGGGCAAATTTGACTTTACGTTGTATTTACTTTGCTAAGGGGAATTACATGTAAAAACAAGCAGTTGAACTTTGCATTCACGTTCAGTTTTACGTGCCGTGCTAGGTGCCGTTTTGTTCAAGGCCGACATTTGGGCATGATTAAACAATAGACTATCTACTTACGTCAAATGCTATACCACCAACAAATATTCTATTCGGAATTTGCACGCCATACTTGACAACATCAGCCTAAAATATTAAGCAACCAGTTAGCATGACCTTTGCCATGAAATGAAACTGCTTGTCGTTTACAGGTTTCAAGTGAACAAAGAAATGATATGTAACATACATATTAATAAAACTTGGCCACTAGAAACAAAGGCCGAAATGCAACATGTAAAAATAAGCGCATTCGTTGCAAGTGGTGAGAATAGCAATAGGGCTTCTACTTAATACGGTGATAGACCAAAATAAAACTGGGCGACAATACTTATTGTTACTGATTCTACTTACCATGTTGTGGCCTGGAAGAATTCACAAGGCTAAAGCCGCCCGCTTTATTTCCTTAACTGAGATTTTCATGCACGACCACGGTGAATTCCTGCCCCATTGACAGCACGCTATGAAGAATTGTTCACTTTCCACTGCAACATCGGATTTTGTAAAAATTTCTGTCAATCAATCCACACTTTTGTCAGCCTTTTGTTTACAGGTAAAACTCTTCGCGATAGAACGTGAAAATATTTCCTTGGGGATTCACTTTCTTTGTCTATCCCCAACAACTTGTCTTAGCCAATGAAGAGGCCTGAATCTCTTGAGAAGCTGGTAAAGCTGGACTCGTCAGAACTACGTGCACAATCCTCACATTAAACTCCGGTATGGCGGGAGCCAGCCTACATTACGCGTTGTCCTCACTTGAGCCAACCAATATTCAAAACAACATTTCCCTAGAGTGTCAGCGCTTGTCTTTGCTTGCTCCGTGTCAGGAAACCAATCGCACGCAAAACAGCACGTGGGCTATTATTCCATTCAAATGAATCACACGGTATTTTGTATGCTCAACCAGCCAATCACTTCCCGCATTTCCGTACGAGTCAGAAGGGGATGCCCCCAGGATATACCAGGCGTCGTCGTTTTCCCAAAATATAAGTCCAGTTCTAACCGCCTATGCAGATGAGTTATATACCTGTCACGTTATTCCCTTAGATCTCTACCTTTCTACAATTTGCATTGGCATTGACCAGAGAAAGTTTGCATGTCGGGCAAGGACTACCTATTGTTTTGTTGTTGTTAAATGGGGAGAACCTTCTTGTCGCATACATGGCGGCTTGAAATTACACAATCAAAACTCACATGAAAAGCCGATATGAGTCGCAAAAGTCCGAAATGCCCAAAATAGAGCAGGCAGCTACATGCTTTTTTATAATAAAACCATCATTTCGCCTGACCCTCAACTTTCTTAACTTTTCTCGAAGTTGAGCCTGAGATTTTCAAAAAATTTTCTTAACTTCTACTGAAATAATCTGGGTAAAATAGGTTACACTTTCTTTGCTTATCTTGTATACTTGGATTTTGAATTCCATCTGTAACATTTTGAATGTGATAATGACGAAATATTGCTTTTTGACCAACAAAAACACTTAATGCTGGAACTGACCCTTGCGATTTTCTTAAACTTTTCTTAAGAATTTGGCCCTTTGAGTATCATTTACATATGAAATGTTTTCGTCTAAAATTGTATGTATTCGCTGCTGCATGCAACCTACAAAAATTCTCAACATGATAGAGATTAAAGCGCTTTTTCAGCTGGTGCAGGGTCATGTTTTGAATCATTACAATTAATTTCTACTTTGTTAGCCAGAATAGTGTAAACACTCAAATAGAGCGTAACATTTTGACCATGTTTCTTCCGCCATGCAGAATGCATTCAACGCTCTAGTACAACAATGGAAACCCAGAAATCTAACCATATAGCACTGTTTCACACTTTATGCGCATTTAAACGCAATATTGAATATGACAGAATCAACTTGGTAAGAAAAGGCTACAAAATTAGATTTTTTGTAGTGTAAACGCAACTAACCCGGGTTCGCTCCGGGTTCGACCCACTTTAAACTGACCCTGCAACAGAGGTGGGTTCGCCCCGGTTTCGCCCCGGTTTCGCCCCGGGTTAGTTGCTTTAAACATAGTGTAAACGCATATCAGGGTCGAACCCGGGGTAGTTTTACTATTCGCACATGCGTTTTTCTAAATTGTAGCCATATGCGCCACTTTTATCCAACAGTTTTTTCACTGATTTTGCTTTTAGTCTAACAACTCTATTGGAAATTGACCACATTTTGCTAAACTGAGTATGAAGTTGTTGAAAGAAGTTCAAATTGGGCTGATGAGGCAGTTCTACTCCTGATAAGAATTTAGGCTGACAGAAACATCCTTCAGCAGTTAGATATTTGTTCAAAAAAGACAGATCTACGAGAAGATGGCCAAGCTATCGATACATCCCTTTATTTTCTCTAGCAAGAAAGTAGGTGATATTGACAGTTTGTTTGGTAGGAAGCGAAAAATGTTTAAATTATCTCGCAGTGTAAACGGAACAGGGTTCGCCCCGTGTTCATCCCAGGCTGGTTTGTGTGGTGTAAACAGGGCTATAGATGCATGGGCGTAGGAGGACGTCAAATTTAAGGGGGCTGTAAACTTTCTGTAAACTTTATGCCCGAACTTCCTATTGTTCTTTCAGAAAATCTGCCCGTATGAAACGGATTTCTGCCCAACTTGGGAGGGGGACTGGAGCCCCCTGCCCCGCCTCCTACGCTTATTTATAGATGAATATAGGAACGCCTGTCAATGCCACAGAATACACCATAATATGGGAACAATGTTCATAAAACCGGAGCTAACGATCTTTGCCGTTCCTCCTTCGGTCACTTTAGAGCTGAGAGACCGCGTTTGTATAAGCCCTTCTACTGAAGATGCCTCATCCAATTAAGGGCGGATCCAGAGCTGGACTTTGGGGGGAGCATAATTGTCTTTTCCATTTGAAAAGTTTCTTTTATTGCTGTTTTGGAGCCATGACCCCTCGGCCCCCTTCAGTCAATGCAACTTGACATTGAGCGCCTAACTTTAAAGTCACTCACAGAGTTGGATTCGAGCCAAAAGCAGTAGTTTGAATCAACAGCATGCATATAGTCCTTCTACAAGGAGTCCAAAGCAGCTCTATAAGTAATACTACATGATTTTTTTAACATCCTTGTCAACAAGCACGTAAAACATTACTGCAGTTTTACACGATTATGCGCCTTTTAGCACTCAGCCTCGTTCTCGATTTGTTGCAAACATTACTGATGGTGATGATGATGATTATGATGATGGTTTTGATGACAACAATAATGATGATGATGATGATGATGATGATGATGATGATGATGATGATGATGATGATGATGATGATGATGATGATGATGATGATGATGATGATGAAGATGATGATGATGATGATCTTTTGTAGTTGTCATCAACATTATGCTAAATCTGAGGTAGCCAGCATCGCAATTCAAATTAAACGTTACACTTTCCGCAACGAGCTCGGGAACTCTCCTAAATTGCCTTTCGCAGCTAAAATTTTCCATAGAATGTTGGATAGCTTGCATGTATTTGACCATGCAGCCCAGTACTTAATTTCTATTCTCGTTGGTATTATCAAGCAAGCTTCTAAATGCCCAAAACCTGGGCCAAAAAACCGTAAATCTTGCTTTTCTTCTTGGCCAGGGAAAGGGCCAGTAGGGCAAAATGGTTCAGTTGTAGTAATATTAAAAGGTGCCCAGTGGCAATGTTATTAAAATAAAAATTTATTCTCCTAGTACAATACTTGGTGACCATCGTAGCCAAACTTCATCTTAAAGGCAGTCGACAAAATTGGACTTATCTGTCGGATTTGAAACAAACCTTTGGAATAAAAGCAGTAAGAAATCAAGCAAGGCACTTCACACTCTAGGTGTCACTGAAATGACGAGAAAACTGCAAAACTTTCAATAAGTTGCTTTAGTAGATATTATGGGCAATCTTCGCCAGGGGTAAGGGTGCTAGCTTTTAAACAAGGGGAGCTCAAAGCAGAATGTTGAATACCACGCCCTTTTAGGATCGTGCAAAATAACTACAAATCACTCGTTGATGTACCACCGGACTCCAAACTTGTTCTAGGCATAACATTGCATTGCAATGTGAACACTTATTGAAATGAGTTTACAAGCAAAGTAGAACAAGTTAAGAACAATTCTCAATAACTTAGCCCAATGAGGGGGCTGACCCCCAAAAAAATCTTCGACGGATTTAACAAGGGGGCCTGCTCTTTTCTCTTCGATGCATTAATTCCAAGCTTGAAAACACTGCCTAAAAATCTGCAAAAGAATAAGCTTTATTCTTCGGGTTCCCTAAACTACTCCCTTTCCAATTAGGCATATACCTGCTTGGGAGCACGGGGTGCAATGCCCTTCAAATAAAAAGCTTTGAGTGGTTTTACCTCCCCATACAGAATTATTAGCATAGAGCACGGGCGTAGGAACCGGGGGGCACGTGCCCCCATTTTTCAAAGACTCAGGCGAAGTGCCCCCTTTCATGCAGCTTAGTTACCCTCCTTGAAAACTTGTAATATGCAAAAGTAAGTACACGTTTCCGACGATTTCAGAAGATCTAAGTTTCAAAATTTCCCGGGGGAGCATGCCACCGGAACCCTCTAGTTGATCTAAATTTAGGGACTGGCTCTAATTTAACCCTGTTCATCATGTAAAATGTTTTTTTGCTTCATTAAATGTTTTGCCCTCCAGAAAAGTGTTCAATTTCACTTCCAGAAACCCTGGCCAAAGCTGCCCCTTAATCTATGCGCCCCCCCCCCCACTTTCATAATGCTTCCTACGTCCCTGACTTAGAGATTTACATAAGAAAATAAGGCTTCTGCTCCTCCGAAGTGATTGTACAGGCTGGTTTTGCCCCCAGGATATCTCCTCCAATTACGTGCTTCTTTCTAGTTAGGCAAATAGCCAGGAAATTTGTTGGGAAGGAGCCACAACCACAAACAAAACATTGGTAGGATCACGATTCAACTACATTCGTAAGCCTCTACTGTGTTTCATTTACTTTACAAAATGCAAAAAATATATATGCGCTGCTTGCTCGAAATTATCATTTGGACACTTTCACTTCGATTTATACAAAAAGGTGATTCAACGGTCGCTTCTGAACAGGCTCAGTTCAGGCAATTACAAAATCGCTAAATCATTCAATCAATTAATCAGTCGGTCAACCAATCAATCAGACCTATATTCTGCTTCTCAAAACAACGATGCTTTGAGACAGCTTTGCTTGAGCCTCTGACACTCTCATGAGCTTTGTAAGGGTGCGGTTCAAAAATGTCTTACCCCTATTTCCATGTATCTATCTCATTACTTTTTGCATTGCACGCTTTTTAGAAGAAAGTAATTTACGAAAAAGCTTACATACACCTAAAGTTCCAATTCTACGCATATAAATCATATTTGTAATGTTCCCTTTTCCTCAATGGTTTACATTCTATTATTGACCAAGACTTGGCCATTATTCATAGTGTACATGGAGCGTTGTACTTTTTCCGATCACATACTTGCGACAAACATCAGAATGTAGAAAAATTTTGCTGGGAAAATGATAATAAAGTTTTGGTACACAGACTCACCGGACCCAGGGGGATTGGGGAGTTGCAGCCCCCACATTTTCGCTATTGTATGATGTCATACAATAAGATATCCTATCATATCCAAGACAAGTTGAATTCGGATATTCAAAAGGGGAGTTTTGTTGAAATCTAAGAGCGCACTTATAAAAATCTAAGGGGTTCCGCCCCTGACCCCACTTCCAACGCCCGATGCAAGCACCAGTGCTCCTGGTACAGAAGTTGTGAAAAGCCAAAAATTTTCACTGTCAAAAAATCTATTCGGACTGTGAATATTGAAACTAATTATCAAATAGTTCACCTTTCTATGCCCCGCCATAAAGGAGAAAAGTCTGTTTTTTGAATTGTATCATGTAATTGTAAATATATCGCCAGTGTTTGATATATAAGCTCCAAAGTCAAATATATAAAGTCTACCCGCAAATATATCGGGCCAAGACTTTGTATATAAGGTCAACTGCTTACCTGCACATATATAAAGTAATAGCTTTGCTTGCAAATTTTTGACCTTATATCAGCGGTGATTTCTAAAAATTTTAATAAGGGGGCTCTAGGCACAACCACGCCCATAGTTTGGGTGTGGCCCAGCTACAACCACGCCCATATTTTCAAAGATGGAAACATGATAATTTAGTTTAATACTGGTATAGTACAATCAACAATAAGAGATGCGTCAATGACCATATAGCAGTGCACAATTGATCAGATCACTTTGGAAGCAAAGCCAATAAACTCTGAAAAGCTAAGCCAATGCAAGAATTCTAGGGGGCTGAGCCCCCAAAATGAGCAGAAATTTTAGCAAGAGGGGCTCCGCCCCCTGAGCCCCCTAGAAATCACCCCTGCCTTATACATGTGCAAAGGTTTGACCTTATTTATGTGCAGGCAGAGATTAGACCTTATATACAAAGTTTAGACTTTATATATTTGCGCGTAGACGTTATATATTTGACTTTAGACCTTATACATCAAGTACTGACAATATACTTACAATTACATGATACAATTCAAAAAGCAGATCTCTGTCCATTATGGCGGGACATACCTATCTCAAGCTTTTTTCAGACTCTGAAAAGATACAAGCGTAAATTGATCTTATTTTTCATTATGAGAAAGACGATGATTGCTGTAACTGTTTCGCTAAATGGAAAAACTAACAACTTTCCCTGAAGACGCATTAACATGTACAGCAAAAACTTTGGGTGTTGTAACTAGATAATAGACTAGGCTATATCATATATACAACAAGATGCAAGTTATTTTGAAAACTACCCTTCAAGTAATAAAGAAAGTCAAACTCAAAGGAACAGAAAGTGGTCTGATATGGCCTACCATAGGCCTCGTCTTCTACATTGGTGCGGATCACTTGTTGATCCGTACCACAGAGGTGCGGATTGGCCTTCCGTCTACACTGCTCCTAGCAAGCCGTACCAAAACTGGTGCGGTTCGCCGTACCGCTTTTGGTCCTTTTAGGAAAAGGATCAATAGTGATCCGGACTACTTAAAAGTTTACATTTTAAGCATTTTAAAGCCCCGTTTACACTAGTACGGATCACTTTTTGATCCGAACCAAGAAATGATCCATCTGCCATTTTCATTATGCACCGGCGTAGCATGATAGCCGGTGTGAACGCTGCATGAGGGAGCATGGCGATTGTCATTTACCCTTTTGAGTTCACTATCTCGACATTAACTGCGATACAAGTTTCTTTCTTTAGTTATTGTTTTGTATGTAGCTAGTAATGTTTGGCTTGTAAGTAATATTGTATGTAACTCGTTGTATGCTTTTTATTCTGAATAAAAAAAATAATTCTCTAATTAATTACTATATTTATTCATGTGTGCTTATTAGTTCTCGAGTCTCGTAGAGTTAATTTGGATACTAACTAACTGCTGTGGGAATAGAACAGGTACCAAAGATTAAAAAAAGATGCAAGTGAGGAAACAGTATGACAAAATTAGCCATTGTACAAGAAAGGGAATGCAAAGGAGTGACTAAAGAAACTAAAATCTTTTTTACATAAAAATACTTAACTTTCTGCCGAGTCTTAATATTCCCAAGTCTTTCTGGTTTTGATCCTAGATTTATTCATAAATTATTCTTACATACCAAATGTGTAGCTTTGCCTAACCATTTAAGGAATATATTCCAATCTTTGTTGATGTTTTACTACATCAAAAAACTATGCAAGAGTTTATACTCATCAATAATGCAAGAGCATTTCTGAAAGCAGAACTATAACTAGGATACAAAAGGAATTATTATATCTTGATGCAGCTTCAATCTCACTTATTCTTAACTTTCAGCAATTTTGAGCCTCAAGAATCCTATTACCTTTATTCTTATAAAACGAAAGTGTACACGTCTTTTTACAAAAACTTGGACCGGCAGCAAGTACTGTCTTAATTAATTTCTTGTTTTCGAGACCGAAATTCACCTTATTATTTTAAAGTCATACACTTCTGGGTAGATAAAACCGCTCAACGTCACGAAAAAAGCCCAAGCAGATCAAAATCACAAGTTACAATCCTCTCCAAAGAAAAATTAGACAAATTAACTAGAGGAAGCAAGTCAATGTACTTTTTTATACTTATTAAGATTGCACTGTTTCTTAACTTTCTTGAGCATAGTACTTGTGTTTCAATTTTTTGACCAGCTTAGTGTTCGTTTGTTATGAACCAGTTTCTCATTAGCAAAAAAGGTCGGAGAAACATTCTGCTTTCGTGACTTTGATGTGGGTGAACATGAATAGAACCGGAAAGCATTATCGAAAGCATAGAAAATATTCACCGAATTTGTTGCAGCACTATTTGCTATAGAATTACGCATTCAAAGCAACCTCATTATAATCTTACGGTGCTTAATAATAACATTCTATGTTTTTGCAGTAAAGCGGCATAACGACACACGGCAACACCGCCCATTACGAAATAGCTGATGACGTTGAATCCCCAGAGGGAGAACGCAATCGCTTATTTTCAATCCACCCTTTGTACGTATTAAGACTACCATCTTCATTAATTTCCAAACGACATGTTTTAACTTAGCTTCTGACTCATTAAGTGCAACTACTATAATTGTGTTGCTAATCACCATAACCTGGCGTATTCTAAGACAAATCTAATTACTTCTAAATATATTTTTCGGGAGTCTTGCACAACTTTAAAGATTTTGCTTCCACCAGAAATTCGAGTATGAGGTACACGTGCTTTTGCTCATGTACCTGTTTACTGCGGAATACACGTCTTCTTTTTTATAAGAAAATCATTATTTTGCCTGAGCTTCAATTTTCTTAACTTTTCCCGAAATTGAGCCTCAGATTTTCTTAAATTTTTCTTAACTTTTGCTGAAATAAAACTGGATAGAGTGGTTTACACTATTGTTAATAATATTGTATACTTGAATTTGAATTCCATCTTTAACATTTTGAATGCAATAACGACGAAGTACCGATTTTTTGCCTATAAAAACACTTAATGTTGGAAATTGAGCCTCGTGATTTTCTTACGATTTTCTTAAGATTTTGACGATTTGAGCCTCATTTTCTTATAAACTTTTTTCTTATAAAAAAAAAACGTGTATGTCAGATTTCTAGAAAAAAAACAGAGCTATATTCTGTGTGTGAGAAAAGCACGTGGCATCTTGAAGTGGCCTGGGAACTAGTCTCTATTTTTACCAACATAATAGCATTCTATTCAAGTTCATCTGTGACGATAAACATCAGCCTAGTTTGAGGCCTGGTAGCTTTAGCTTCTTATGCGTTTAAGACTAGTTCAAATGAACTCAACAGCAAGCAGTAGACATTAAAATGTCATGATAGGCCTATCATACGACCAACTACAAGAACGATTTTTCAGCCTCTCTCATATAAGGGCTCCCATCAAATAAACTCCAATGCAAAAATCTAAAAAATAAAAAAGATTGAAAAAGAACCGATTTGGGAATATACAGTTCTCAGATGAGCGAGGTAGCATAGTGGTTAGAGCGCATGCCTCCCATGCGGAGGGTTTACGGTTCGAGCCCGACTCAGTGCCCTGACTGAACGCTCGCTCACTGTTCACCCAGCACCATATGGATACCCAGTGGGAACACTGGGACGATAAAGGCGGCGAGGGATGGAACTGGCCACCCTACCTCGCATGCCGTTGGCTCAGCATAAGTGTCCTCCCTAACAGGCACTCCCCTACGTACGAAAGTTTACGGGACTACCTTTACTTACTTTACAATTCTCAGAATCGCCTAATTATAAGAGTCGCTTGAAAATAATGCAAAGCTCAAGCTTCAATCATGACATACAATTTTTGTGCATTCGAGTTGCTTTGTGGATTAACTTTTGCAATATCGATACAATATTTACTATTCTGTTCCACTTCTGTTGTGCTTTATGATGAAGTAAGACATCAGCAAAGATTTGAACACTTTCCTGTCATTTTCAGACGAAGTCACAAATTTAGTACTTAAGAATAATATAAGCTACTTTATCAACCTTTTCCCAAATTATTGTTCTAACTTGGCACTTCATTCCTCTGGAAACCATGCTTGAAAAAGCATAATATACACTCCAGTTTGCTGGGTCTTTAGCTGTCTTTTTGCACATTTCAGACTAATTATAAAAATACGTTCTTCAAAAGGTGTAATCGTATCGAAGCAAGAAACTCGACGTGGGTTACGATTGTAAGTGAAACCCTACAAAGGCAATTTTGGTGAGAATCTTAATAAGTCCTGGGTGATTTTACGCAAAATCGAAAAAAGACTCAATGCTTTTTGGAACCTCAAATTTTTTAATCAAGACGCTCGAAAATAAACTGTAACTTTAACAGATTTGTGGTATAAAGAAAGTAACTTCAAAAAGCACTGAATAGGCTTCACCTCATAGTGCAGTTGATGAAACTAATTATGCCTTCGAAGTGGTCTATAAACTATTGTTTCCACCTACTCATATCTGAAAGGGCTTTCATCTACAACAGGGGTCACCAACTCTTTGGGCTTCGAGGCCAAAATCACTATCGTGGGCGTAGGACGTCAAATTTAGAGGGGGCTGCAAACTTTCTGCCCGAATTTCCTATTGTTCTTTAAGAAAGTTTGCCAGAATGAAACGGATTTCTGCCCAACTTAAGGGCTGCAGCCCCTTGCCTGCTACGCCTATAATGATTATACCCTACTTTTGTCAGGGCCAGATGCTAGCGATAGAGGCAAACTTTTGATAGTGTTGTTCAGTTTGGGGGTCGCTGTGGGAAAATGAAACTGGCAAACTACACTCTGTTTTTATGAGAACAATTTATCAAGAAAACGTGCATGAAATTTGGTGGAACATTAAGAACAAATTAAGAACAAGGCTGAGCCTTAAGCCTTGTCGTAAAAGGAATTTTTGGAAAACGATGCAGAAGCTTTCCACTAACAAATGAAGTCTTTTCCTTGTTAACCTGAGGAGAATTAACAGCCTTTAGACGTTTTCTTAGACTTTCGCAAATTAGTTGCTCCTAGCGAAACTAGATACTGTACCAACATTGTTTATTAATAATTGTTTAAAATATTTTCGGCTCTCGATCCATCAATACATTCAATGTTTTCTTGTATATTGTCTTTCTGTGTATTTCTAAATGGCCTACACGCTACTAATTTAAGGGCAAATTAGGAACAATTCAGCCTCAAAATTTAGGAAAAATTAAGAACGGCCAGCCTGAACCTCATTTTTACTGGTTCTTATAAAAAAAAGTGTATAGCAAGTGCAAAAAGTAAAAAGCCATCAGCAAAATGACAAAACATCATATTACTTTAAAAATATATGTACTCTTCCCGCAACAGCTGGGGCTGGATTGGGAGGTAGCCTGGACAAGAGCTGGCCCCAGGCCTGGGGTTGGTGAATAATGCAGACCACATAGCTTGGCCTCAAACTGGTTACATGGCCAAGAACGGAAACCATTTAACTTAGGGGCAGGTTAGTAATTCTTCAAGGGTAAGGGATGGAAGACATATAGGAGAGGGACAAAAATTGTACACACTTTGATGGAAGGAGATGAAAAATAAAGAGCATTTTCAAAGAAGGTGCACGGGGTTTCTTCTGAAGTACTGGAAGGGGGATCAACATTTTTACGTAAAGCTGGGAGGGGGACGAAAACTTCATCAAAATGGACAAGAAAGTCTTCTACCCTTCCCCGCAAGTAAATAATGACCCGTCCCTTATAGATACTAGCAATTATGGTGTAAAATCGGAACTGGAAAATACCACCCAGCAGAGAATGAGAAGCAGAGAAAAACTCAATTAATAAGATTACACATACCAGTCAATATAAGAAAGAAACGGTATATAGGAAAATTAAACATAAAAACCCGTAACTATCCATATCAAATCATTATAAATCAAGTGTTCAACTACGACCTTAAACCTCTTTATACATTCGGTCAATAAATATGCCCTTCTAACAGTTTTTACATAGGTAGATATACGCGTAGATAGAAACTCGGTTAATGAAAGTAAGCTGGGTATACTGAAAGAGCTACGAAGACACATGGCGTGGTTGTAAAGCCAAAAAAGTACGGAGCAACGTTGTGCTCAAAAGGAGGCTTTCAACATCCCCTTCTTCATCCACATAGGAACCACAACAACACTTAGCGAGGATACCAAAGAATCATTCTACATGAAGAGGATGCACTGGTACTTCATATAAACACTGACTTTCTTACATCCTATAGTTGATGTTTTAAAATTTTCTGCAACAAGCAAAATCTTGTGACAGTCTAATTAAAAAAATATTCAGAAATGTAGGAAACTAGGTCAAACTTTTGGGAGTTTCACACAAACTACTGGCACAACATCAAGAACACTTATTATTAATAGCTCTAACAAAATTAGTTCAACAAGATGTCGAAAAGCCGTTCTGCGAAACAGCCAATGTCGTGCCGAAGAACGTTTGAGTGGCGAGGGTGTAACAAACGAAGTGTTCTGACAGGTTAAAAAATTCCCTAGAACTACTGAGAAACAAGAATAGATATTCCAGCTTTCACCGTAAGCCAAAGAACTACTGACTGCTTCAGCAAACAGTGGGAGAAGGGGGGCGAGTCCCCCAAAAGCCCTACTGCTACACGCCCCTGATAGTACCCTACGTCAATGGGTCTCCAAACTTTCAGGCCAAGGACTGCATCAACTATCAAACAGCAGCCTGGGGGCCTAGTACACACTCCAGATCCAAAAAAGGAATCCGAATAGGACCGTTGTTTTTAACGATCATTTTTCCGTACACAGAAAGGTCTCCATGGGTATGACGAAAAGGCCTAGTGGGCCACATCTGGTACGCGGGCCATAGTTTGGAGACCCCATGCCTACGTAATAGAAAATAATCCAGTGTCATTGATCGGGGAATTGCACTTATGGATAGAAAATCGAAAACTATCAAATAGAATATTTATTCATGTTCAACCGTACTACAAGGTAACAACGTTGCAATTTACGCTGTGTACTAACAAGAGGTGAGTGGACAAAAGCAACTATGAAATTTGGCTTATATTAGACAACGCATTGCTTGTAGCAGATGAGAAACATTGTAGATGTACCATAGAGTTATATAAGGAGCTATATTGTAAATACTCCACATGTGATACTAGCTATGAAGGCAGCTCCTTGAAGAGGTAACACAACAGGAACAACAACAACAAAGCTGCATACAACAGCAACAAAAACATGGATAACTAGGAAAAAAGAACCATTCACTATTTCTAAATTCGTGAAATCTACAACACCTCGTGGAAGAGACCCTTAGCTACTAAATATGACTCTGCAAATGGCACAAGCTAATACCGCAAACTATGAGTACAAGGCAGGCATATGGCCAATGATTAAAATGGTTGCATGTCCGTTCATAGCACAATGCACTCTCACGTGATGCTGGCCATATTCTAATTACAGTTTTGGTCTTTGAATTGGCGAGTTTCTGTTATTAGACCTACCCATACAATGACATAAAGCTTATATCACCAATAATTACTTCAGAAACAGAAGATGACGGAACAAGGAGAATCAAGCCCAGCAGAAACGATGAATTGGCACAGCCATACACCGCATCCAAAGATAGTCCCTATTACCTCTCAACTGCTTCCATATTGAAAAAGTGTGAAGCATTTGCAGCTACAAAACCAGGACACTTCTAAGAGCTCTCTAAATTTTGAGGAAGGAGCCATAACAATGATCGAGAAACTAGTTCAAAATAGACTTCAACATGTAACAAGAGGCATTTTGTGCAGGCTTTATTTATCACCTGTACCCGGAGAGCACTTCATTGCTTTGAATTGTTGCACGTTACAAAGAATATCAAAATAGCTAGGCCATTCTTGCTTTGCTCAAGATGCTTACTTAACAACCGACACTAACTTCAAGAAATGCCTAGCCGAAGTGATCCTCTATAGAGACAAATATTCAATCCACTTAATAAATGTGCACATCAATAAGATGTTTTTGACCAACGAAGTACAAAACTGAACTAATCCTTTAGCATAGATAGTGACTTCTGCTAGTACAATTTATATGATTTATAACTGCACTCAAGTCATTTTTGAAAAGGGTTTTTGCTGAAACTGCAACGTCTATGGTACAGAGGGGCCACTATAGGAGGTACTATATATGTCACTAAGAGACAGAGCAGAAATGCTCTATACTAAACCTCAGCAACCGCGCTCAGCAACGGAAAAATATGTATATAATGTCATGGTGAATGGAAAGTGCGTTGTTCTAGCAAGGGCAAATCTACGATTCGAAGTGAAGGGCCACTAAGGTGTGCGCCTACTGGATATATCGGTAAAAACTTACGAGATTAATGAAGTCTAACGAAGTACAGGACTAACAGTGCGAACTCTAATCGTAATCTAGCAAACTGGCTGACAATTTATAACATTAAATCATTTTCGCTTTTACGCCTATCTCATTTCAATCTAATGATAGTTTGTTCTATTCAAAATTAGCATCGGACTAATTAAAGAGACCACTCACAAACCGAATTTTTACAGAGAAAGCAAGGTAATTGTTGCATGAAAGGCAAGTCTGTAATTGAACATCAAAGCTGGGAGGGGGGGGGAATGGGGAATGGGGAATAGAGAGAGGGATATATGGATAACAGATACCACTAAGAAAACGCTGTTCTTGTCAAGAAATGCTCTTTCAAACAACGCGCAAGTGTATAACACATGACAGACAAAATTTTTAAAGGAAAGACACTGTAACGCACGAAGGCAACAGAAAGCTGATAAGTTCCATTATGACAACTGTAAACGGCAAGTCTCCGACTATAATCGCAAACGAACATGTCGACGTAGTATCAATTTGTGAGCCATCTCTTAGTAATCTGTGATGATAATAAGGGGTTTCTAAGTCAAATCTAGTTACGCGCATTGTCAGCCTGTAAATGTACGTATAGCGATTTGGTCACGAATGTGCTAATCGTGCATCGATTTGATAGGATCTTTCAGGCAGTGCGTAATCTATATGAGAGGGTAAGACCTCTAAAACGGGGTCTGAGGGGTCAATCATAGAAGGTATTCCTCTGGTGCTTTATGGCAAGACAGATATAACTAGTGTTGTAGTGCGATTTAACTTACAAGGATGGGGGGGGGGCAGCTGTATTCTATCGGGGTGAAAGTATAATAACAATGTCCTACTGTGGCTAGGAATATTATTCCCAAAAATCTCCGTGCTTACAGGGAGGTGAGGAATCCATATTGCTATGAAGCAATGGATTGTTATATCTTATAAATGAACAACAAATATCCTCCAAATCAAAACTCTATACTTTTTTTCAGCACCAATAGATGGATTGGGAGAAGAGTCACCAGGTTCCCCCTTGGCCACCATTGCATTAAGCTTAACTTTAACTCATGCTACAAAATCTAAATGCCATAAAACACGAGAAGAACTTCGAGCTATAATAACACGCTAAATACAAGGGTAGTGCTATTATGACACGTAGACTACCACACGCGTTTAAGTATCGTGAAAAAGTGGGCATTTGTGCATACAGCTGTAGCCCCTGTTTATATAATATTATCTAGACTTATACAGATAACCATGCACGCACAATATGCAGAGGAATGATGACCTATCATTCTGTGTATGGGTGATGTGAAAAATATGTACTAACAAGAAGGATCTATGGATGAGAATAAGGCAGCTCTCTCTAGATATATGCAATTCTAATTGCCCAGTATAAGTGCTTTCACCGTAAGCCTAAGTGAAGAAACAAGGCTGTGGGTAGTTTGTGTTGGGTATTACATGCAGTAATCATCAAACACCATGACAGCCAACTTTGGTGATAAAATATGGAAAATAAACAATTTCTATTGAGGCTTGTGAAATGCATGATACGATTGCCACCAAAACAGCGCCAAAAATCCATTCGTTACTACAGTGTCGCTTCAAAATGGCGTACGTCATGGCATAACGTCAGAGTATTGAAATAAATCAATCAATACTAAATTATTAGGAAAGGGAGGGAGGGGAGAAACATTGCTAAAACAAATATATCAACAACTACGAACTCCTTATTCAAAACAACTATTGTTCAAAACAATATGAATTCCTCCCCAACTACTCTATTCTATTTACTCAAACTATCGTCCGGCATTACTCTACTGATAAGTGACACATCGTGAATTATGAGAAACTGTGATTGAAAACAGAGGCAACATGCAAACTAGTCCTTAAACAACAACCTTACAAAAACATGCCCCAACTTCTAATCTGATGTGCATATATATATATATATATATATATATATATATATATATATATATATATATATATATATATATATATAT
>OLMO02000257.1:3096604-3130884 GCA_900291935.2 Cassiopea xamachana
ATCATCATCATCATCATCATCATCATCATCATCATCATCATCATCATCATCATCATCATCATCATCATCATCATCATCATCATCATCATCATCATTATATTGTCTTGTTCCCAATTCGCCACGGAAGGGGGCTTAGGACTGACCCTGGAGTCAGTTTTCGCCTATAATTTGTTTAAAAGGTGATCGAGTCAGCTGCACTCAATCCACTCTATAACCACAACAGTTACTAGGCAGAGCTGTAGCGTGAGCCATTGAGTCTGCTTTTCACTAAAGGGGCCTGGTTGGACAGCTTGCCATCATAATAATTATAATCATCATCATCATTAACACCACCATCACCACCACCATCATCATCGTCATCAGAATCAGCACTATCAGTTACACTGTTGTGGTAAATATCATTATCAGCGCCAGCATTGACATTTCAAAACAAAGCTGATTCCCAGCGAGATCCTTAGGAGAGTCCCGCAAAAGCGTCTTCTTTAAACAATTGCAAATGACTAGCAGTACAGCAAGAAGGGAGACACTCGTTGAAATAGTTGAAGGCAAATAAGACATAATAGGAAAATAGCCAAAAAACAGCTTTCTACATAAATGAATGAAATCTGCTTGAAAATTCTTCGGCCTTAGTTCGAAGGTATGTTCCTATCAATAGTATATGCCCCCGCCTGCTGTTGACAAACAAACTTCATTGTTTACTGAAATTCCATTCAAATCTTATCAGTTCCATTGATTCTATGTTTCCCTCCAAAGTGCATGTAGTGTTCACAGCCACAGACTATGTACTATGATGCTATAATTTTGTAAAGAGACTTGTGTCCAGGATATTGAAGAAACTGATATGTTTTTTGTTCATGTATATTTAGCTCGTCCAGGCACGTGGTGTTACACGAAAAACTGTCTATTCAAAGTCTTTTCCCCAACGTATGCAGATATTTAGCAGTGCCCATCTACCTTATCTGGTATCTATTGTAGCGGTACTCTATTATTGGTATCATCAACCTCTAAGGTAGTAATTTTCAACTACCTTACTGTGGTAAACCATTGTGCCGGGAAATTTCGTCTGGTGCTTACTGAGAAATGCGCCAAGACAAACATGGGATTTGATATAAAACATCTGAAAACTGACGACACTATCTCTGTAGGCTCCTTGTAAAATCATATTACGCCATTTTGGGTTGTATCATCTTGTTGGTACACCGCAGGCTTTTCCAGTAAATGAAATATGCTGTAGTCCAAGAACTTGAAAGCATTGAACTATACATGATAAATTATTTCCAGTCAGAACGTTTCGCAGGGGCTGTTATTTCAAAATTGAAACAAACATGATTTGGAAAAGAAACGTTGGTACATGATGACAACGAATGCATTGGGGTGAAGTAGATTCGTGCCGGTGTCCAGCACTTATTCTACCAACGATAAAGGGTCAAAGAGGAGAAATTGTAATAAAATTATAGTATAACTTTATTCTCTTCAGCTCTCTATTACATTGTAAAACATCAACGGGCACACAGAAAACAGTAAATTGTATGCTATTTGGTTCACCTTCAAAAAAGAAACATGATATTCAAAAGCATTCACAAAAATTACCTTATCTTGATCTTGCAGACCTATCTCTTGAACCAGAGTCTCAATTTCTGTATTCAGCCCTTCAACACTCCTTCTGGTGTGCAGGTTAGGTGTCTTTGGGTTTGACGGGATGGGAATGGCTCTAGAGTGGATGATAGCTGCAGAGAACCCTGCCTGGGGACCGACAGCAGAATGGTCACCTTGCAAGGGTGACTGCCGTCCATGAATTGATTGTGATTGCTTTGTCCTTTGGAGGTACTGCTTGAATTTCTGAAAGAGAGCATCTTCAATATTATATATATATATATATATATATATATATATATATATATATATATATATATATATATATATATATATATATATATATATATATACAAAGTTTCACAAATATTGTACTTCTAAACATCAATAACTAACACAAATAATGGAATAAATATTCTAATGAACAGGCCTTACAATGTCTACACTTTAGCGCAGTGAAAGCAAAGGGGAGACTACTTCTGTTTCATAGCATCAGGAGGGATGCCCACTTATAATATAAATATACATACATGCATACATACATATATATATATATATTTATATATAAGTATATGGAATTTTTGCAGCGGATATCGGTTGACAGTAGGGGATGAAAAGAAATCCCATCAAATACACTATCAAGGGGACTAACCTTCCTCTACTTACTACACACAAATAAGTTGCCATAAAATAAATGAAAACAAAATGCCCATCACAGGGCCAGCAAAATCTAGTGTTTAAAGCAGATACACCTTAAAGGCCATGAATGAAGTTACGTTAGAAAATATTAAAAGTATGAATAATCTGGTTCAGTTGAAGAGGAGCATACACCACATGCAAATGGAACAAACTTTCGACCCACTTCGAGAATGCACATTCAGACTATGCAAAAGTAGACATTCAGAAATTCTACGACAACAAATATAATTTCGAAAAAAGTGGGAGCTTTAGTCGAAACCAATTTAATTGTCTATGCAAAATAATGAGATTTGAGAATAATTCTCATAGTTATGGAAACTAAGGAATCCTAGCGGCGATTTGAAATTTCAATCAAAAGTTACCGTGCTCTACTTCACGCTTTAATGTAGTAGGCAACCTGGAGCTGAAGCTTAGGGATCATTTACCTGTTACGTAACGCCTCTAGGGTGGAGGGAGGTCTCTTGATTTGTTAGGGGTGAATGACGCCTGAAGGCACAGTAAATAAGCAAACAAGCAAGGAAAAAATAGCTAAGTCCTTAACTGGATGTAGTAAAGTAAGTAGGTAAAATAGATCAAAAGAATTTGTAGATAAAGTTCAATTTATACTGTACTCTTTTTTAATAAGAATAAAGTTTATAATGCACATAATAATAATACTATGGCTCAAAATCACTGTAATTTAAGAATTATTTAGGAATAATGCAAGGCTTAAGAGTCACTAAGACCTAGAATTCTTGTGAAAGCTTTACAACCAAAACAATTCAAGAATATTGAGGATCAGCAAAAATTAGGCACAAAATTAGGCATTTTTATGAAAAAAAAAACAGTGTAGCAGTAATAAAGAGTAAGGCCCTGGCCAAACGACTCGATTTTTCACTCGATTTATTCCTCAACATTTGATCTCAAAGTTGAGCGTAGTCGAGCAAATGTGGCCAAACGACTCGATTTTTCACTCGATTTATTCCTCAACATTTGATCTCAAAGTTGAGCGTAGTCGAGCAAATGTGGCCAAACGGCTCCATTTTTCTCTCGATTTTTGTCGAGTAAAAATCGAGTGAAAAATCGAGTCATTTGGCCAAGTCCTAAAACATGACAAGAGAGCCCAAATCCTAATATGACATTGACTATACAATATCAAGCCAAATATGACATCAGCCGTTAAATCCGGAAATTTCAATTCAAGCAATGAAGAAGAAATGAAGTACTTTATCAAGTCTAAAATTCCATAATTATTTTTTTAAAATCCTTGCTGCTCCGCTAGTAACATGCTTTCCATTCTGACAATGTCTCCTACCTTTTTTCTGTTAAAAAAATAAGCAGTTGTTCTCCACTCACTGGCTGTGAACCGGTGTTTACCTGTTTACGTACAATATTTACGCAAATGCAAGCCTTTACACGTACAAAATTTGGAACTTTACCCTTACGTATGCTAAACAATCGAGAAAAATTTTCTGTAGCTTAATAGCAAGGGATTTCAACTATTTCATCATAGAGTGTCCAATGTGGGAACTCAAACGTTGTTGCAAGTTTGATAAATTCTTAATTAAAAACAGGTTGGACAAAAAGGCACAAAACAACAAGAATTACTCATAAAAACAATACACAGCCCGGCCAGTAAAAAGAGATGGTTATCAAAATTCCCAACAGTCAACGGCAAAAGTTCACATATCAGTAATCGCAGACATGGCGAAAAAGAGGTACTTAGCTAAAAGAGTCAAGATATAGAAACAGGACATCATATATCGTGAAGAACTAAACATTTGCATCAAACTAAGTTGCCAACTTTCAGTGTTTCATAACGAGGTGGCGGACTAAAACATCAAAATGCATGGTATTTGGCGCAGACGTGCAACTGTACCTTTGCTAGCACAGATGGTGATGATATTCACAGAGACGTGAAAAGAATTCAAAAGGCAAATAGTGGGGTGGGGGTGTATGCACTCAGGGTGACCCTCATTAACAAAAGGGACAGCTCCATAAGCTATAAAAGGGCCTTTTACAGAAAAACCAATCTGTGAAAAGTGGGCAAATGATCCCCCGGTTCTCAAGTCTGTGATGAGACGAACATATAATTTACGGCACAAATAATGACAAACTTACTAAGCCGCTGGATTCGATTCACAATAAAATTCTGCCTAATGGGCATGCCCAGGCGAAGACTATGAGTAGGAGGTTTGTGGCGTGCATTGCCAGCCAGCTTTCCGAGCGAATAATCGATTTTCTTATGATAGAATAAACAGTGATAGATAAAAGGGGAGATCACAGCTTTTGATTTATCAGAATATTCCTGCATATCCATCATAATTATCAGGGATGTGCCTATACTTTCCGTTGGGGGAGGGGGGCAGTTTTGACCATCTAAGCAACCACACTCTTTTTTTGTAAGAACAACGTTTTTAAGAAAACGAGCCTGAAATTTGGTGGATAATTAAGAACAAATTAAGAACAAGGCTGAGCCTGTAGCCTTGTCGTACAATGTATTTTTGGAAAACGATGCAGAAGCTTTCCACTAAGAAATGGACATGAAATGGTCTTTCTTTGTTAAACTGAGGAGATCTGACAGCCTTGACATTTTCTTTGATTTTCGCAAATTACCAGCTCCTAGCGAAACTAGATACTGTGCTAATATTGTCTATTCATAATTGCTTATAAACTTTTGCTAAAAAGATAGTAATATGCAAGATGGATAATCTTGGTTGTAACATTTGCCTCTCAATCAAAACATTTAATGTTGTCTCGAATATTGCCTTTCTAAATGGCCTACAAACTACTAGTTTAAGAACAGATCAAGAACACTTCAGCCTCAAAATTTGGGAAAAATTAAGAACAGCCAGCCTGGACCTCAATTTTACTGGTTCTAATAAAAAAAACAGTGTACTGTCACCAAAAAAGGTCATGGAAAACGCTATGACACCAGGATACTAAATCTCTTGAAGTATAACCGGCTTTTGGCCCACTTTCCTACAAGTTCCTAGATGTTGAGGGCGTGACGCTCTCCGTCGCCCCATAATGGACACATAATTGACAATTATTATAATAATCATTGGACAAGTAGAGACAGTATATTCCAAGAATCCTCAGCTATGTCAAAATTCATTTGTATTGCACTTGTAAACTTCAGATACGAAAGAGGAAATCAACTAATGACCCTTTTGATAAAAAACAACAGGACTGGACAACATGTCAAGACAAATCGCTGATGATGCAAATCGAGAAATACCAAGTAAGTCAGCTGATCACTAACATACGAATTACAGATGAGCGTCGAGTCTGTAAACTACAAAGAGCATTCCAGCAATAACACAAGACTGAAAGCTGAGCCGTATGACATTTATACTCAGGTTTTTCTACCCTACGAACCATACACAACGGCAATGATGCAACACTGCACAAGTGGTCTATATAGGAGAGATGTATAGAAACTCACGAGCTAATTCCTCCAATTTTCTACGCCTCCCAGTAAGTACCTATGTGTATTCTGAGAGCAGAAACGATTTGGTGATATAAAAATTTTGAAATCACACGACTGAACTGGAAACTAGAACTGCAGGGGCATAATGAAAGAGAAACTGGAGTTTTGAATTTCATGCCAATTATAGGCACAGAATAGAACTAGGAACGGAAATACTCTAAGTATTTCAACCATCTTAGCAAATTGTTGGAGAAGAAACTCCCATAGTGAAAGAGAATTGCAAAGACAATAAGCAACCGATCGTTTTTCAGCCAGTTGGAAGGGCGTGGCTTCTAGAAGCATGCGCATGTGCACGTCCCAGATCCCCAGTCACTTCTTCCTCTTTCCCTGGCGATGTTTCTACATAAATTTCTGCATTGAAATCGCTGGGTCTTAATATAGAACAAATAATGCATGCGTGGGTTCTTTGCTAAAAGTTTAACGGTGATAAGCAACTGTCTATAAAAGCAAACCTAATCCATTGTACTAATCTTACTTAAATTGTTTTGTCGGGCAGATTTCAATATCCAGATTCAAGTAAGTCATAATATGGCTCAATAGATGTGTATTTGCGCTGTTGGGCATTCGAATGAAATAAACTTGCGGTTTCCACTTGCTGGTGAAATCGTGTTTACTTAAAGCAAACTACAATGGTATCCACGCTATACATAGCATCTGCCACTAAATAAGAAGACGTCTCCTTTCATTGGAGCTTTTGATAAATCTCAGTCAATGCTAACATTGCTGAACCAAGGCGATCATTTTTGAAGGGGTACCCCCAACTCTAGGGTGTATTCTGTGTAAAACTCACGCTTGTGGTACTCCAGTGACTCTTCTGCGGCACGAAAACGTTCAATATAAGAGTACTTCCTACTTTACATTTCTAAAAACAGTTGAATTGCATTCAACTCGAAGTTTGCAAAAACAGCAGAGATCAAAATATCATACATTTGTATTTCATTACGACAGTAATCCAAGGAGTATAATATACGATAAATCCATTCCGTCATTAAAACAAGTGAAAACACTTATTAAAAATTCAACTTGTCTGAAGTTTAAGTTGAACCGTTCTTAGCAATATGAGGTGATGTCTCAGAAGCTAGTGTATTGCGCCTAACAGGCTCATCCGATACTAAGAATTAGCTGACAAAGTTCCAGGGCAAGTTATCCCACGAGCATAATCTCTAGATAGGCCACTAAGGGGGCCGGCCTATTGTTGCTTAAAGAAATACAGCATTGTAGTGGCAACGCTTGTTCTATCGCAGCCTGTCAGCTATCCAGAGAGGTAATCGCTTATCCAGAATAACTAGTAAACTACATGAAGGACAGAGGAGAGGCTCACAGATCAATAGTGTCTATGACTACTGAAAACTGTCCATAGAAACAAGTTGCACATCACTAAAAATCGCCATTTACTAGTTTCTGTTTCTTGCTATGTTCTGTACACTAGCTTAGTTCTGTTGATAGCTATTACAACAGAATGATTTAATTGAAGGACCGTGATAAATATAAGAAACACATTGTGGCAAATAAACTTTCAGGGAGAGTGAAGTATAACCCATGGCAAAAGAATAAAGATTACACACTGTGAAAATTCCTTTGACAAAATTACATTATTCAAGAAAGCATTATATTCTAAAAACGATAAAGCAACAGTTCTTGGCAATTCTCACAATGGTCCCTTTGTTAACAGTAATAAATATCAAGAGACCCGTAAAAGCTGATTAGAAATACAGGAATTGAGATCAACTATCAACTATTACATTAGATTGATAAAGGTGGCCTAGGTAGATTGAACTGCCGCCTCTAAACAGACTTGTGCAATGCTAGAATTTCTCACGCAACACTCTGTCCTATACAAGCCTTTTTATCTGACACCTAAAACAGTATTTTGAATACTGCTTAGTGAACAGAGATAAGCATATACCTGGTGGTAATAAATAGAAGCCGAGCACAGGTACTATGCACCTGACAAAGTCTGTACTTTCCCATAAGAAGAAATAGCTCATAAGCGTATCACAATGGTCTCTTAGCGACGACAAGAACCAACCAATGTCAATAGGATGTAATATATATTTTAGGTCTACTTGATAACAATTGAGCATTGCATAAGAAGAGGCAAAGGTCGCGAAAAGGTCAGGCATACTCCTTACAAGTTGAAAATATGAGTCAACGTGGACGCAAAGATAACATCTTAATTGTATCCTATAAACTGTTAAGACAAGGAAATACGGACAAAGAAAACAAGGAAGCTTGGAATTATAGTTCAGACAACACGCCAGTTTTGAATAGAGTTACATAGGAACATAAGATTTGGGACAAATAACAACAAAGGCTGTCTGGGATGGGTGAATGATAAAGAGAACTGATGCAGGCTCTGCCAAAGTCAAATTATGGAATCTACGAAGGATAGAATAGATACAGATCATATAGGTCTTCGATTCCTTCCCATGCCTGCTAACAGATGTGCTGAAGCCAAATGAATAGGGTCCCTAGTACAGTACAAGGAATCGATTTGACTACGCCCTTTGTATAAGAATAAAGTTTATAAGAGTATTCAGGCTCAGAATTGCTGAAATTCAAGAATAATTCAAGAATACTTGAAGAATAATGCACGGCTCAAGATTTATCAAGACTAAGAATTTTTGTCTAATCGAAATATAGCACAGCCATTATATTAGCTTTAACACTATCGTTATATTAACTATTCCTCTGTTCCACTTTTGCTTTGCTATATGATGAAGTAAAACATTTTAATGTATTCCTTCGATTTTAAGGCGCAGCTATACCTTTAGCATTTAAGAATAATTTAAGAATAATCTTCGGCTCAAAACCAGACAAAATTAACAATATTGAGACTCAGCGAAAAGCTGAAAATATTGGGAGTCAGGTAATCTTTTAACAAAAGAGCGTATCTAAAATAGCAGATGATAGAAAACTGGATACTAGCACCATCATTATGCGCTGAACTAAACTTGGAGGGGTGGAGGGGTTGTGGTGCATTGATATAGAAGCAATGGGTAAAACTGACAGTGTAAAGCACTTAGATATATAACGTCAATGAATTAATAGGGGAGGGAAGCAATGTCTATGGGCATGCCTAGTTATCCCCCTGCCTACGGGTCTGAGTAGTTTTATTTGTCCTAATCAACCATGACGTATAGTGACCCTTCAACAAGAACCAGTTAAACTGGTACAGATGTAGCTTAAAATCTACTTCTTAGGTGCAATATACGAAATCAAGATGTACCTGTACCCGCCAAAGTCCCCAATTTTCAGGGTGCCTAACGGAATTCTCTACTCCTCACACCAATCAATAGAGTTCAGAAAAAGTCAGACCCCCATCCGGTAGCCAATTCTTTACGAATAACCTTCCTCATTAAACAGCTTGGACATGATGTTTCTCATGCTGTCTCTTCAGTTTCCTCATGCAAAATAATTTCATTTGCATGCATCAGAGTTTTTCTCAAGCCACATTTTATATGAAATTACTGGGCCTTCCTCAAAATTATCATACATTTAAAAAGCCTTCCTTCGGCTCACAGCCGTGAATCCGTAACTTTCTGGACTCTGCTAATCAATACGCTCGAAGACGCTAGTCCAACTCTACTACACTTGGTTGCCAACAAAAAACATACAATTCATTAAAACAGTGAATGCTAAACATTCCAAACGCTTCTCCTACCACCAAATCATCAAGTTGGTGCCAAACAAGATCTGCTTCGCTATATTTGAATGTGGTCCTATTCTATTTAAAACGCAAGAAACAACATACCTCCTTCGTATCGCTTCCTAGTGAGTTTGATCTTTTGTGTGTGTTCTTTGTCGTTTCATCAGAAAAATCGTCAGATCCCGATTGAGTCTGTTTGAAAATAAGAGTGTCACCTACAGGATTGATTCAAATCTTGGAAAACTAAACATACTGTAGAATGTTGTAATAAGACACCTCAACAAGGTGTGGGAAATATTGACTTGTAGAACACCTACCCAATTGAACATGTCAAATATTTCTCAACTTCATTATGATAGGCAGCACTCTCTTCAATGATAATTAAATATCACTAGGGCTACTTCACTGATACTTAGTAGAAAGTTTCTACAATATTATTTGCAAATGGCAAAGTTCAGTTCATTTCATGTTAAGTTGAGTTAATTTCATTTAAATTCCGCAACCTACACATATTTATCAAAACATTAAATAAAAATAATATTAAAAAACAAAACAAAAATAAAAAACTAAAATTTAACAACAATTGCTACATGATTAAAAATTATATCAAGAGATATTCATAAGGAGGAAGTCTCTCATTAGCTAAGCTAATTGAGGAGGGAGTGCCCTATAATGTGCTCATAGTAGCAATAACAATAGTGATTACTACTACCTCACATATTTAAAGGCAGTGGCCCACCCAGGGAAGCTGATTTACAAGTTGCTGATCACCAGTGTCAAAACAGAGATACTTTATGCCTTTAGGAATTTGATAAGATTGGGGCTCTATCTTAGCTTTCACACTAAATAACACAAAAAGATTTGTCTCTCCAAAACCTCTGAGTGGCTCTTTAGGATATCAAAAGCATAGGGGCCCCTAAAGTGTTGTCCAAACCCCAGCATTTATCTGGTACATCACTGTTGTTCTATGACTTCTGAGAAAATGCAATCTATGTTACTACATGCAAGAGTCTTGCCTTTAAGTTGATAGTAATTCACATTAACTGATATACATAATAAAAACAAAAAGGGTGCATAACCAGGAAGAACATTGGACCCCAAGAATGGCGGGATTACAAAATCATGAGGTTACAAACTGAATAAAACCATGAAGGAAACCTCTTACCTGAGTCCCCTTATTACAGGTAGTTGGGGTGTACACTGCTGCTCCATCTTTAGGCCACTGTCCATTCATATAATTGCTTGATAGAGTCTCAAGTGAATTGGTACGACCACTACTCAAACGCACTGTTCTTGGCTTATCACCTATACAAGAAAGTACAAATCAATTTTCTAAGAGAGCTATCACACCCCTAAGTTTTCATCTGATAAAGAACAACATATTTCTCCCATTGACTTCCACGCAGAGTAAAAAAATAATGACAATAATACAACAGATATTTCAAGCAGATGCCCCATTCACTTGAAAGTGGTTTTCATTAGGGTCATCTAAATTTTATCATGATGTTCTGAAAATGTTAACAAATGAATGCTTACTTCATAATGACAGTCTACTTGTAGAGTAATAAACACAAAACTCACAATCACTAAATAAAAATGCATATATATCATTTTCTGTTTGATATCAATTAATCAATCTACAAACTGATTTAGAAAATGTAACAACAGAGGACAGGTTGTCATAAAACATGAAGAATTTATACTCAGCTAGGGGGAAATTATAACAAAAGTGCTGTCACACAAATCTACCATAGGTTATTCACTAGAAAAAGATATGTTAATAAAATTAATTCTGCCTGCCTTTATAGGAAAAACAGAACTCCAGAATAGCAGCTACTTAGTATCTGTTGTCTTTATGAAGGCTTAAATCATGTGGTGGGAAAGACCACCAAACAGGTGGGCTGGCATAAAAACTTAAGACTTACAAGACATTTACTGAGCATCAGCAGTGATCAGCTAATCATTTCATGGTTGGTTATCAATATAAATTAAGGTGTGGTAAACCACTTAAGCAATAACAAGCTATTTTGTTTTGAGTTATGAAACATAATATAGATGTGCAGCAAAATCAAAGTATACATTTTTATGTGCATAAGAGGCAATCTTCTGTAGTGAACATGGAGGTGGGTAAGGAATGGCTGATAAAGCAAAAACAGGAAAAATAGATTCTGAAGAAAGAAATGTGGAAAATGCAATTCACATCATAATTCTGCAGTTGAATACAACTTTTGTTTCTTTGAGAACAAAATCTTCTCAGTTGTATTGCCATTCAGCATTAAGAATGGGGATTATGTCAATTGCACAATGCTGTGTCAAAAACACATGGCATCTTGAAGCTCTATAATATGAATATGTTTGATACTTAATGCATTGTGCTAGAAGCAAAGTCCAATTAAAATATTAGAAAAGACCATGCATTGCATTGTTTGAGAAAACAGTCATGTCCTATCATGCAGTGTAACTTAGGTGTTTTCCTCCATAGTAAGGAGCTAAGCAGAATGTCAAGGCATCAAAGAATGCAAGTTAATAAATTAGCAGCACCTTGTTAATCACAATGCTTCAATAGCTTCAAAAATTCCATAACACATGAGTGAATTATAAAGTTTTATTGAAAGCTGAATTTGGCGCTCAGAAGGCATTACTGATGAAGCATAGCTGTAAGACTACCTATGTTTGGTTGGAGCATCATATGTTGAAACAAGTTAATATCAAAAGTGGTGAAATATGGCTCATACCCCCAGATGGAAAAATAATATGATTCAAATACAAATTTATGTCTAAGTATAAATATTGCATGGATGAGACATTGATTGCAATATGGTCTCAATTTCAATGCAAGATGCAGATGATGTAGCCTGACAAAATTGAGACTAAAGAGATGTTGGCTGCCTCACAAAACAATCAAAACTTTCTCAAGACTTAACACTGTTTGCTTGCTGACATAGTATCAGATAAAATCTGAATGAAATGTGGTTTTGGATGACTGACATACTTTTTCACAGTTGAATTTTACATGATAAAGAGTCTGCAAAGATGTAGATGTTCTCACAAATACAACAACAAATATAGGGCTAAGACCTAAGCACAAACCCATACAAAGAAAGAGATGTCTATTGTGTGATTTGGAACAAAACAGGGAAAGCATGAAGCTGAAATTTGGCAGAAAATAAACCTTTTGGAAACCACTGACCTATTCAGGTACAAAATAAGCAAACAAAATGATAAAAGCTCTTACTGGAGAAACTATCTCACATAAAGAAATATCATGAAAAGTCCTTAAGTGCCATTTTAAGATACAGTGACTTGAAAAATTAGTCTGAAAGTGCATGTTAATTATAAAGCTGAGCACAAAGGCACAATTATTTGCGATTAAAAGTGGGTATTTGCAAAAGGAATATTCTGAAATGATCTTATGTACACAAAGAGCTTAAAGTTTCCAAATAACCATGCTCTTCAAAACATGCTTGCTTCATGTACCAATGGCCAACGTCAATATGGAAAGAACAATAATTATCTGTTGTAATATTGCCAATGAGCTAAATGCCAAATTTGTGAAGATTTTCATCTTATCCTCATTTTTGTTTACCAAATAATTAATTGCATTTGAAGCAAAAGTTTGTCAAGTAATTAGACTGTGTAATTTAAGCACATGTAGTTTTGTCAATAAAAGTAAATACCTGGTCACCGCCAAACTCTAGGCGTGTGTACCAAAATGACCTTTCAACATCCATCCAATATGTACCTGCAAAACCTTATTCACATGAAAGAACAAGGCATCTGCCAACACACCCCGCAAACAGATCCGAAATAATCAACTTAAGAGATAGTTTCCTACATAATTCAAATCTTCAGTGCCGACGTTTGCTAGTGCATTTGCTAACTAATAGTGGATAAAATGGGCGGTGTAAGGGGAAACCTCCAAACAAATATGTATCGCTTTGGTTACTGTGTTTCAGTGCTATTTGGCCAAACCTAATGTGGTCGTCAAGAAGCAAACTTATTATCCTTCATTTCTCATGAAGTAGTTGCAATTTACCAGCTAAGAATTAGCGGGTAGCGTTTGTGAAGCTTTTCGAGGTTTTTCGGTTTCTAAGGCTGGCCGCGAGTACATACATTCAAAGGTTCACAAAAAAAACAACAGAACACTAACGTTGTACAAACTATCGGAAATGCATTTTCTTTAAAACCTAAAACGAAGCATGAAGCAGCCATGCGTCTTTATAGCCAAAGAAAACGCTGAAATACCAAGAAGAAGGAGCTCATAAGGAAAGATAGCAAACGTTTGAAATGCTATATTCACAGCCTTGGCCTAACAACCAAACCAACCATAATTATATGAACGTGTCATACTTCTCGCATAGCAAAGCCTTCGATTTATTATTACCTTTTCATCTATACATGTAGAAATTCGTACAGTGGGCACCAGATACTGTTATGAATTCATTATTTGGAACGTAAGAAATGTGACAGTAAAATGAATCCCAACTATCCAGGCTATTCTCAAAGAATAACGAAACTTAAAAGAATTGAGAGCACCAATATATTTTGGAAAAAATAGTTCTTCACAACGGTTATCAGTAAGGCCATAACTTGACTAACATTTTTGCTCCACATTTTATATTTAGGAAAAGTGTGAACCATATTCACCTACTGCGAATCTCCGGGAAATCTATGACATTTAGAAATCTAACAAACAATCATTTGATGCTACACACGGCAAATAAGGGTAACAAATTTTCACTTACCAAGAGGAGAAACCAAAGTTCGGTGCTCTGTGGAAAAAACATCTGGGCTTCTACGGAGCTTACTTTTCGTGTCGCCAACTAAAACAGGTGAAGGAACAGGCGGACTCTGTCTTCTTCGAGTAGGAGATGGATTTCTGATCAGTGAGGAAAGCGGAGCTGTCGCTTTTAATGGTTGAGGCTTTAGCTTTGCACTGCCAGGTGAGTTGTTTCTTCTTGGTCTCTGAGACGCCATGTCTTGTGATGCTTTTAACTATCTTGCATTTCTCGTCTGCACGTCCACACTACAATTAGCACTCGTGTGACATGCCCACACCGGTCTATTTGTTTCACTAGATATATCTGTCAATGAGTTAATGGAATTATACACTATGTCACATGATATTTGCCTGCACAATGATTGGCTATCATCTTTATCAGCTGCTAGATGATTGGCTAAGCACCGTTACATTCTAAAGTCCTAGTTTCATTCACAAATCTCTAGTTGCTGCTGCTGCTACAGAAAAGTAGTAACTAGCCGCTGCGCAGCATCTGGTCACATTATCCATCGCATGGAGACACCTTCTGGGTATTTCTTGTCCACCCGTTTTCAGAGCTTATTGTTGAAACACCTGCTCGCAAAATGCGTAACTGTCGCTGGAGCGAAAATAGTCTTAAATATTTCATGTCCTACCTCTTTCAATAGAATCCACTTCCATTCGCTTTCACAGAAATGTGACCTAGTGGAATCGTAATATAAGATGAACTTGTTGAATGCATTTCCTAAACTTGCCTTTTCATCAGCTTTCACATCAGCATAGGGAAGGAAATCCCATGATTTTATGGGATTCTTATAGCAAGATTTGCTAAGCAAATGGAAGAAACGTGCTACAATAGACTTTAATTACGTACATAACACCGTCAGGAATCTTCCACTAACAGAATGAATGAATTGTGTAGGCAGAGGCGCGCCGAAGTAGGGTATGTGGTGGTCACAGACACCTCACTATTTGCGTTGGTAAAATCTGGCGTGGCCTTAGTTAAAACTCAGACGAGTATATTTCGTTTGGCTGTTCGATAAGATCTATCGCAGAATAATAAAATACTATAAAGTCTCTTGACAATAATTTGGAGAGATTCAGTAGCGTGTCGGAAATTCTCTTCAGCTGCATCCCTACTCCAAAATCCCTCAGCAGGCCTTTGTTTCAACCTAAGAAAAATATACAAAGGCAAAAGATTTGTGGAAATATTTGTCAAAGCGATACAGCAAGAGAGAGTACTCGTTAGGTCGGTGGCATTCAAACGGGGTTCCCCGGAAATCTTGGACTTCGCCAGTACAGTCCAGGGGTTCCACCAGAAAATATAAAAGTGCTATGATGGACAGCATATTTTAATTCTTCTGAGCAGATATGTGAACAAGGGTCCCTCGAGCCACTGGAATACATCCTTGGGGTGCCGCTTCACCAAAAAGGTTGAAAACTTCTGCGTTAGATGCTTATAGCAGCTTGAAACTACTGCTTTATGTCCTCGAAAAATAACCTTGAAATGTTCAGTCCCATTGGGAATTATGAAGAATGTTCTCTTGTTCTCAATATATATATATATATATATATATATATATATATATATATATATATATATATATATATATATATATATATATATATATATATATATATATATATATATATATATGCATGTATGTATGTTTCTCTAAAGGAGTAGGTTTTGACCTTCAAACTCTCTTCTAAAAGGATTATGATTAGCACATTCGTCTCATGGTTATAGTGAAGTAGGGGTCTGGGGGCTTGCCCCTCCCCCAAAATTTTCTTGAACCAAACTGTCTACAACGCTGGAAAATGCCCTTCCTCAAGATAGGACGGATGCAACCTCCTGCCCTTCCCAGCGTAGACGTCCCTTGAAGCTTGAAGCAAGGACGCAGGGCTACCTTTCCATGTAAAATAGACATATCTTTGTATTTAAAAAAGGTTATTCTCTAACATTCACATGAAACCATTGCCTACCGGGAAAACTAAGTGAAAAAATTCTGTCTTTCTGAAATATGATGCCCCCCGCTGCTAGTAGTTTGTAAATGATTTGTCCAGACGCGAAACTAGGGGGTCCTGGGGGTACCCCTGCCTTCTTCCAAAAAAGCGCAAAATTGCCCTTTTTGTAGTACCCTCTCTATATCAAATAGGGCGTTTTCTCAAGGTGACAAAGGTGTGCCTCTGAACATATTCCGGGGGTTTCTTCCTGGTCCCCATTTTCCTCTCCTGCCATGAAAAGAACTAGCAATAAGAAGCATTGATTTTCAGAGCACATATATCAGTAAGCCTCCCACAGTACTTTCTCCACTAATGGATCTGAAAAGCAATATTCACAGGCTGTATCTTCTTCTAAAAGGCTTTGATATGCCATTTTTCATAGATTGGATCCCTGCCCTCGAAAATTCCTAGTTGCGCGCCTATTCGTCCCTGGCAGAAAACGATTCCTTTGACACAAACATCCAATGCTGCCCTTCAGGATCTCCTTTCGGGGCAAAACACCATACACGGCTCTGGTACTGACCACCAAAAGACAGGGCAAGGCTTAGATCATGGGTTCCAGCGCCCAAACTCACCCTAGAAGGATACCTTGGGAGAAAGCAGAGGTAAATATAAGTTGTAACATTATCATACAAGTCTAGACGTCTTTGCAAAGCACAAGTGAAAATCTCACTCCCTTATGGTTCCCTTACTATTGCAAAACGATCAGTGTTCTCACTTTTATAGAAATCTCCTTAATATAAGGGCTTTTTTAGGAAATGTAGAATCTACGGTAGCTTTTTAGAAATTTTGCAGAATCTTCTGAAATCATTTAATTCCCATTCAGAACGGGATTCCAGGTAGTAACGTTTAGGCATAGGAAACTGAAGTATTATCTGCAATTATTAAATTTGTGGGTTCAAGATAGCATTTGTACAAACTCTTAAATAGAGGTTCGAGAGCTCGTCAAGTTTATCTTATAGGCAGTCTAAATTTGTTGGAGGATGGCTATATGCTTAAGAAGGGGTTACTTTTTCTCTCAGACCCGGAAGCACACGTAAGATTTCCACTTTTCAATTGTGCACTTACTTCTCTTACATTTATTGTTTACACTTATTAATTTAATAGATCACTGATCAACTTTGATATCTATCATAAAATCGACGCGCTTCAATATAAAATAATATTCTTTTCCGCTCTTAGAATGGTTTTGTGAAGCAAAAGACGAGACTTAGGAAGTCCAAGGAATCTTCGTACGTCTCAGGAAGTTTTTTGTGTAAATTTAAAGGATTCTTCATGAAGACAAGAAAGAAAACTCGTTGTATTTCATTTTCTGCGTTTCATTGTTTTGGCCGACTTTTGAATGCTTCTGTCATAAATGAAACTCCATCCAGTCTTTCAGAGTTTCATATGGATCACGTATGAGCCTGACGGTCGTGGAGCCGATTTTACAATAGGTTTGTAACTTTGGAATCAGGTTGTTCTTCAATCCAATCTTCTTTTTAAGATCAGTAGGTTTTAAGCTTGTTCGAGTAAAAGATGCTCACGGATAGGAGTCACAGTATGGTGCATGAGCAGAAAAGCAGAGAATAATTATCTCTCAAAACTGACATTATGAGAGAACACCTGCGTACAAAATTGCACGAGAACGAAACTGGCAGCTGCCAGCCATCTCTGACGTAATAATCGGGCAAGTTTCAAGTAGCATTAACTTGAGATGTGCACTGCACGCAATGTATCTTTTAAAATTGTCACTATTGTGCCATTGACACAGGGGGGCTCTCACTCTGGCCTGGCAAAAAGCGAAAGAGTTATATGTTTTGAACCAATCAATGGAACATTGTGTAATTAACATAATAAAAAATAAATATAGGAGTGAACATGACTACACAAACTTTTATAAGAAAAAAGTTTATAAGCAAATGAGGCTCAGCTGGCCAAAATCTTAAGAAAATTTTAAGAAAATCACAAGGCTCAATTTCTAAAGCCAAGTGCTTCTGTTGGCCAAAAATCGATATCACCTCATTAATGTCAAAGATAGATTTCAAATTCAAGCATACAAGATTAAAACAGAGAGGGTAACCTAGTTTAGCCAGTTTACTTCAGTAAAACGTAAGAAGCTTTTACGAAAACTTCAGGCTCAAATTTGGGAAGAGTTGAGAAAATTGAGGCTCAGGCAAAATGATCGTTTTCTTGCAAGAAAAACGTGTAGAAGCCTTTTAGGTATTAATTCTTGATGCTTGGGAATAAAGGCCAGGGCTGTAGTGCTAAATTATTTGCCCCCCCGAGTCTCAAAGGACTACATCCCTGAGTGAGAGGCGTACAGACAACTTGGCTTCGAGTTAAAAGGGAGTCCTTACATGTCCTTGGTCCAGTAGCCAAATTTCTTTTAAAGAAGTGCCCTGATTGTACGAGGTAGCAAAGATGAATTTGGTTGAATAAAATTTCAATCAACGGCTTTATCACAGAACTTAACCTCCTCAGTTCGTCATACCCGCAGGAGGAATATTACAAAAGCAGCAATCTGTTTGGTACCAGAAAACGTATCTGCGAAAAAGGTAAACAACGTAATAGCAAACAATGATAGTGCCTTGCGCACGCGCGATTTACTAGTCGCATGATCTATGTATGCCTCAGTCTTTACAAATTGCTTAGTTACAAACTTATCAGGGATTCATGGAGAGGGGCACATAGGTATAGGAACCGGTGAATTGGGGCAGGCGTGTCGTGGAAGTGGGGCTCAGGGGGGCTTAGCCCCCTTGTTAAAATTATTGGAATTTTTGGGGAGGCTCAGCCCCCTTATTGGTCATTTGTTAAGCTAGAAAAGCTCTGAAATATGCATTTGTAAAAGGAGAAGAGAGAAATCGTACTGTCCTATCAATGGAAGGACAATAGTACAGCCTTTTGTGGGCTTTCTGCTTCTGTCAACATTTTCACACATATAGCAGTAGGAAGCAGGCTATTTTCAAAACTTCAGATATGGGCGTGGCCAAGGGCGCGATTGATATATGTTCTACAGCACACCTCCCTTCTAACAGTTTTAGGATGGCACCATTGGGTAAGGGGAACGTCCCACACCTCCCACAAATTCAATGGCAAAATGCCCCTCAGCAGCTTACATAGCTGCTTTTTCTTGTTTGTGAAGGTTCCCTGAATGCATGTGCACCACTTTTACGTGCTTCCTATGTCCGTGGGGGCTATATCTATGCCTTAATAAATGTGAGTGTTCTCTTTTAATGAGAATGTTCTGCTTTTAAGTTAGAAGTTATTGCAACTAGCAATAAATACTAGTGTTGGTGATTTTGATCAGCAATATTTCGATATCATCCCAACCTCATTCTCAAGCTGTAAGAAAACAAGTACCACATATTCTCCCTTGCTATCGTAAACAGGCTGGCCATGTGATCAGCGTAATAGGCTAATAAGCTTTGCAAATCTCCAAAATTCACGTGCGTTGGGTGCTCTAAATGTGCATGATGGTCCTCGCTGCCTTTCATGTGACTTCTGCAATGTTTGCTAATGGTGGGAACTACCAAAGTCACATTTAGTTGAAAGGAAATATGCTGATGAACGGATAAAGAGTAAGAGGTCAAAATGATTGACCTTTATCATGCAAAGTACTAAGTTGAAATCAATGGATTTACATCCATTGAAATACATGATAGCAAGACATTTGGCATTTCGCATATGCAAGAAAGGGTGAATTATTTTATGTATCATGGAAAAATATGGGAATACTGCTTTGACCTTAGCGTCTATCCCAGGGACGAAGGGGGCAATCAAAAGTGGACGGGGACATGCATCTAGGGGCTCGCACGTCCATGACATATCGTTCAAAACATGATATAAATATGCAGAATTCATTAGAAAATACCTACTAAACACAGCTTAAATGCATCATTGCTAGGTCTAAGTTAACATCCAAAAGATGGCCATCTGCCTTGACACACAATATTAGGAATATCTCATCCTCCCCTTCCCCCATCTATCTCTATCTCTATCTATCTCTCCCTTTCCCTCTCAAAGTCAAGCAACAAGATCTAGTGGAGTCTGAAGATTAATGCAATATAATGGCTATATGATAACCAATATTTTGCATAAACTAATTCGCTATCTTCTGAGCGGACATAGAATAACAAGTCAAAAGAGGCCATTGCCAATTGGATTCCCGCAAAGCTAATCTCTCCGTAAATGATCAAAACTAGCAAAAATCCTAAATATAAATAATCATATACGAGGTTTACATGAGTTTTTAAAAATACGAAATTTTTGCAACAACAACTCTCGAGTTTCTTGGCATGATGCAAAGTGTCTACAGAAGACAACAAGTCACATGATTGATACCAAAAATTAAACATAAAGCTACAGGTTCAACACGAGGATCCTTAACCACTTACAGGTGGAGCTACTGTGAAAACTCTAAGCAAAATACTTGGATAACAACACAGAATGCAACCTGTTGGGATTTGGAATGGCGTAGATATAATATGAAGGATAAAACATTCTACTAAACAGAGTCGTAGATAATGGCGACATGGGGACGCCAATGCAGTTAATAAGACATCTTTTTTATAAGAAAAAAGTTTATAAAAAAATGAGGCTCAAATGGTCAAAATCTTAAGAAAATCTTAAAAAAATCACGAGGCTCAGTTTCCAAAATGTAGCGTTTTTATTGGCCAAAAATCGATATTTCGTCGCTATTGCATTCAAAATGTCAAAGATGGAATTCAAATTCATGTATACAATATTAATAAAGAAAATGTAAACCATTTTAGCCAGTTTCCTTCAGTAAAAGTTACGAAATATTTAAGAAAATCTCAGGCTCAATTTCAGGAAAAGTTAAGAAAATTCCCAAAATTAAACAAGCGGCAGTGCCGTTTGATTGGGATTATTTCTTGTGAGGTACCCCCCTGACTAGGATTCATATGCAAGTAGCTTTCTACGTCGAGGATATTCCACGAAGCAAGGTCAGAGGATTTCCAAGGGGTCTGGGTCTATCTCATATGGAGCCTAGTCAGGGCTGGGGGCCGAGCAGGAAATAATTGCAGTTCAAGCAAAATGATGGTTTTCTTATAAAAAATACGTGTAGTTGTTTATGGCATAATTGGGAGGGGTAGAGGTTTGTGAAACAAATCTTATGGCCAGAAGGCGAAAATCAAATTTTCAAATCAATTGTAAACAGCTTCATATCAAAAAGTTAAATTCTATAACCCTTAGTAACTAGATAAAGACAGGGGGCCGTAAAGAAGGTCCTGATTCGGAGTTGGTAAAAAGCTACTTCTACAACCTTTCATATAGTGCCAATAGAAAGCACAAAATCCTACTTGAGGTGAAATCGATAGCATCACTAAAAATTATATCTTCTACAAAATTACACAAACATCAAAACTACAAACAATCTACAAAGTGATGAGGAGAAAGATTGGTGTACATCACTACTTAGCAGGGTCGCTGAGGATTCTAGAGGTACTAGGGCAAAAAAGAGCGAAATGAGGCCCCCTGAAAGCAAAGCGACCAGAATATAATCGAGCATTTGGAAGCTATCCCCAGGAAAATTCCTCTGGTCTTACCTTACGAGGCCCCCTAGATTTTGAAGTATTGAGAGTTATGAAGCCTCTAAAACAGGGGTGGGCAAACTTTTCAGAGCAAGGGCCACATTCACAGATCCCAAGTTTTAAAGGGCCGCACATAGGATGACCACTGGTTTCTACCTATGAAAATTCTCTGATTTATGCCTGATTTTTCTTGAAAATGCAGGCCCTTGGACAACTGAACGATAAATGTAGATGTAGAAGTCCAATTCAGAGTTGGAAGCCCCTTACATGTGGCAGATCTTTGGTGATTGATTAAATCTCATGTGGGAAACATTCTTTCCATGGCTATTGTGCTGAAAAATGGGGACCTGGGGGCTTGCGTCCAGAGCAGTTTTTTCGAGGTAACGCCCTCTAGAACGTCTGAAACGCCCATTTACAGTATACCATGCGTTTTTTTCATCATTGATATTCATGCTGAGAAGGAGAGGCTGATCCTTCAACCTGATTTCATCGTATTTTGAAGATTTAGAACGAAGAGGAAAACACTAGGTCAAGCTTTCCTTTTTGAATGGAAGCTAACATTACAAACAAAAATATCTCACGCTAGTACACTAAGAAAAAGACAGACTACCTCAACTGTATCTTTGCAGTGAGAAAGCAAATCCAAGAATCGAAATTCCTACAAAAACTCGCGCCAATTCTGAAAAGTTATTGGCGGGTCGGAAAAAACTACTTGGGGGCCGTAGTTTGCCCACCCCTGCTCAAGACATTGAGGCCCCGGGGGCATTCTCCCCGCTCCTTCTCGGCGGCTCTGCTACAAAGTAGTAACTGCATGGCATAGGAGGTGCTCAAAGTGGAAGGCGCTGTGCAAGGAACATTTCCGGACTTTTACGGTCTCACGCGCAATATTATTCAAATAATGGCCTTAATGTCTACAAACGACTTTCCTACCTCGTGCACCAACGAACGCTAGCTTCCAACTTGATTCAAGACATCTCGCCTTTTCTGTTGGCTAGAATCTCTTGATCAATACAATCAGTCATAAGAATTTCTAAACTATAGGGATAGTTGGTGATCCTTCCCAAATATCACCATTGCATAACTGACAAAAGCAAAAAGGGAAGAGCTAGGGGTAATAAGGGTGTGGATTTTTGCACCTGCATGACAAAACTGTCTTTACACAGTATGTTGTTATTTCAACTATATATTTTTTAGGCTCTATTATTTATCCAATACCCTTTTGTACAACTGGGTCAAACTTTGGTAGTACATTGGGATCATTCACCCGTTACGTAATGCCTCTAGGGGGAGCTTGATTTGTTAGGCTATTGTTTAATTTATATGGAGAGCTTTATGACAGGGGGAGGGGGGTCTCAAACACGGTAAATTTAGCGCTACGTAACGGGTGAATGACCCAATACATCTAAGGATTTTGACTAAGTGAAGCGAACGGAAGGTGTCCAAGGAGAATAGCGTCACACAAGGATGAACCCAACAAAGTAAATCCGCCGTTCCTAATTTGCGCAAAATATAGTATCTCACAGCAAATCAGAGAGATTCAACCCAATAACTACGTACTTCGTGATAGTACTTTCGTGACAGTTGAACTTTCCAAAGCTTCGAAATTTATGCTTAAGACGTAAACGATTTTATCATAGACGTAGGAAACTGAGGCCATAGAAGAAAGGAGGCAAGGAGGGCACACGTAACCACATTTCCTAATTTTTTTGGCAGAGTACATCTTCGTCGCTTATAGAGTTGCCCTTATTGTTCGTGGAGGCTTCCCCTAAATACAAGTACGCCCAAATTTTAAATGTGTCTCTGGCTTCTATATGACTCTCTTCCTAAAAGCATTGGCTTATTGGAAAATTGGAACTTCAACAGTATTGACCACTCAAAATCTGCCCAGCCTGGAAACTCCCAATCCATAAATATTGAAAAGATTCAAAGCGTTATCTATCCACCTTTCAAACTCGTTTTTCTACTCTCCACTTTTTCTTGATATTAAATTTCAAAGAAGTATATAATCCAAATCTTTTGAAATAGATTTCTGAATTCATTTTGAATGCAAACAAAATTTTCGCATTACTACAAACACAACTCTGGATATAAACCTGAGTAGAAATGTAGAAAGAGTGTTCGCCTTGAGTTCAAACCTTTCAATCCAGCCAATCTACTAGAAGCTCAATCGCAAATTCTACTTATTCTTACCATCACCAAAAGGCATAGCAATAATCTATTGGACTAAGTACATTTACCTTTCCGTGATGCACAGGTAGACGCAGCTAGCTGATAGCGTGTCCTTGAAGAGCAAGGATACACGGCTATACCTGATGGGCTACGAATAAATAGGGTATGACCCACGAGTCCAGAAATCTTCCCAAAAGGCAGTTGAGCGTATAGTAAGCGTTGTAACAGTGCAACTTAGGAATAATCCATAATAACATTCAATACAGATACAAATACAACGAGAAATACCTATAAATTCATTCAACTAGGATGACACTATTTGTTCTGTCTGGTAACTTGAAACCAACCTTTACAACTAGTATCACTTACAAGACGCTGCCAATGAGTGGAATTGGGATAGATTTGTCCAACACCAATTACAGGGTTTTTCCCGATCTTCACTATTCTGCTAGCTTTTAGTTTGATCTCTACTGTCACATCAGGCAACAAGTTATCTGGGATATCTAAAGACAGAATATCCCCGAACTCTGGAGACAAAGTACCCCTTCGTGTTTTTGTCTTCAATTTCTTCAGAACTTGGTTTTCCCTATTCAAGAACTTCAACGTGACGTAGGAATCTAAGAGATAAGAAACAGTTGTTAACAAAGTATTCTTATGAAATGTCTGTAACTCTGCATCGTGTTTGTCTGCAGTTCCTCAATAATAACTATTTACCCAGGGTTTGTACGAACTCCTTGAAAAATATTACCAAAACACTTCTAAAACTTTTTCAAAGCTAAATTATCAAATTTCCAAAACCATGAAATCGTTCGCATTTTGCAACCAATAAAAATAGGCACACATTACCTTTAATGCTGTTTTTAAACAATTTTTTGGTGGATTACGTTGTATATTACAAATAGTAACATGAACAAATACACCACATACTGTGCTTAATACGATTCTAAGCTCTATCCATTTAAGAACATTTTAGAACCTTCCTAAATAAAATTCCGAAACATTTCCTTAGCTATTTGAAAAAACCTCCCTTTTCCAAAACTGTCCATGTCCTAGAAAATGGTATTACCAATTTCCATAATTTTCCAAAACTTTCCAAAACCCGTACGAATCCTGTTTACATGGAAATGGAGAAAAGCTGGGGATACAAGGATACGATCCCATCCTGGGCCCATCTTGCCTATTGTCTTCGCGGGCCACTTAATGCCCTACAAAAAAAATCTTCACAAATGCAGATACAGTTGAGATAGCATAAAAAGTGTATAGCTTTAACTTTCACTTGACTTTGGTGCGACAAAAAATGACTGAACTCAAATAGGATTTCCTTACTAAAGAAGCATCCCCAGAAAATGTCCCCAGTTTGCCCCTAAATACTCCCTCCATTCTCTGGATGACGACCTCCTACTACACTCAACACAGCTAGCATCTATTTCAATAGCTATTCCAATTTGCTTTCTTTATGAGTTTTTCTCGTAAAGTATGAATCGAAAACAGGGCCAACTCTGCAATGAGCACCCTCTGCAGCCCCAGCACTACACGACAACCTTAATTTAGGCACACTTTAAGTTCTATGAAGTTCATAATGTGCTTCTTCTAAATTCGTAACTTGCGTATAACGCACATGGCTGCGAAGCTTCCTCCTTTCTTATATAACCACTCCTTGGACCAAGTTTTCTGGCATGTTTACTTTTCTTATTGCATTCAGTAAAATTTTTTTGTACAAGGAGAGTGCCTTTCCATTACATACTCAAAATAAGAAAATCTTGATTTACTTATTCTTTATCATTGGGTTTCATTCAAAACAAGTATCCAATCAATACAAGCAAATTAATCTGCCGAAAATTTACGCTTCTTTCAAGGAACTTTCGCACTATCACATGAAAAACACGAGGTCCACTAACTCACTAGGCAACGCTATGAGAAAAAAGGTCAATGGTATCAAGCTAAACAGAAAGGTAAAAGAGAAACTGCATGGAATTTGAAAAGGGAATTTAAAATTAAACTTGATGCGCTTCTCATCAAGTTTAATTTTAAATAAAAACTCTAAACTATGAACTCTAAACTATGAACTCTAAACTATGAACTCTAAACTATGAACTCTAAACCCTGAATTGTCCAATGCTTAATTATATGAAAGGTAATCAAATTATAGACTCTGGGATGAAAATAAACTCTAAAGTCTGAACTGTTCAGTGAGTAATTGTTTAATACGTTTAATGTTCTGTCAATAGGGGAGAAGATTAGACAGATAGCAACATATTGCATATACCTAGCTTTTCTTTAATGTCATCTGCCGGTATGATATCTGCTTTAATAACTTCTACAGTTAGTTTCCAGTCATCAGGATCATAGTCAAATCCAATTTGAATCGAAGCAGCCTCTACGTCCTATAAAACAAAAACAGGTCTTTGGTGATAATTCACTTTTTTCCCACAACATGGATAATGAGCAATGCAATACAGGGTAGAATTAGAGATTTTTAAGAACGGGGGTTTAATCCACGGCAAGAGCTCCCTAAAAACTTTCTAAGACTTTTAAAGTTTTTATAAGTATGTTGAATAATATTTTTCAGAGTTAGAAATGGAAGATGTACTACAGGTTTAACATGATCACTAAAAGTTCCATTTACCGAGTGTATTTGTGGCAAGTGTGGCAATTATTTACATCTTAATAAAACAAAAACTCGCAACAGCGCCGGTTCGTTGGAGAGGGAGGTCCAGGGAAGTTGGACAGGGAACTGTAATAGGGATCACGGATCCTGGGCTATCAATTCATACTAGAAGAGGACTCGTATGAAACGGGGTCCTTAAGGGTGGAATTCCAATGTAAACATCCTTAGCTGATATAACACTAGCGACCGTTCTTTATTTACAGAGGGGCTGGTACCAAAAAGAAATTGGTTGAGTGACAGAAATTTTCTGATATAATAAGGCTGTGTAAATACATTGTATTACAATCTCATGGTTCTGTAACATTATTTTTTGAAGAAGAAATCATTTCTCTTAGGCATCATCCCCTCTGTTAATAATAAGGAGTCCGTTATTTAGCAGAAAAGATGAGTGACAAAGCCATCTGAACAATAAATTACTAAATGTTTGGGATCCTAGAAGGATAAACAATCACTCACCAATTCAGCCAACGGATCATACGGTTTTAATTTTCGTTTCAGTATGTGCTCTTTCCCTATAGATAGGTCCAGATTCTTTAATTCGATTGAAACTTGACCAATCCCATCGTGCTTTGTCCACCGGTTCATCTCATACAGATAAAGATCAAGAACTTCGTCATCCAGATCTTCTCTCTCTACCACAAATTCAATTGTATCGTTAAAGGTGGGCCAAAATCCGGCACGCACTAATTTTGTCTTATACTCCACTTCTATACCCTTACTCTTCTGATTAGACTCAGTTTTCTTTCCTCTGGCGACAACGTATGAATACGCATATCCACTTAAGTCCCGAACTGGAACATCTTCTGCTTCTATTATTGTGACCATTAACATTTCACTAACAACGGAAAAAGTTGACGATTACTGGGAATGATTGAAAAATCCTATAGATCTCTTCAGTGAAGTTCAAGTGGTGAAGTAAGAGATGTCTCTAGGGACTCTAAGCCTATAGCACCATAAAGTCACGAAGATCAAGTCATATTATTATTAAAAATTGAATGCGTACAGCTAATACGTTCTGCTACGTGTATTTTCTGCCTCACAATAAGAAACTCCACTTGTACCTTACAGGTGCCAAGTAATATGGCTACCTGCAGACACTCAACGATGCTGCTACATACACACACATACACAAACACACATAGATACATAAATAGATACCCACATGTATACGTTCTTACATGTGGGTATCCATACAGAAATTGTTACAAAAAAGAGAAAAAGACGATAGAATGATGGAGCGTCACATCCTAAAACAGGGGTTACCAACCTCAGCCCCAGCTACTACCCAATTCGTCCCCAGCGCTTATGGAAAAAGTGCATGTCTTCTTAATATACAAGGCTGTTTTGACAAAGTGCTGGTGTTTACTTTACATTTTACAGTTTTTGCACTCTGCTGCTGTCATCTTTCCCACAGCAGCCCCTAAATTGAACTGCAACAAGTAACATACGGCACTGTATTGCCAGTATCTGGCTCCAATAGGGGTTGTGTAGAGCCCCAAAGCCCAAAAAGAAGGTTGGTGACCTAAAACAATGGAATCCTGCTTCCAAATTGATGATTGTATTTTCTAAAACACAAAGTGATCAAAGTTAGTTGGCCAAACTTTCGCTAGCTGCAGTTGTCCAACATTTGAAACAGCTATATATACATGAACCTTTAGCACAAAACTGCCATGTACAAGACATCAAAGAACAAGAGCTAACGAGAAACCTAATTATGTGTCCAAAGGTCCACAGCAAATTTGAAGTCAATTAAATCAATTTCAATGTTCATGCTCAAAGTCTGTCAATACAGTCACATTAGCCAATGGCCTGGGCGCATTAGCCAATGGCCTGGGTGACCATTAGACACGCTCGGGTAAATCTGCACGCACCACCATGAGACAGATGACACGCTAAACAGATTTCTTATAAAAAATATATTCTATAAAAATACTAAGACATATATTTGCAGAAATTCAAGAATAACGTTAGATTACTGAAAGACTCAAATTTGAGTTTCACAACGTAGATACCAAACTTGCTGATCGGTTCTTCTTTTAATTTTGTGATGAATTAAAGAAACAACAAAGAGATAAATTTTTCCTTATTTCTTCAGGCGAAAGTGACTATTTGTCGCTCAAAAATGATTTCTGAATAATCTTAGGTTGAAAATGAGAAATTTAGAAAAATTCCAAGGCTCAGCGAAAAAACAAGTACTTTTGTAAAAAGAAAGTGTGCATCTGGGATGAGCAAAGACAGTGCGGGACACACTCTTAAAAATTTCTGGGTCACATCAGTTGTAAGTTATTGATTAGCATTTGACAGAGGTTTTTCATTAAACTATCATATTAGATCAATTTACAAAGGCTAAAATCACTCACTAATATTTAAAGGACTGACATGAGAAGAGGTGGCCATACGGGATGACTCAGGATATGTAATCAGGCCCTAATTAAGTGACAAAGAAAGCCGTTATTCACCCTCTCTCACAGCCTGTTGGCAATGTAACTCACCGCAACCAAGAAGCACAGAAATACCTCTAATGGGGGAAACTTGATAGATATTAACTGAAAAAACACAGCAAACCAGCGGAAACATAATCAAGATACCAATTTCACACAACAAGCCCAGTAGCAGCACATATACTAAGTAGCCATATTACCGAGCCAATGCTAATTTAGCTAGAGTAAGTACCATGAAACTTAGAGACTAAACTGATTAAATATTTCATAAAGACAACAGGTGCAATTGAGATACAGAACAAGGTATTCACGGCCTTTCCTCGCTATCACTAGATGTAATTGATTGTGATCACCAAATAACAGGTTGATCCGCAAAATCCATGCTTTAGCGTCTTCAATCACAGGTGCTACTAAGAATGTCAAATAGTTAAACAATTTGGCAGACTCAAAAAGGTCTTAGCAACCACAAAAGTTCTGAATTCCAAAAAATTAGGCAGAGAAACACTAACCTTGGGGCGTCGTATCGTAATACTACTTTCAGTGAACCAAGATCCTCCTAAAAATGATATTAAATTTATGTTTTACAATTAAGCAAAATGAATAAAAAAATTATAGACAGTTATCAGTTCATGAAAGATATATATATATATATATATATATATATATATATATATATATATATATATATATATATATATATATATATATATATATATATATATATATATATATATATATATATATATATATATATATATATATATATATATATATATATATATATATATATATATATATAGATATATATACATACACATATATATATAACCTAAAATGCTAATCTTGTAACTGAAAATCAATGTACAAAATCTACCTCAATTTCTTGCTTGACTTTGGGTAAGTAACGGAAAGTGAACTGGCCAATCATACCTACTTCTTGAGTTGAAAGAACTAAGAAAATGGTGCAAATACTATCTGAACATGCGGTTTTAATGTTCAAATAACCCCCGCAGCGAGACGCAGTGGGTGATGATGTTTACTGTCATCAAAACAATTCAGATCCTAGTGCCCTACCGTAGATATGCGCATCATGCAACGAATCAATAAAGCTCGGGAAAATGAAAAAGAGGAGAAGGATACGAAAGTGAATAACACAATGCTGGGTGGGATATTTTACTTAAAAGGAAAACAAGACCCTCGACACCTAGAATCACCACGATAGAAAATGGTAAAAAATAACTCTAGTTGCTTATCAGTAGTAAATCCAGAGTCAATTCTAGCTTGAAGCTATTGACACTTGAAGCTGTCATAAATCTGACAAAATGTACACGCTCTTTTCTATAACGAACCAAACTCAAGGCATAGTTGCAAAAGTTCCTCAATAGTGCTAAATGTTCAATGTGCAGTCAATGCCATAATAATAAGATACATACATACATATATATATATATATATATATATATATATATATATATATATATATATATATATATATATATATATATATATATATATATATATATATATATATATATATATATATATATATATATATATATATATATATATATATATATATATATATATATATATACGCTTTTTATTTTATAAGAAACCTAGCTCAAGGCCTAGTTCTAAGAGTTCCTTATTTTTGGACTTATTTTTATCAAATTTTAGCACTAAAAGTTCCTTAATAGTTCCTTAATTTTCACTGCACATATATTACCATAAAAGTGGTACAGACACAATGAGACATTAAAATTCGGAATTTTGCCTTTAGCTTTGGCTAGAACTCAATACCGACCGGCTTACTAATTCTTGATTGCTTGCAGTTATAAACATTTTCAATTTGAAAAGTTCCTTGAGGGATTTGTCTGGCATAAGTTCTTTAAATATTTCGACTGTCAACATGTAGGTTCCCTGTAAAGTGCTTCCTTATATCAAAAAAGGGCGTACTATAAAGACATCAATTGTAACACTTCATACCATTGCTTTTTTCTCAGTCTTCCCCGGTTGAATTCTCTGCAGCTTCTTTCCCGGTTTTGTGCTTTTCAATTTCACTTTTTCTTTGTTTTTCTTCTTTTTCTTTTTCATCTTCCTCCGGCATATGCAACAGCAACAAATGATGAAGATAATAGCAACCCCAACAAGGCCTGCTATAATGTAAACTTTATTCTTTGCCCACAAGCCTTTGGCTTTTCCAGTCACATCAGAAACTGCAAAATAAAAGGAGATAAAATAAATAGAAAAGAAAGAAAAACGCCCAATTATGGGAGGGGTCATGGGGGTCTAGACCCCTGCCCTCTTCAACAAATGAAAAAGGTGCCCTTTTGTAGTGTCCTCTCTATTCAAAAAGGACATTTCAATTCAATTTTAATTAGCAATGATTGATTAAGATGGGGTCCTTAGCTAGATAGCTCTCTTTGGAGTTTTTTCTAAGGGTCCTAAACAGCAAGTAAATTTCCCTTACATGGAAAAGGCATAGTCCCAAAAATATTCCGGGGCCTTCACCTCCAGAGCCCTCTTTCCTTTCTATGCTTTGATATAAAATAGCAATAATAACGATATCAGTAAGCTTCCCACAGTATCTTCTTCACTTATAAATCTGCAAAACAGTATCAGTGTGCCCTTCTTCATGGATTAGACCACTACCCTAGAAAATTCCTAGTTACGCGCCTGATTAAAGTGTAAACAAAAAAAATTGAGTCAGAAAATTGGAAATAATTTAAGTAAAACATCAATACTTCAAATGCTGTTTCTATTACGGTATGTGTAAAGCATAATGCAAAAGAACTCTTCAAGCTCTTTGGCAACTGGGAATTTTAGATATGAATAAAAAGCAAATGTTGCCACAACGAAGATGCTTAAAAATAATGAATGATTCAGGGATGGACTGCGATGATTAAAACTTGTTTATTCATAGAGTATTAAGTTACTTCTACGCGGTTCGTGAAAGCTAATTTTCAAAAAAAAGAGCTTGCATTACAGATATTTGAAAACACATAAAGACAACGGATTCAAAGCAATCAAGTAGACTAGAAGAAGTAAGGGAGGTCATGTGGCTACCAGAAAAAGAGTGAAGATGAGTAAAAATGTTACTACTAGGGAGAATAAAGAACGGGAGCGTGCGGGTTGCTGTTAATAAGGGAGGGGGTCAGTCACAATATAAAGCATATGCATTTTGTACTTGAGTAAACACCGCTAATCACTTCCTAAACTGCCCCTAATGTGAGGCACGAAACGTAAGAATTACCACTAAATTAAAGTCGAAAAAGGCACAACTTACCTTGACTTAAACCTAATCAACGAGTGAACTTCAAAATCGTTTATATTTAGCACAATTTCTTATAAAGCGAAGTATGCAATCAAGATGACATCACAGCTTGGAAGAAAATCTCACAGAAAAAAAGATTACATCCGTGTGAACTACTTACGCAAAACTTCACTGAAGAAGCAGAAAACAGGAATTCAATTATGGTATATTGAAAACTTCTATGATATGGCAGCGAATCTCGCCTTGATCGTAGCGGAAAAAGTGCTTAAGACGAAGGGCCTAATGATTTCCAACAGACGGATTCACCATGTTACACTGTGAAAGTGTGTTTATGACAAGGATGCACTGTGAACCGTCGAGAAACCAGGAGATGGAAAACTGCTGAGGTAGAATTCAGGCTTATACAGAAAATGAGCAGATAAGACGATATAAAACAAATTACATTAAGATTCAAAGCCAATGGAGAAATTTGTTTTCAAACATCTCTAAGGTTCACGGGAAAACATTCAAGATATTGTTGTAAGGAAGGCAATTCCTGACGTAAATATTGAATTCGCGGCATCCTATGATACACACATTCAGTTGTGGCCGAATGACAGTCGCAGTCATGAATACGTAAAACAATGGCACGACTACGGAGTTCAGATGAATAAAAGTGATCCGCAATGGAAGGACAGGATTGTAAGTTTTAAAAGCCTAACTATTGCAACTAGAAGCGTGCCAATCGACAATTAAATGAGGGGGTATAAGAAATTAGAACTATCGACAGATTCAGTCTTAGGTATATTTTACCTCTACCACACAGGTACTGTTACAGTAGACAGAGAGATTCTGTTGTAAAAGCATTAAAACTGACAGAATTCTAACAAAATAGAAGGGGGTATTGCAGCCTCCTACACCCTTTGGCACGCCTTTGATTGCCACCTGCTAAAAAAGCAAGCCTGTGGTTGCATCGTTGAAAGAAATATAAGAAAGTACATTTATCATTGCTATCAGAAGAGTGCTAGGAGACTATCTTCTTGGACAGTTGCTTTCAACATGGGTTCTGCAGAATCTTTGGGTTCTATCAATATAGTCCAGAGGCCCCCTAGAAATTACAAAAATGCTACGATCAACAATAACTTTAAATTCTCCTTTGCAGATATGTGAACAGGGGGTCCTCGAGCCACTGGAATGGTTCCTCAGAGTTCTACTCCAGCAAAATGGCTGAAAACCATTGTTCTAGAGGACACTTTCTAAATTGAGAAAAATAGTACCCTTGAATGTCAATTATGGCCTATAAATAGTATCTCATGGCATGTTGAAAAACCACCATCTTGCTATACATTATATAGTAAACTGCACCTAAAAATTTTTGCAATAGACCAGATTATTACTTTTTTCTAATTAGGGTTCATACAAATTACATTAAATTACCAAATCTCCAAAACCATGAAACATTTTCTTTTCCATTTTGAAAGCCCATAAAAATAGAAAACCTTATTTTCAATGCTCTATTCTATGATGTTTTTGGTGAATTACATTTTGTAATATAAAATCAGAAAATGAACAAACCTAACATATACATTGCTTAATACAACACTAAGTGATATCCACTTTAGAATTTTACCAAAGAACAATTCAAAACTTTTCTATAGCCATTTTGAAAAACTTCTCTTTTCCAAAACTTTCCAAGTACTGGGGAATGGCATCATCAATTTCCATGCTGTTCCAAAACCTGTATAAGCCATGTCTAATAGCAAACCTAACTACCAACAACATCATAATCATCAATCATCATCATCAATCATCATAATCATCATCATCAATCATCATCATCAATCATCATCATCATCAATCATCATCATCAATCATCATCATCATCAATCATCATCATCAATCATCATCATCAATCATCATCATCAATCATCATCATCATCAATCATCATTCACAATCTTCATCATCAATCATCATTCACAATCTTCATCATCAATCATCAATCATCACCACCACCACCACCACCACCACCACCACC
>OLMO02000257.1:3130890-3183153 GCA_900291935.2 Cassiopea xamachana
CCACCACCGCCACCGCCGCCACTTCCGCCGCCGCCGCCGCCGCCGCCGCCGCCACCACCACTACCTCCGCAGCCGCCGCCACCACCACCACTACCACCACCACCATCATCATCATAATATAATTTAATATTGGATATAAGAGATAGTTTCCAAAAACTTATAAAAACCAACTGTTAAAACAAAGTCAAAAATATTAAACCATAACAAAAATAAATATTTATTTACAAATTGAACAATGGCATTATTTGCCATCCAACTTTATGATCCCCTCTTTTGAATTTTACACCTTTAGACAGCTGAGCTAGATGGGTAATCATTTTTATGAAAAAGACAACTTAAAATATGTTGAATATAATCTCAGCAAATTCCTGGGGACAAAAGCCCTTACAGTCTTCCCCCACCACTTGTGTCTGAATATTTGAATAGTAATCAAGCTACCTGGTAAAGCATGATAAAAATCCTGAAATTGCTAAAATTTTGCCCAACAGAATCCAAATTGCTAAAGAAACTAATTGCAGTGGAGACAAAATTTTAAAGGACTTAAAATAACCTTGTAACAGAGAAATGCAATAAAGAAAAAAAAACCAGCTTTCTAGCAAAAAGCATCATGCCTACAGAGCTTGAATCAAAACAACTATTCCACTCCTTGCTTTAAACATTAATCACAGAAGGGATGCATACACAGTTTTTGTGCACTAAAGCTATGACAATATCTATTCCAAAATGTTCTCCATATTACAACAAAAAACTTCACAACATTGTGCTAAATCAATTAAATAACACTGTCTGAGAAGTTTTTCAAGTTACTATGAGTAAACAGGTGTCTCAGAGATCTCAGAAGGAGATTATGAATGATATAAAATTTTCAAGTGGAGAGGTGATAAAAATAAATTATGGCAGGGAAAAGAAGCCAAATTTTGTCATTTTAATGAGAGGTGGGGTAAGAAATTAATTCTCCAAATGAAACTTAGATAAAGAATATTATGACAATGAAAAATCCAATGATCTAATAGCAAAATTACTATAAGTAAAGCATTTGAAGCGTTTTTGAAAATCCAGTGCCAGGCTTCCCTACTGTTTTGAAGGATGTGGTGTTGCTGCTTTTGGGTAACCAAGAACATAGTAGCCATACCTGAACTGAAATTTTTGACATCCCCCTACTTCAACATATTATATACTACCCCTGCATTGCCATATTAGAAGAAAATCTAGTGTGGATGCTGTTTCAGTCATTGGCAACATTAATGTACTGGTTGTTGCCAATGACTGAAACAGCATTCACACTAGATTTTCTTCTAATATGGCATTGCAGGTAATTATCAGACTATTATGACTACATCTGCATTTAATGAGGGAGTAGGTAATTGGACTCTCTCAGCAAAATTGCTAGACAGCAATTACAATGCTTCACATGTTGAAATATGCAATATTGTGTATGTTAAAAATGCAATGTTTATCATAATAAAAATAAAGTTTTTGTAACAAAATATAGCACCATAAAGCTGGATGTATTCTTAAATTGCTGGAATTCTCAATAGAAGTTGGGTAACTTTCCACTTCATGTTGTCAATTACCACTACAAAAATGTTAAATTTCCACCCAAACAATTTGCAGCTTCAATTTCATAAAATATTAAAAGAAGATTTATCCATACTGCAGAAAACAATACAGAGAAGCTTTTGAAACAAATATTTATAAAAGCTAGAGTTGTGGCCAATATGGACGTTGTTATGGATAAAACAAACTCAGAGTGAACTACAAACAAACTGTTGAATTAACTTATAATTAACTTAAATGATTGTAAACTATTTGGCAATTATGAAAAGCTCAACCAAGCTAAACAGGTATACTATCATTGAAAACAGTGGTGCCTGACCACTAAAGTCCTCAAACTTGATCACTTCGTTTGGCAGAAACAATTCCAGTCCTACATGATGCAATGGGTAGTAATAGGGGCATGGCAATATCCACATGATACATTTCACAACCCTCAGGGATAGCACACTAGAGAGCAAAAATTTTCAATCCAATAATCATTGCACATTTGTAGTTATAAGACAATAACTGGATTTAAGTGTAAATTAAGAATAGCTAAGATTCAAAGTGTAGTCAACGGCTGGCATAAAATTGTATATCCATTTTGCACCATTTTTTCCAAGTATCAAGGAAATTATAAATAATGAGAGTTTTGTAATACTAGTTGCCTGTGACAAAAAAGCGTGTAAGTGTTGGTTAATGAATAGTCAAAATTCGTGAATTATTGAGGTGCACTTGGGCTGTACGTATCAACAAATAAATAATTAGGACATTGTTCTAGCAAAGTCAGCCTATTGATTGTATTTATTGTGAAAAATAGTACTCATAAAATGGCGAGGGGCTAGATAAATAACTGAGAAAGTAAACTGTCTATAGCAAATTATAGCAATGCCCTATATACTTTGACCATTAATAAGCAGGAGCAAATGAGAAGTGAAACTCAATTCTACAAGGTGACACTAAATAGATAGAATGATGGTTTGCAGAGTGATGAAGAAAGAAGTTGAAGCCAGATGATGGGAGTAGGAAATACAATCAATCAGGAAACACTGTCTTACGTGGAGGAGTTATATTGATGGATAGTTATTTGGGTATGATTGTTGACAGAAGCTTGTTTTTTCCCAATAAGCAGTAGCGCTGTATGGTTCTACCTACAGCCAAAGGCTGTCAAATAGGTATCAGTACAGACTAAGACAGAAAAGAACAAGATCCTCCAACTAATTTTATTAATGCTATAATCAAGTGAATAGTAACGCCTTTTTGCTCATAACTAATGCAATCAGCATAAACAAATAAATCCACATAACGCAAAGTAAATACTAAAATGTTGACTGCAGGTTTTCATATTATTCACTGGTAGCCTCATAATGTTAAATTAAGAAACCAATAAATAAACAAAGTACGTTCAGGCATCAAAGAATTTACGTACCTCCCATCTTTTACTGCTATTAGCAACGAGATAATCTTCCTTACTAGGCCAAGCCCAAAGTGGCCTAAGTCATAGAATTCTATGTAGAGGCTAGTTTCGCATCGACTGTACACATAATCACCACGATAGTGCTAGCTTGTTCGTAAGTGCTGCCAGAATACTGCAGATGATTAGAAACTAAAAAAGATCTCCGGTGGAAGAATAGAAGAAATGAAGTAAACAGCTTGTAGTAAGAAGACGCAGTCTATTGGAGAATTCCTTCCAATGTAACGGTTGCGTTCCCCAATCATCTCATGTCAAAGAAGGACGGACGGGCGCTTGAAACTCAAATTCCAAAGCCTGGTCCATTGTGGATCACAATTGTTATTACCAAACGTTGAATGAATATAATAAAAAACGAATTACTTCATTTACAACACTTTGTAAAAGGTAATGTTCACGATGGGGCGTGGTTAAGGACGCCTGCAGCATAGGACAGTGGGGGGAGGGGGGAAGATGTGCCCTTCTGAGAGAAGGCGTTTGGGTATTCTTTCTAGACTCTATAGACAGCAATGCTTCCAAGATTTCCAGGCATCTGGGAACCCAAATATGGACAGCAATGCTTCCAAGATTTCCAGGCATCTGGGAACCCAAATATTGAAAATTTTTCTCTGGGCTCAACCATACTGGGTACTATAAAACCTATTTATGATATACAAGTCTTGTAATACGCCCTCCAGTCCCCTACCCTGCTTATAACCAGGTAACATTGCTGACAACTTTGGAGAGATCAGTGATTACTGACAACAGAAGGAACCTGCTAGTTTGTAACGATGGTGCTAAGGGAGGACTCATTTTCAATGTGCCCACTTGGTGAGCCTGTCCTCTTTTGTACAAAATCGACATCATATCCTTGGTGCCCCTTGGATAAATCTTGCCCCCTTGCCCCTTTCTTGTGCAGGTGTCCCTGGGCGTGGTGGCTTGATGATTACTACCTTTCTACATAAATTTCAGTAAGGATGGAAAGATAATTGTAAATGCAGATTATGCAGAAAGTTCATAGTATTTGACAGCTCGAAATGATAAGAAAGTTCACTATTGGATTTTTGAGACTTAAAGAAGTCTATAAGTGCATATGTGCTTAAACGTTGATATATCTTTGCATAAAATGTCATGTATGTTATGTTGGCTGCCCTCTGACATTTATTTCCTGTTGTTTGCTAAGATTTTTCGTCATTTCATGTGTAAAGGGAGCTTTTTCGCTTATGTGCATACGCAAAACATTGGAGCTCAAAAATTTTCGCTAAGAAAGATTTCGTACTGGCATCGTGAAAGGTAAAAGTTTCAGTAACGAGCAGGAAAACTTACATTAACAAAAAACATATAGTAATACACAGCTGGCACTTTCCAAAACATTGCAGGAAAAGATGTAAAATTTCAAGACTCATCTCTCTCTCTCTCCAATAACAATTTAAAAATATAGAAGGTGAGAATTGCTAAAGTATTGAGAAAAAAATTTGAGCTTTTAAAAGAGACATTAAAATCTTTCCAAAATAATCTAGATTTAGCAAAAGATGCATTTATATACGATTACAAATTACATGAACACCGCGTTCTGCATAAAGCAGTGAGTCAGCAGTAAAGTCTGGTACAATTCTGACATTGCAAGAAGAAACAGTTGGGAGCAAGCGTGTGTTGAGAGCCCTAGAAAGCTCATTTTTCATTGCCATGGAGCCGAAGACGTGCTAAAAGGCATTTAACTATGTACATCCTCTGTTAAAATTGTTGCTCTACCTTTGTTCGTGCATTAGGCTCATCCCCTTGAACAATTTCTAGTTTCGTGCCAGTAGCCAGTACTTTTTAAAAGCCAATAAGTTAAAACAATAAAGTTTTAAGCTCATTGCAAGACTCTCAGCAATTTTGAGTGAAACCAGTGGGAAAAGCCTACTAAGTGGGCAAAAGACTGTAATCCTAATCAGGGACGCTTACGCTGGGGAGCAGGAAGGCAACTGCCCCCTCTACCCTCTTCCATGGTGGGCAGAAGGTGCAAGAATTGCCTTTCATACTGAACTCTTTCCATTTCTCCTTTCTTGTGAAGGGGCATATCCCGGCGTTTCAGACAGTTTGGTTCAATAAAATTTTTCTGGAAGCAGCCCCCCAGACCTCCAACTTGGCATAGTGTAACTGTGAGAGCAATATACTAAACATTGCTCTTCTAGAAAGGAGTTTGAAGACGAAAATCTACCCCTGTTGAGGAACATACATATACATAGATGTGCCTTGAGAGGAAGCCTTGCCTCCCTGCCCTAGGTGAACGCCGGTGTCCCTGATCCTAATTATGCTCACGTTCTCCTGATGGCCAAAAGGTAGCCAAACCTAAACAGTGAAGTACGTCCTTGGTTTGAGATTCCTATTTGTTAGAATATAAAATAGGTAGCAATATGAAAGATCAAACAATTCTAACAGCACTCTTGGAAATTATATTGAGTACAGGCGCGAAGCTAAGGGGGAAGTTGTTGGGGGCGCGCAGTCCCAATTTGCCGACAAAGAAGTCTTCTTCTAGTTTCATCAGTCACAACATGGTTTGCCGACAGATATTCTCAATTTGCCAAAAGCTAGAAGTTAGGGGGTACGGAACCCCTGGACTCCACCTTGACAACGCCCCTGAATGAGCACATCATGTGTTGTGCATTTTTTCCACTCGTTGCAATTCCACTTAGGGATGGACCATTGGTAACTACCAGGGGTATAAAAGTCATTACATAATTATTTGCAGGAATAATGCATAAGAAACATTATTTTCCAGACTGGAAAAGTGGTAACCCTGGAAGTTTGCTAATGTGTTTAGAAATAATCTAAAGTGGAAAATAAGAAATAAAGGGTAGTCCCAGCACCGAATGTCATTGGGAACCCGGCCTCTAGTGTAAATGGCGGTAATAGCACAAAGTAACATCACTGCAAGGCGTGGATATATGTAAGGTAGCGTTTACACGAGGCCGACCGAATATTAGGTCGGTCAAATATTTGGTCACTTAGGTGTAGCGTTCACACGGGGCTGGCTAACCGACCTCAAATTAGGTCACTTAGGCGTGCAAATATTCGGCCGCTTACGAAAGCAACCTTTGGCAGCGTTCACACGGGGTCGAACAGCGCTCAAGTATTCGGCCGGCCCCGTATAAACGTAGCGTAAGTTGCATGCTTGTAAAGAAATATAGTTATACTCAGACCGTATCCATGCATGTATCGTTTGTAATAGATCAAGATATAAATAGTACTACTGTAAAAGAACATGCCTATAGAAGTATATGGTTACATGGAGAAGGTATCCATGCATGTACTGTTTGTGATAGATTAAGATATAAGTGTAGTATTACTGTAAAGCGCGTGCATATATGTAAATAGCTTGATCGTAAAAAGATATAGTCACATGCAGAGCATATCGATGCATGTACTGCTTGTAATATATAAAGATTCAAATTGTATTACTGTAAAATAGTATGTCTATGAAAAAATATGGTTACTGTAATATTGCAATCACGTGAAGCATAGAATCATGAGATTGACTAGATTAAATTGCAAGAAATTTGATGGCGAATGATATGAAGATCAGACGTATTTTTTTTATCTCTGTGGCAAAACTAACAATTATACTCATAGAGTAAAACACAAAGATATTACATTTACATGCAGACTGTATCCATGCATGCACTGTTTGGAATAGATTATGGTATAAATAGTATTACTGTAGAAGGCGTGCGTATATGTAAATAGTATGATTGCAAACACTGTCACGTAAATATGAATGCAGCCATGGAAAATTTGAATAGCTATTTGAATGAGTGAAATGTGTGCGAACCCCAGTGAGGGGTTTATCATAGAGGTATGTTATTGTTAAAATCAAGGGTGACTGAAATATTGCATTCATAGAAAAGACAATGCAACAAACTAGTAATTTGATAAATAGCATTGTGTATGTATGCTAGAAAAGTGTGCCTATATGCTAGAAAAGTCCCAAAGTTGCCATCTTCCTAGCAAGTTTCTTTCACTTTTTATGCTAGGAACTGGAAACGAAGTATTTGATGTTGAAGCATAACAGAATACTGAGAGCCACGCCCACTTTTTTGCATAATACAGGCCCTTCACAACCCCCAAGAAACGTTTCCAGGAATGACCCTGGTGGCTGTTGAAGCAGAATGCTTCGAAAAAGGCCAAAATCGAAGACTATTGTGTTAAGATCCACCTTACGCTCTCTACAGCCAGGGATGTACCGATGGAGGGGCATGGGGCACTCCCCCCAATGTTTTCAAATTTGCAATGAAGTTGATCAAAAAAGCTAGCCAGGAAGCAAGAGGGTTGGCCACAGCATTTTCTGTGATCTTTTTTTAGTAACAATTTAGTAACAATAGTTGGTCAATTGGTCAAAATGCCCCCCCCCCCCAACAGAAGGTGTCTCGGCACATCACTATCTACAGCTTGTAGTTTCATTAATGACTTGCGCTTACGTAGTAGAGCAATGAAAAATTAAATACCTCTAAAGCGTTTAACATTCCCTAGCTCTGAATATTGCTATATTTTTGAAAGCATTGTAGCTTTACAATGATAATTTGAACTTTGGGTTAGGGTTAGGAATCTGGAAGACTTCTGTATGCACAAAGAGTAATGTTAAACTGAAGAATCAACGCATACAAACATTTCTCATATACACAGCTACAGTATGAAATACCTACAAATTCACTGAAAAAGGATTCTGCTACTTTTTCAGCTTGAAAACTTGAAACCACCCTTTATATTCCCCGTCCTTCCAAACACGCTCCCAATATTCAGGTTTGATCTCTGTCACGCCAATTAGAGGGTTTTTGCCGATTTTCACAAGTCTGCTTGCTTTTAATTTCACCTCTACTTTCACATCAGGCAATATAGTGTCTGGGATATTAACAGAGAGTTTATCTCCAAATTCTGGACATATGGTACCCTTTTGCGTCTTCGTCTTCACTTTCTTCAGAAGCTGTTCCTCCTTAGTCCAGAATGACAAAGTGACATACGAGTCTATATTTAAGAAAGAAAAGTTCACTAAATGCACATGTAATAGGTATAAAATTAAAGCATTACCAGTTTACCTGGGGGTATCATCGTTTCAAAAGGGTAAAACATTCTTTTCTGTATTTTTACGGAAAAATTGTTACCTAAATGAGTGGAAAATATAAATTTTGGGTAAAGAAGTTTTGCCCATAACATGTAACTGCAGATGGCTTGTGTAGCAGCATATTTGATGCAAAAAGTAGTATGAAAACCTTTCTATCTATGTTTTATTCATTGTAGTTGTAATTTTGCATTGAGAGAAAGGAGGACAGTCCCAAAATTTACCTATGTATACTACTGACTTGTATCTTGCATTTACAAGAAGAAGGCTTTATGTTGCCGAAGACTTATATGCCGCTAAAGGAGAATTAAGAGGACAATCAATATGGAGTTCTTCAAAGTCAGATTGAAGGATGTCTGATCAAGCCACTTTCCTTAAAATGGTAAAAACTATAACACTTTGTAGCAGTTTGAAGTTATATCTTGATCAGACGTCTTTCAATTTGACACAGCCGGGCTCTACATTGATTTTTCTTCAGAAGAAAGTAATTAGATCATCTTGTATTTTATGATTAAAATCTATACAGGAGAAAATTAGGCCAAATAGTATGATATTGCGTTTACCTTTCTTTTCTTTTTCTTCATCTGCTGGTATGATACTAGCTCTAATAACTTCTGCAGTTAGTTTCCATTCTTCCCTATCATAGTCAAATGCAATTTGAACTGATCCGCTCTCTACATCCTTAAGAAAACAGAAGATAGGTGATGATTCTCAGCTTCATTTGAAAATACAGAACACCGTGTACAATGAATAGCTATTTCTAAAGACCAATGCAGATAGAATTGCATTCTCTACAAAACGGCTCTTTCTAAGGGGGGTCACTTATATGGAGATCTGGGGTGACATTTACGCATCTACTTCTCCAGGAAGGTGTGGGGATTTTACTAAAGCAATCCTGTTGGCAAATCACCATTTTAGCCACTTCTGTTGGTAAAATCATCCAGTTTGTTGTATGCTGGCGACCCCAAGAAAACATTCATTTTCATTCATTTTATCTTATCTAAGCACGAAAACATAGGTGCTGTAGTTTATTGGGAGCGACGTGCTTTGTCGTGAAAAAGCAAATCCTAACACCCTCCTGAGAAAATCTCTAGGAAAGATCCCGCTTCTATGCCTTATTCTTGATCTTATTTTTGACGCTTCCTTTGACCTTTCGATAATACTCTTCAATTATCCCCATATGTGCCTTTATCTATGCCTTTCTATAAGCCATTCACCAACGACTTGAAACTTTAGAGAAACTTTTAGAGTCAGGTGCAAAATTACAAATTTATAGCTACTAAACTGTCTTTTTTATAAGAAAACTAGCTCAAGGTACTTTTGTTACATTGTAGAAGTTCATTAGTGTTTCCTTAACTTTTAGTGAATACCTAGATACTAAACAGCAGACGCTGACATTTTCAGCAATGGATTGCACTTGCAACGATTGCACACAATTGTTGCGAATGACATCAATGAATGAACCAGTCTCCTCGTTCGCAATTATTGGTAGCAGGGACGCTGGACAGGGGGGCAGAGGGAAGCAAGTGCCTCTCCTGCCTTTCATATGAGGGAGTAAGAGGAGCAAAAGTGCCCTGTACGAAATGCAATAGAATTCTTTTGTAAACTTTGATATGATGCAGCATAGATCAAACAAGCAAAATATGATTGGAAGAGAGAGCAATTTGTATAATTCTGTGAAATAGAGGTCCTGCTAAAGGATGGAACGAGAATGTCTCGAAGAGGTGCCTATGTTAGGTGGTGTTGCAAAGAGGTGCCCATGTAAATCGGTGTCCTTTTGCAACTGTTGGCCCCCGTTGTCCAATATCGTTCCAGCGTGCCTGATTGGCAGTGACAGAAAGTATCTGATAATGATTCCTAAGAGACTGTCTTTAGCAGTGTAAGGTCCTTAACATTTTTAGCCTTCTACGTTTTGGTCCTTTATAGAATGGTTCATACAAAACACGTGTAGGCAACGGTCTAGATGCCTCATAACCAAACAGTAAGTTATACAAACTGCAATAAGTAATTCAAGGTCTCGGAGTAAACCAAGTTTTGTTGGAACGTCTTTTTCTGGCTATTCTACTCTGCTAACACCACAGAGACCAGTAGCGGCTATTAGTAAAAACGCATAGGTAGTCCCATCGTATACTTTCGTACGTAGGGGAGTGCCTATTAGAGAAGAGATGAACTTGAGGTTATTCAAAAAACTAAATATCTTGGTGTTCAGATAGATGATTCCCTGGATTGGATGGAACATATTAAGGTAATTTCGTCTAAGGTCTCAATAGCAGGTGGGTTTTTAAGGCACGCTAAGCCCTTTCTACCAGAAGAGATACTTAGGACCTTATACAAAGGGATTATTGAACCACATTTTCGCTACTGATGCTTAGTCTGGGGGTGTACTAGTGTCACTGAGATTAATCAGTTGCAAAAGTTGCAGAAGCGTGCTGCCCGAATTGTAACTGGTAGTAGCTTTGATACCCCTTGCAAGCCGATGATTAAAGAACTTGGCTGGAAGACCATAGATCAGCTAATCACTAGTGAAACTAATATCATGGTTTATAAATCCCTCCATGATTTAGCCCCTCAACATATGTGTAATCTGTTCACCAGGCATCCCAGCTAACCCCATGCTTAAGAAACACACTAACTGATTTGAGACTACCTAAGAAAAGCTCGAAAACTGGTCAAAAATGTTTCTCTTTCAGTGGTGCTAAGACTTGGAATGGCCTCTTTGTTGAGCGAAAGCTTGCATCGTCCCTGACTATTTTACAAAATGTATATAGCAAATTGTCATTTTAAACCTTGATTCTTCTTTTTCTGATTCAGAATTTTTTTATCATTAATATCCATTTTAGTTAATGTTTTTAGGACCGTTCTAGATTCACTTTATTTGATTTTAGATATTGTATGTCTATTTTGTAATGTATGTTATGGAGGGTCCCTTGAAAACCAGCACTGCTGAAGGGCCACCCACCTAAAATATTTGAATTTAAGTGAAATTAAATTTGAAATGACACTTATTCGGAGACATCGGCATATGAGGTAGGGTGGCCAGTTCCTCTTCTCGGTGGCATTATCTCCCAAGTGTTGCCACCAGGTTCCCATTCGCTGCTGGGTGGACAGTGAGCGAGCATTCGGTCAAAGCTTCGAGTCCGGCTCGAACCGTAGACCTTCCGCACAGGAGTCATGCGCTCTAACCGCTATGCCACCTCGCTCGTAGCGGCTATTAGGAGGGGGTATAGTGCCCCTCAGGTGCCATCGAGGTGGCAAATTCTCGGAAAATTCTCGGTAAATTTTCGGCAAAATTAGTGAAATCAAAGACCAAATACGTGAATTTTTACTAAGGAAATTTCTTTTTTGCTTAAGCCTTGATTTTCTTGTACACCTTTTCTCATGCAAAACAAGTGTAATCGACAAATATTCCCAACTATTTGTCGAGTGAATGTGTTTCTTCTAAAGTACTCTGCAAATTCAGCCCCTCTGCCCCCCCCTGATTTTTCTTAAAAAACCACCACTGACAGAAACTGCATTTGACGAATATGAATGTATCTAAGTAGTAGATGTTATTCAGCAAAAAGCATTGTGGATTTACTAGAACAATCAACAATTAATTATCTGAGATGATAACCAGAAAAACGTACTGACCACATCAGCTAATGGGTTATAGGGCTTCAGCTTTTTTCTTAAAATTTGCTCTTCCTTTGTGCACAGATCTAACTTTCCTATCTCGATTGATATTTGGCCGATGCCAACGCGTTTCGTCCACTGATTCGTCTCACACAAATAGAGATCAAGGACCTCATCATCCAAATCTTCTTTTTCTATCTCGATCTCAATTGTATCATTAAAAGAGGGCCAAAATCCAGCACGAACTAATTTTGTTTTGTATTCCTTTTGTATGTTGTTCTTCTTGAAGGTGTTTTTTGCTTTTGCGACAACGAATGAATATGCATATCCACTTAAGTCCCGAACTGGAATATCTTCTGCTTCCATTATAGTTACCATCAAAGTTTTACTAGAAACAAAAAAATCTGATTATAGCTTCTAATATCTTCTTCTTTATGTTCTTCCAGTGTCTTTTTGTCTGGAGTGACATTGAGCAGCTTATTAAAAGTGTAAGCATGAGCGTAGAAAATTATTGATGAAATAACTAGCTATGGGATTCCATTGATATAAATTTAGGCAGGGTTGAAACATAAGGGAGGGTATGGGGGTGAGTCACCACCCCCCTCAACCTTGAAAATTTGCCATTTCACAAGGCAAATAGCCAAAAACGGCAGTAAAATCTATTTTTGCAGAGCAGCTTACTGGACCCAAGACCATTTGATCTACTCCTATTACTGAGAAAAGACAAGAAAGGTCACAGCAAGTTTTCGCAGGGTAAGCCCCTGACATCCCCCAAAATATATGTTGAAGCTACGTCCCTGTGCATAGGAACTCCAATGCTCTACTTACAATGTTCCACATAGCTTATCTGCATACACAAGGGAGATGGTGCATACATATCTGCATACACAAGGGAGGTGCAGTTTATTTTGGGTGGGATGCTGTCTATTATCCTAATTGCGATGTGATTGTTGCTCATCCAAAGGAAATAAGTAGAGTAGGCACCCCGCATTTTGTAATTCGGTCCTCGCAATACATACAAATATGTATACTCTAGAGTACTGAATTATCGGGGTCTGGAATAAATGGATTATCGGAAAGTAGAGCACATGAAAAACTTTCCAAACTACGTGTACATATTCACACTCTATTTTTTATTCAGCCACTTCAAACACTGCTAATAATGTCATTTCGCTGAAGAATATCTCATAATTGATGAATGGGATTTAAGGACAGAGGGACTTGGGAAACATATTCCAAAAACTATTAGGTAGGGTGGGGGCGATTATTCGATATTGAAGATTACGAACGCAAGAAATCAATTGTCATCTCTCTACATAAAGCCAATGCTGAAAAAGACTTGCTCAAACTATTTGATTACCGATTTTAATGAGAATATAAAATGAGAAAGACATCTAAGAGTATTTGATCTGTAATCTTGGAAGCTAAGCTCTGCAATACCAAAGAGGAAAACTTACAGATGAGAGTCGTATCGCAAGACCATATTCAGTGAACCAAGATCCTCCTAAAAAATAATTTTCACGTTATGTTCTACAACTAAAAAGTATACTTTACAGGGATGCCAAAGAGAGGAACTCAAGGGGAGCATTGTTTCTAGGGTGACACCCTATAAGTGTTTGCAACCTTTTTATGGAGCATGAGCAAAATTTAACCTTTTTCTACTGCTAAGAATCGAAGTAGATATGGCAAAACTACCAAATGCAATTCCAGCTCCAACTCGACTTGAGCAGATAACGGAATACAAAAACACAAGTTTAGATAAAGTTCGAGATGAGGGAATTAATAAATGCGTGACGCTGCCTTTTGAATATATTTGTAAGCCTATAGGCCTAATGTAGATAAACTCAAAGCTAGGAAATATTGTCGGTGACATAGTGCATAAAATTGTTGCTGATTTGAACACTTGCCATAATGAGGTACTTTGAGATGCCCTACCTTGCACCCCTGGCACATTCACCCCTAACTCGTGGCCTCCAATGGACACTAGAATGGAGAACGAAATAGAGGTGAAAGCGTTTCACATTAAAAATATTGATGATTCACCTTCATATGAGATTGAAAGCTAAAAGCTGCAGTAGATGTGACCAGAGATCAGCGGCGTATCGTCAGGGTATGCAAGGTATTCAGTGAATATCCTGGGATATCAGGAAAAATATTTTGTAAAAAGCTATTCCCTTGAAGCCTAAAATTCAATATAGCCATTCGTTATTGCATGAAATGTCCACGTTTGACTGCCATCATTGAGAGGAATGCTGCGTAGGAGCAATAAATCACCGCTTGTTCCTCTGCATTGTTACGACACTGGTTACGTCATGCAATAAGCGGTGAATCTCTTCCGTGTAAATTCAACGAATCAGAGGGTATAATTTTATGAATGGAATGGTCGATAAGCAATCAAAACAATTGAAAAATAAGCTGTGGATTTTCAGCTTCTAGTATTGTTCGAGCCTCAATTTCAGTAAGTTGCAGAGACGTCTCGTTTAGGGCCCTATAATGTTGCTGGCAATGATAAAGCGGCGATGGGCACGAACCAGTGCTCAATTTACAGGTATTGCTTCTTGTTTTTGAGCGGCAAAAGATGTTTTTTGGTACTTTACACTATTGGCTACTGACAGAAACGTATTCTCGAGGTTTCCTTGGGTGGGTTAGAAATCCCAAAATCAAAAGGTAGCTATCGTTTGCTTTTGCTTTCAGTCTATTCTTGTTTGAGAAAATGGCTAAATGGCTGAAGAGATATTCATCTGTGGTAGTTTTCTGAAAATGTAACGAGCCTGCTATGAATCGTGTATGGCTTTTCCGATTCATTCATACTTAGACAAGTCTGTTTACAAACCCAGTTAGCGCAGTGGAAGCACAATAACATCACAATATGTACCTGTCACAAAACAGGGCCTTATTAATAGTTAAGAACTTTGCATTTCTGCTTATTTTCGCCATAGATAGCATAGGCATTCCCTTTGGTGCACTTCATAGTCTGCGTAACTGTGAATGTTTCGTACAAAGTGCGGGGTTGTCCCTGCATCATTTCATCCATGGATATCAGGCTATTTCAGCATCATTAGGTATATTATTCATACATGCCTGTTTGCCCTTCCTTTCCTTTCCCATGTTTTCACTTCTTACTTTCACATAGTTTGTAATTATATTAAAGTATTCCATCTTTTTTCCACTAAGACTATCAAATTTCTGCGGCTCCTTAATTTTCTCCACCTGGAAACACTTTCAATATGTTGTAACATATTCATCCAAGCTCAAGGAGCTACACCCAACCACACCCAAAAAAACTTATGATAAAATACCCAGTCACAGAGGTCACTCTACGCCACAGCCAGAGATAACTTTTCAGAGTCCTTCTAGATGAGAGTGTTACGTCAATATTCCCGCCAAATGCATTATTGTGTTAATCAGATGTCGATGGTAGAACGAAGGGCCACGTTTCAAGTGGAAAGACTGAAAACTAAATTAAAAACGAAATTAAAATTGATTATATCGCTGAAGGAGAGAGACTACTTAAAGTAAGGTAAGAGACAGTTGATTATTTGTTTTATGTTATTTTGTTTGATTTGATTTCAATTTTTGTTTATGTTATTATTGTGTATGGGACATTGCCAGTTATTATTAGGCCATTTTGCTTGCTCTTAGATCAAATAATAATCTCCACAAAGAGTTATGCGATTTACATAGTCTTCTTTAAACCTGTTCGAGAATCAGAGAGATCCAGGATATTTGTTGGTAAAAAACCTAAGAGCATGTATCAGAGTCTCTGCCCCCCAGTCTTCATTATGGCCCCTCCATTTAGAAGAATTGACCCCCACCTTATGGATAAGTCAATAATCTCACATTACAGATGGAATCCTTCCTGTCACTGTAAAGCGCAAGGAGCGTGGATTAAAATTTCAGAAGATCAACTCTTGTTCATGATTCCAAATGGCCGTCTCCGTTTTGCTTTAGTGTTGATGTTAGGGCGTTGTGGCTCCTCGAATAGGGTTGAGAAAATCTAATGACTGTGGGCTCATTTATTGTGAGAGTTTTCACTGCTTGAATTCAATGGGGGCTGAGTAAGTAGGAATGGGGGCCTATTTTTACCACAGGCAGTATTGCAGTCAATGATATCTATGATATCGTTGATCTCCATTAGGTGGGCCCACTGGATGCTCTACTGGTGTCCCGTCTGGCCAGAACGTCCCTGATTTGGCCCACAAGCAAACAGCGACAAAAAGAGAGCTTGGAATAGTGCTTGGAATAGTTTCAAGCTTAGTCTTCAAAATTCGTTCAAGCCATGCAAGGGAGGACTCCTTTCTTCATTCTCAACATAATGATCAGCAATGAATGTAATTGAAATCCTATCGATTATAGTCATTCGGGCTGGAAAGCTATCTATTGTGATTGGCGTTTAACCTCAATCGTAATTTTCGAATAATGGCTAATTCTGCGAAGCAATGTGTGCTTGTCTTATAACTAGGTGGAAACTGAGGAAAAAACGTTAATTTTGCATGCACCTTGGAACATAGGCAGTTCTTAGTTTTCAATTACTTAGGAATTCAGAGTCTCCTTTTCATGGTCCTCCATATGAAAATTCTAGAAAAGGCCGTAGCATGCATACGTCGACTCAAAGAGCTGCTTCGTATAGAAAGCGAATGTAGTTCTGTTTAAATAGAAGAGATTGAATCCTTTTCCATCAATGGTATCGTCCTAAAACTCTAGCAAGGGAGGCTGTATTGTGGGAAATATGGGGACCACGCCTTTAACCACGCCCACTTTTGAATGTTTGACAATAAATTGCTTGACAAACCAGTGTATGTGAAAGTATTAAAACAAGGAGAAAGTAAGTATAGAGTTGTAGCAATCTTCTTCTGCAGTTGGAAGCGTACTTCTCCTTTATTCTCCTTTGGCAAATGCGTGGTTATGAACTTATCTAGCCTAAAAGGTGTTAAATGATGGGGGCTCAGCCCCCCCCCGACGCCTCTCATACTTTTAACAAGGGGGCTGAGCCCCCTGAGCCTCCCTCAACGATACCTCTGTTTTCTATTGAAGAGGAAAGCAACTCTCACAACAGAGAAAAATAATGGCTGATCAATTTTAAACATACCATTGCTTTTTTTTCAATCCTTCCTGGCTGCATTTTTCGCAGCTTTATTTTTGGCTTTGATCCTTTCAACTTCAACTTTTCTTTCTTTTTCTTCTTTTTCATCTTCCTCCGGCATATACAACAACAGCAAATGATGAAAATAATAGCAACCCCAACAAGGCCTGCTATAATATAAAGTTTGTTCTTCGCCCACAAGGCTTTGATTTTTCCTGAAAGATCTGAAAATCGAAAGTAAAATATTATTGCTAGTAAGATTATAGTTGTTAAAATAAGAAAGTATTCAACGGAGCTCAAAATAAAAAATTAATGGGAGGACTAGTAAATCTCTAAGGAAGAATTTATTGTAAGGAAATTGTTTGAGTTTGAAAAATGTTAAACTGCAAGCAATCCTAGGATGCCGGTTCCACTCGTTTGCGGCCAAAATTTCATAGATTGCTTGCTATGCTTGTGGAAAGCGCTTCGTTGGCTAGCTTCTGGCTATACTGTCTCTGTTTATAGTTTTATCCCATAGTCTATAGTTTTATGGCATTGAATGTGCAGATAAAATTACGGAATTAGGTATGTAATTTTAGCACTACGGGGTAATCGTTAGAGGTCCAAAAATAGGGAACTTTTAAAGGGCTTCGAGCTGGATTCCTTTTTAGAAAAGCGTGAGATTCGTAAGTGGGACGTAAACAAGGCGTTGTTTTATGCTCTCGAGCACTGAACATTTTGGGGGGGGGGGTCGGAATAAATGGAGGATTGGAGAATTCTCAAAAATTTAATGAATGGGGGATTGGAATAAAAACAGAGGGTTGGAAAAAACCTTAAATATTAATAAGCGGGGTAGGACGATTATTCGGTACTCAAAAATTCAGCTGAATTAGACTGAGTGCAGCGGCCAGATGCACGCCTTCTATACAAGAAACAAATTCTCTGGCTTCATTCTGGATTTTTTGTAATATTTTGTCAAATCCAGCCTTAAATGTTTCTTACATTTGACAAACTTCCACTAACAACAACAACGCAGATTAGGCAACTGTCATGCAAGAAAGGATGTTCAGGTTTTTGACGCAAATAATGGATGTTCTTTCTGTTGTCTTTCTAGTTTGATCAAAAATTTTTCTCTAAAAACAGTTTTTAAAAGTTAATATTCAAAACTCAGCCTGCCTGTGTTTATCATTTTTCGCCTAATTTCAGCCTCATGTTTCTTATTGATATGTTTCATATAAAAAAACGTGTACCTGAGAACAATTGTTGTTGCTTCTAGGGCCGCCAAGAGGGGGGTGGCAAATTTCCCCGGGGCCTCAAGGTCTAAGGGGCCTCATAACACCTGATGCTTCAAGGTCTGAGGGGCCTCATAGAGTTAGCCAGCAGTAACTTCCTAAAGCTAATCTTTAGAACCTGAAAATTCTCTACTCGCTTCTCTCGCAGGTGGCCTCGTCTTTCCCTTTGCTTCGGGCCACCTGAATTCTCTCAGGCGGCCCTGATTGGTTACGTCGCTGCCTCAATGTTTTCACTGTTTTATTCGCTTCGCTCTTGTGTGCAGAGCAAATGCAATTCTGCGCATGAGCAATCCATACTTTGTGTAGCACATGGTTGGTTTACGAGTTCCTCACCTCACCAAGAGTATACCGAAGATTGAACAGGCCCCTCATATTGCTAGTGAATCTACTTAGGTAGAGTAGTACAGCAAGTCCCCTTTCATAGCACAGTTTTTAAACACGCACATAGTGGAACAAATTATGCGATACACCACAATACAACATTTTTGACATTTTCCCTATTTTTCTTTCATTACCACAATAAGCTCGATGTTTTCTAGCATTACCTCAAAAATTTGCCCATCAACCATCGATATAACTAAGCTCATCTCATTAAAAGAAATACTTTAAGTGCCGCTAGAAGTTCGCTTCTGAGACGAAGCATTTTGCCAGTTTTCCCTTTTGTCGTTAGGACTGGGTTTTTATGTACTTCGGTTGAAGTTGAATAATGCTTGACGCAGGGAGCAACTACAAAGCGACTAAAACTTTTATACCGCTTTTAGGTAGCACTCAAGGTGGAACTCAAAATGACCAAAATGTTGGTGTGTAAGGAAGTTCGTGAGCTCCCCTGAAAACACGCACAATCTGCATTTACAACGGCTCCCGCCAGTAGTTAGAAGATATCATATCGAGAAATCAGGAAACTAACAAAAAGGATGAAGTTTATGAGTTCTTGGAAAGAACTTACCTCCCATCTTATGTTCTGCTTCTCGACAATCAGATCTCTTCTTTGTTTAGGCCAACCCTGGTGCGGCCTTTCGACATCCCTACTTTTATTCCCAAACTGAGCGAATTTAGTGCGAGCTCGTTCACGCCTTGTCTCTCTCACAACAGATACGGAAAAACAAGCAAGTACTCCGAAGATATCAAAGAATAAAAGATAATAAAAGAGCTTGTGATAATCGATGTATCACAGCAATTCGAAAACTCTAGTCAGTATGTTCGATTAAAACCCCCTCGCTTCATACGACTTATTCAATTAAATGCGGTCCATTGATGTCTTTTGAAAGAACCACAGCAACAGAACAAAAGCTGAATACTCTTTCTTGCATGAAATCTAAGATTCTTGTCCAACCATCGTGAGCTTATAGCAACAAGAGGTTCGCAACTATTTCGCAGAAAATTTTCCAAAGAAACAACACGAACGATATTGGGCGTTACACTCTTAAATATAAATTTTAACATATAATGAACGTGAGGGTTAAAATTTTACTTCGCAAAAGATAGCTCTGAGATATTCTAGATTAAGGCAGATGTATTTATCTACCTAGGAAAAATATATGAAAATCACATTATATGTATCAAGCTACAATTTTGCAAAAAGCAGATCAAACTAAGTGCTATCGAAGAACTGTTGCCAAGGGATCACGAAGACAAATGGCCATTGTCTGGGAAAATTCTTGGGATAGTATCCAAGCTGAGTTACCATAGAACAGGACTACTTTTGTTGATAGTATCAACTTCGAACAATGCGCATTGGCTGAACCAGAGTAGGCCGCTGCTTTCCTCTAATAAAAAGTCATACAAACAACAGTTCTAGGTCGTAAATAATTTCACAGCTTGTTGAACGTATTCAGTTTTGCTTTAGTATTTGACCAAGGTTAACGGTAATGGAAGTTGTGAAGCATAAAACTAGTCATAGAGATAGGAATATAATGGGCCTAATTATTAAAAGACAAAAAACCTCAGCGCTGCGGAACAATCAATAGAAAGATTATGTAGATGTTTCTCTGAAATTTTCCTGGAATACATAATAATCCATATATTCCCAGCTACGGCATGGACTTTAGCGTTTGAAATATACACAATAAGCCTTACAAGTATGGAATTTAAGGTGAATATCCAAATGCGAATCACAAGCTAGCAGTATTTCAGACAACATTCCAGTTCACATAGTTTAAATTAAACCGCTAAAGATAAACTAGTGGTTGCTAAGAGATTCGATGTAATAGGAAAGTATCCACAGGGAACTGCGTCTGAAAGACAAAGGTGACACTTTGACTGAAGCAGCCATTTTGATTATTAAGGCTACAGCCACACAAATGCGTTTTAATATAAAAACCGAATGTCTAGCGATGTGTATTTGCCTTCAGTATGCAAAAATACGATGCACTCAGGAGCTGAAAATAAATAAAATTCAATGGCCTTCAAAGAGAAGACTTCTAAAACGCAGTAGTGTGGATATAGCCTCGGATAATATCAAATAAGGTAGAAAATAAATGCCAAAACTTGCCATAGAGCCTAAAGTTGGTACAATAACAGATCACTTTCTAACGAAAGGGCTGGTTGCTTTTAAAGCAAAATGGGATCTGGCAACAGTATATGAAGAAGCAGTGGTGTAGAAGAGGGAACAGCCCCCCTGCTGTGACTCGAGGGGGTGCAGCTTCCCAACTCTGTAAATTTTGTGGAAATAAGAGTGTATCAGAGTCATTATCATGTTGTAAAAGGCTATTTTAGATTTTAAAAGTTGTTGAGAAATTGTCAGTTCACAAGATATAAGGTATCAAAAGTACGTGGTATGCTGGACGACATTATCGTTATCTTATAACACTGTGTGGATTAACTTTTCCTATAAAGATACATACAAGAAAAGAGCCTCCCTAGGTATTAACAGAGCCCCCCTAGCTATCGATTTACTTCCATACCACTGTGAAGAACGTCATACCGTAATATCTAATTACATACAAGAATCCTAAAAAAGTAACAATGAAGGTGAAACATTTATTTTTTCGTACACCTGCTTTTAAATCATAAAAAACAAACACCACATTGCAGAAAGAATCCTGTGATGTTAAAGTTATCATACATCACGCTGAGAAGTGATTTACCCCTCGTAGAAAAATATGGGCTATTCGAATAGCAGGTACGCACAAATTCTCGAAAATTCGACTCCCTTCCTTTTTGACTATTTCCCCTTGTACGCAAGTAGCTGCCTATCTTCCAATACCTCTCCTCACATTCGTGCGCGCGTACTATAAGGCCCCGTTTACATTATACCGTTTTCGTACGAAAACGGCGTGGAAGTGTTCCGTTTTAGCCTAACGTCTACACTGACCCGTTTCCCTATCCGGCATAAAATAAAGACTATTGCATAAGAAAATAGTATGGCGCTTACATTGTGCGTTGAACTTTACGAATGTTAATTATGGAGGAAAACGTTATTACATGAAAGGCATTTTCGCAGTAATTTTTCATGTTCGAAGTAAAAATATTTTCCTGCCTTGGAGAACAACTTAACTTCAAAACACCACATAGATAGAGGAATTAAAGGACAAACGGAGCTGAATTGGAAGTGAAGTTAGGCTCATCCCAGGATTTATCACAAGAAATTCTACAAGGTAAAAGTTCATTTGTCAAAGAATTGTAAAAGCAAGATTATGGTGATCGTTGGACTCAGTCATTAGGGGCTTTGAGGTGGACTGGAATCTTTAATTAATCGCAAACTTTGCCGCAGCACATGACTTTTTCGTCTTGCATTTCTTACAATTTCGTTAATGTACGCCTTCATAAGTTTCGCAATTTCAATCACCTAATAGGAGAAGAGAATCACTGTAAGAAATGCATCAAAAGAGAAAAATGAAAGGGAAATGAACTAATTTCTAATAAGGGGCTTGTCACTTATAACTCTGGGTGCCGGGGCGGGATAGAATTTACAGACTGCTAAACAGTTCTGTAACTCTTCTAACTCTGCCCAAAAGCTTTTATAACCCTCCACAACTGCAACCTACCCCGATACCCAGAATTGTAAAAGACTGGCCCCCTAAATAAAGAAATAAAAACAATTACAGAGAGACACATATAAACAGAACAACAAACAAACAGGGGCAAAGGAGCATACTTTGAGTGGTAGGCCGCACATTGCCTCAGCTGGGGTATGGCTACTGTTCAACTAATGGCAACACCGTAAATTCAATGATTTGGGATTATAACTCTCCAGCTTCCACCAATATAATGATGAAAATCATATCCAAATATGGTGATATAACAAAAGTCTCATAGAAGGACTACAGGGGGAAGAAAAAAGCAACAACGATAGACAAATATATAAGGTTTGAATTGAGTAATACACCAGTGACGAGCAAACTCACCGCTTCAGTATCAAAAACGATTGGTTCTCTACTCTCTACTATAATTTTGTATCTATTAGGCTTTGGAGCACCAAAGGATGAAATGCTGCAATGGACACAGAATTAAGCGTACACATTCTTGATCCTAATGTTCGCAATCAAAAATTATAATAGGTAAAGAAAGTTTATTCACATTTGACAGTAACACCCCAAGGGTGATGGCTTGTATGATTTCAACCAATTTAATAAAAGAGATATAGAACGGTGCACTGCTGTTGTTTTCCGAGATGCCATCGCATATTTATAAGTTTGCCTCTCTGGTCATGTGGTTTCTATAACTTGTGGGTCGATTCAATTGTTTTCATATTTGATACCTTAAGTAAAATCTGTGAGCAAATACTATGAAGTATGTTTATTGAAGTACTGGCCTGCTATAGAGTGATGTCAATAAATTACCGGTGTGTGTATGCTTGAATATATGTAGGAATGCATGCATGTAAGTATATTCTATGTCTGTATGTTTCAGTATGGTTTAATTTACAAATGTCAACAGTTACTTGGCACCTGTAAGAAACAGTTGGAATCCTTTTACTATGTGAGGTAAACAAAGCACGCTATAGAGCGCATTCTCTTTCGACATGCAAATGTGAATAACGAGAAAATGACTTACTCTTCGTAACTATATGACGTTATAGGCCTAGAATCTCCACGCTGGTAAATGGAGACATTTCGAAAGCCAACACCCAGCCATAATTCAGGGGGTAAAGTCGGATCTCTAGTCTGCAAAACGATGCGAGAAAGGGAATTAGAAAACAATTGTGAAACCAAAGAGAAGAAAGAGGAAGATAAAGGGAATTATGATAATGAGATGGAGTGAATGCAGTTATTGTTTGGATAAATGGACGTGCATGATTGTCTTTGATTAGCTATTTCAATTTGCTATTTCAAGAAGCATTTCCTGAATTAGTCAAAGTACTAACAGAACACGAAGGGTCTACCTATACTGTTGAGCAGAGTGAAGCTCTGGTGAAACGTTGCTGGAAAAATAGCCCAAAGAATGCAGCAGGTACTTTGTGGTATTAAATTATGAGTCCAAAAACTGCAACTCAAATTGGTATAGTGCTTACTGGCACGCATTCTCATTTTCTTGATGTGTGCTTTGAATTTAGTATGCTATTCACACTCGTAGTAACTTAGACATATACACAATAGCACAATAGCACTCAACAGAAACAGGCCTACCCATATATTTAATATAAATATTCATCACATAATAATACTGTATATATCATCATAAAATAGGCATCAATAGCCCCATCCACTTTTTCATCGTACACGTAACAACTTAAGTAAATATTGGGAAATTTTATATAATATATTTCAAATTCTGTTAGCAGAAAAATCAACGTAAATGAAATAGTTAAACACAACTTACAGTCACATCGAACATGGTAGCACCAAATCCAGCCCATCCTTTCACGATTTTCATATATTCCTCTTGAGCTTCTTCTGAGCTGCATCCCTAGTAAATGAACAACAAATGAAGACTACTAGAGCAATGATAGGAATGAAAAAGAGGAAGAATTTCTTAACTCAACAAGAATCTACAATTGGAGGGTAGAAATATCCGAACACTTGTCAAAAGCCAGGAATATCTTAGCATCAACCCATATAGATATCATTAGATATAGATATCATTTGAGCACTCCGGCACATGCAGTTCTCATTCTACGCACTAAACAAATACAATACTCACAGCAATCTTCTTCCAGCTGTCAACAATTGCACTTTTAATTGCCGACATTTCTTCTTCAACGTTCACTTTAGTATCTTCGTTCTCGTTATGGTCTGCGTCTGTTGCTGCTAAAGTAAATTAGAAACTAAGGCATTAACACCTAAATTAATGAACTTTATATCAAGAGAATATTAATAAAGACAAAGATGTATTAAATAAGATGATCATCATGAAAAGAGAATGAAAAGATAATGTCTTACTTGAAAACAAGGGTGATATAACTTTCCGAATAGAACCCTGAAAGAGAAAACGATTCTGATTAAATAGAACTACTTATGTACATATTGTTTAAATTAACATCAAGAAATTCTCCAAAACACTTTTGAAAATTGAACTTAGTATTCATTATTGTATCAAAATACTCTGTCGAATGAAAGTTAGAAAACTCGGGAGCTTATAGAAAAATAAATATGCTTTAGTTACTTTAAGAAGTTCTGGTACTGTAAAGTAGATATAGATCAAACGACATATACGTCTTCCAGCTAGAATTGATTTATGTCTGAGAATGAAAGTAAAACTGACGGCAATTTCAGGGATGGTTGTTCACAGGAAAACTGCATACGTTTGTTCGGGAAGTTGAAGACAACAAGTGTCAGGAAGAAACAGAAGCTGGGAATAGAGCCAAAACTACGTAAGCACTATTAGAGAAGGAATTCAAAGAGGCTTAGAAGGGCGGGGACAGATAAGCAGCAAGACCAGCACTGCTAGTCCAAGGAGAACATTACCAAATAAACATAAACAGTCTGATACCAAGATATTCCCCATCGACCACTGTCTCAAATGAGGAACTAAATAATAAAACTGCAGAAAAAAGGATTAATAGGTGAAAGAAATTATTACCCGAAATGATCCAACAGGCTTTTGAATTTTCAATAGATTTTTAGCAGGCAAAATGGGCTTCGTCAGTTTTCCTACTGGGTAGACTTCCGCAAGATCTTTGTCAGAACTAGAAAATGAAGTGTTCATTGCGTAAATGAATAGCCAATTAGAAATAAAAAAAAATTCTGAATATCACAAATTAGTGAAAATATTTGATGGGAGAATTTTTGAATCTTTTAAGAAAGCGTGTGCGAATACCTGCATGCATGTCCATGAAATGTGGGAAATACAGTTGGGTCTACTGTGCTAGATTATAAGTAACATTATTCAAGAAAATATAGTCGAAAAATGAAAGCCGTATTGAGTTCAACGTGGTAATATCTTTGGCAATTTTACACTTACATCCATTGCCCTGGTTGGTAGTCACCATCAGCCCATTGCAATCGAAATGCAGCCAACTTGCATAAAGTTGTCTCTGGCAATGGATACTTACCACGAACCAAGTTCTCATGCGTCTACAAGACAATGACATATAAGCCATACTCAACGTTTCTCTACTATGTTTCTGTAACGACTTCAAGTTGGCCTCACAGCAATCTTAGCATGTGCAGAATGTCAAAATTTAAAACTATAAAGCTCAACAGACAAGTAAAGAGGTTTATACACCCAAATACAGCAGTATGCAAAAAGCGAATTGCTAGCTACGTTTTCAAAAATTCACTCCAGCACTAGACAACTACTGACAAATATTGAAGATTAGCATTTAGTGAAAATCAACAAAAGGACTATCACATGACTCAAAACAATACGTCAAAACAAACTGGGGGCCCATTTACATGAACATCTGTAAAAGTTGATAAATCAAAAGCTTAAAGGTACCTGTTCAAACAAGAATGACCCTTCTACAGAATCTTCTATTATTTTATCGGGATGAAGAAAACAAAATATTTTGAAGAAAAGCCTCCATTTGCTCTTCCCCTCCTTTATACCAAGAGCTCGGTACCTTGTTGTTAAAGAAAAAAGAAGCGATAAGATGAAGAATAATGAAAACGTTTCAGTATCAAAATTGTTATAAAAATAGAAATACAATTAGACTTTCGTTCAAATTTTTCCTAAAAACAAGGCCTTTTCGTGTGAGCACCATGACTTCTGTACGACTAAAATAATCATATTAAATGAAAATTGAACAGTATTGTGGTGTTTTTAAAAGTATATCTATTTGACATCTAAAAATCAAGGAGTAAAGTCATAAACTCAATAAAAATAAAATGACCTGAAATCTATCTATAAAAATATGGAATCCATTGGAATCCTATCTGATCTTATCATAATTAAGTCAAAACAAAATACATGGATAAATGCCAAATCTAACTAACATAAAACAGGATTACATGCGATATTGTGGTTCAAACACAGATCTAAGACAGCATACAAGCTTATAACGTTAGAAAATTCCAACCTTTCAAACTTAGCCAAAACATCTGCCAATATCGATCTATCTTCGATGCTTTTCTCAATTGTACCACACTGCTCAAACAGTCCGAAAACGCAATGCTCTGTTGATACTCCTAATCCCTTGCACAAAGTTTTCACAATCTAAAATGAAGAATGTAATATAAAAAGTAGTTTGTATCCACTGTAGTTTGTACATAGCCAAGACTTTCTGTCAGGTTTTCAGGCCTAAAAACACATTCGACAAGAGAACCTGAAGTCACAAAAAAGTCATACCTCTCCGGCTGTTGTAGCTGAATTGAGTGTAACTTTACACTTGCCTTCGCCATAGCAAAAAACTGTTGCAGACAATTCACGGCGACCCTAAAAAGCAGTTAAAGGATGCAGTAGTGGAAAAGCTAAAGTAGAATTAGATCCATCACGAAGAGGCCATTAGCATTTTTGGGATGTAGATAGGAACCGAAGACATAGGGATTGACTTATACTAGGTCTTGTGGGAGAAAGGGGTTAGTTGATTAAAAAATTGACATTCATGATGAAACATAAGAAGATAAAACTGTGCCAATAGGAAGTAAGCCAGACATACTTGAAGAAGGCAGCCCTGTATAATATCAAGGCGAAAACATAATTATTTAATTGGTTAGTAGACTCACCAAAAGTGTGATTATTTCCTCTCGAGAAGGTGGGAATTCCCTACAAATGGTGAAAGAAAAAATGGCAATTTAGAAAGAAGCACTCGCAAAAATTTTCCTTCTTATCCCAGGTTTCATTGCCATACACTTTTTGTTTTTACATGATGAAATTCTACACATCATTCAAGTGACCAGCAGTCTTTTGCACTAGATGACAATTGGTCGCTTATGACCTCTAATATACAATACCATACAGTTTTATAGCGTACAGGCAGCATATAGTCTTTGTGCACTTTCAAATGGCTAGCAAAGCCAAAATTTCCTGCAAAGCCCTTCGAAGTTGACTGAATGCTGAATGTAAAATGCTGACTGACTCTGTAGAATGCTGACAATAAAATCTCGATCACTTCCACATTGCAAGAGATTTCAGCCTGAATTTTGGGATAGAAGTGAGGCATTAGAACCCCTGTTTCATTAAACTCACATTCTGGTATCCATATGGGGGCAGTTAAAAAGTACTCAAATAGCAGTTTATTCAAAATGCAACTCTAGCGTCATCTAATGTCAGCAGGTACAAGTCCCTATAAGAGTATTATTTTAGGTCATAGTCTATTACAAAAGCGGATATACTTGCCTGCCTCTAGTTCTTCGCAAGCTATCTAAAGCAAAGGTTGCAAACTTGGTAAACTCTGAATCTGGGAATTTTTCTTTGCAGCTGTAATGAAAGGAAAATTTGTGAATATGAAATGAAGCACTATAGAGAGAATGTATCGAGTTAACTTTTGCATTAATAAAATAAGCCAGCAAAACTCTACGCCAATCCAAAGCTTGAAATAAGAAGAGTTTTCTCGTAAGAAAGAGGTCTAGCAGCATCAATCAAAGCTAAAATCTCATGAGCAAACTCGAAAAAGACGCAGCTATTTACTTCTGGGGCGTAAGTAAACCAAATGGGTACATGTGACTAAAAAAGGGGTGACCCTTCAGAAACTGTACAATCTCTCTCATGCCCCAATATTTCCTTATTTTTCAGAGACTCTGATCATGACAATCATAAGGCGAATAATAACTGCAAAGGATTACAATAGAATGTGCATTGATCACTACTGATTGCTTTGATCAGAGGAAAGTCTTACCGCTTTAAGTGGAATCTGAGGTATCTCAAGAACTTTCTGGATGGCAAGAAGGTGCAGCACATGCAAACAAGAACTTGCAAATATCGAAGGTTGCTGACACTATCTGGGTTTTCAATACCAGTCGTTTGTTTGATAAGTTGACAATATATCTAAGAGAGTTTAGTAATAAAAAGTAGTTGCATTGTAATGAAGACCTAATAATTAAATGGAAACACTAGAAAAACTGCAGATACGTCATCATAAAAATAACCATAAACATCATCAAATGAACAATAGTTACGATTATTATCATCACCACTATCCACCACTACCCACGACTATCCACGACTACCCACCACTCACTACCACTCACCAACACCACCACTCACTACCACTCACCAACACCACCACTCACTACCACTCACCAAAACCACCACCACCACCACCACTCACCAAAACCACCACCAACTTACCACTAACATCACCATCCACTCACCAGCACCACTATCATCATCAACATAATCATCACAATAACCATCACCATCATCAACATTATCAAAACTATTATCGTCATGATCATCATGATCATCTTGTCTTGTCTTTCCTAATTCGCCCCGAAGGGTGCCTAGGACTGACCCTGAGGTCAGTTTTCACCTGTCATTTGTCTAAAAGAGGTGATCGAGTCGGCTACACTCAATCTACTCTGTTACCCCAGCAGTTACTAGGCAGAGCTGTAGCTTGAGCCATTGAGTCTGCTTTTCACTGAAGGGGCCTGGCTGGACAGTTTGCCACAGGTCATCAACATCTGCCCTTATTCTGAATCTCTGCGACATAAATCACTATCAACTTAAGGGCAATTGCCTCTCTTAGCCCGCTCACCACCACGTTGAGATCTCCAACCATGGGTTAGCCATCATCATCACTATTACCATCACCATCATATCATTATTATCATCATCATCAACATTCATTCATTTATTCATTTTACACAATTTAAGCCAATACCCATTAAAAAAGAGATGAAAATCAAATGATCTACTGATAGACGAAGGCAAACCATAAAAGTTGAGGAACTATTGTGCTGCCTTACCTCGTCTCTCAGTGCTTTCATGTCATGACAAGTTTGCAAAATGCCCTAACGCAAGAGGATAAAACAAAAAATAAATTTGAAAAGCAACACTGTCAATTGTGTAATGCAACATTCAGAAGAATACTAAGATAATATTGTTTATATTTTCTGAGTAGGACTACAAGTTTCTCAGTATCATTTTGTCAGAGCTACGATTCAAAAGACCCCAACAAAGTGAAAAGGAGTTATACAATTGCAACAAATTCCAGGCAGAGCGACCATTCACCAGGGTGTGGTGAAATGAATGAGAAACATAGTTAAAAATTGAGGTTTTCAGTCAAAGGTATGATCATATCCTAATGCATTCACCCTGACATTCACAGGATTAGCCGGATAGGACGAAGTTAGTGAAAATTATGACCTGGAGTCGCAGAATTTTCAATAAAACACAAGGAAAAGCAAGTATTCAAGTCTCCTTTACTACCTGCGTTACTGCAATTGGATCACCAACGTTCTCTAGCTCTTGAAGAGATGTAAATATGCGCACTGCTTCCTCATAAAATGTCCCATAGTTTTTACCCTTCGCTCCTGTTTTTCAGATAATAAAATATCTGTTATAACTACCTGCTATGTGCAAGAATCCAGCCAGCATGCTAAAATTAGATCACCTCTCCTTGAACCACTTTATATCATAAGTTCCATGCCAGCCAAATCAAGCTCAGCTTCCCATTAAATCATTAAATAATCCTGAATTCAAAGGCAGAGATCTAGCGACTCCACTATTGACAACCTAGATACTAAAACAATGAAACATATGAAAACTTCAGGACATGCAAAATCTTACTTTGTGATTGACATTGCCCATATGGTAGAGGCAAAAGAGGCATCTTCAAAGGCAGTTTCGTGTAACTGAGGATGGGATTCACTCTGTAAATTCTCTCTATCAATGTGTCACTGTTTGCATTCTAAATATAAATAAATATAAATATAAATCAAGAAACAAGTAATAATTACATAAAATACTACATGAAACTGCGCATTGCAAAGGTGTAGGATCATATTTTACAATATCTTTATCAAACGTTCATTAAAATGGCCCATCATTTAATAAATGGTTCACTTATGTCCTAACAATTGCAAATGGAGAAGTAGCTTGGATTTTCTGCTAACGAGCACACCAAACACTCAACGGCAAAAAGAAAAATGAGTGTTTGTGGTAAAAACAATATCCAGTTCCAAAGTATGCACAAACTATTATATATAAAATCAAATAATATAAAAAACTTTAAGATACTGGCATAAACGCTGAGTAAGGAATGTTCAGAAGCATATTCGACAACTCCCAAAATATTAACATGCAGAAATTTCTCACAAGTAAATCGTTGATCAACTTTCCAAATGGTGTTTCTTTTGAAGGCTTGCTATCTATGACCTGAAATATGGAAGGTTTCATGGCATGTAAAATATTTATATTACCACTAAAAGCTGTAAATATGACCTAGTAAATGTAAGAAAGCAACAGGTGAATCATTAGTTCTGTAGGGCGATTTGAATGCTGCTTCCAGCATGATACTCCGCCAGAATAAGGGCAGAACATGAGGCAATTTGCATCGAGATTGCACAGTAAGTACAGTTACATGGCTGAAATGACCAGAAATCTAGACTAACTGCTAGGATCCGTAGTAAAAAGATTTTCAAAGAAATTCCCATCAAATCAATAAAATATTATTAAAAAGGAACAGAGGGAGAAATTTACAAAACTTTGACACAAAATGGAGATTGTACTTCGACCCTTAACCAGTTCTAGTTGAAAGATCAAATAAAAGCATCATCTTACAATGAACAGTAGAAAACAGGCCAATGCATTGATCCGAAAAAAACTGTTTTTCTTCCCTTATTTCAAATAGAATTTCAAACTACAACAACAACACCTCTTCAAACTATGAAAATGATATATGCTACCTCTTGTATGGCATTGACCCATCTTGAGGCGTCAGCATAAGAATCCGAAGAAAGATTATAAGACCTTTTCCGGCCATTTACAACGAAATCCCATTGACCTAAAAAATACCAATAAGTTGCTAAAACATGCAATAATAGGAAAATTTCTGGTTGGTTTGGAAGTAAAGGTGACTTTCACCTCTGATACCTTATCAACAAGGAAGATGATAAATACATAAAGTGCGATGCACAAGCATTATTGCATAGAACTTATTAAAGCCATCAATTGATTGAACAATCAATAAAGGTATAAATACCGTTAAGACTCGATTACGCCTCCGGGCGCTTATTTATCAGAAATGAATTTTAGGGTGGGGCTTACTCGAGGGAGCCTAATCAAAGGGGGGCTTATTTAAATCTGCACGTCCGGGGGTTTACCACACGGTAACGTAAAGTAAAAGAAAATTGAATATTCTGTATAACAAGTTGCTAGAAAAGACAAAAACTTTATCGTACTTTGATTCAAATGTAAATGGAAACGGAATGAAGGAAGAGACAGTCGCTAAGACAGTTGCTAGCATCAAATGTTACCACAAATGAGCAAAATAATAGCCAAAGTCTTAGTTTTCGTTGATTTTGACCTGCAAAACCTGACTTCTGACTTCTGACCCAGAATGTTCCCATGGGAGCTTATTCGAGGGTGAAGTTTACTTGTCAGAAAGCAACTCATGGGCGGGGCTTATTTGAAGGGAGCTTAATCGAGTCTTTACGATGAGAAATTTCTGATTCAACAAAAGCACATTAGAAAACAAGTGACACATAGGTCGTGTGAAATGAAGGCGTTTTCTTTTGGTTTCGTCAGAATAAGAAAAGGTAAAATGCTTCACACCTTCTCTAAGCATTGAAAGCAACTATCTTACTTGAGCTGATCGATCGAATCTCCTTACGAGAAGGCAACGTTGTACTTAACGCATTCTGCACTGAAATAGCTCCAAAATAAAGGTCAATAGAGGAAGAAATCTTTGCCAGGGGGAGGAAAGAACAGCGTCAGTGAAGGATACCATTTACAACAAACATATCAAGTAAGAATGCAAAAATTTACTTGTTTCCCGAGCTTTTCCGTCATCTGGCAGTGGAGGTAGGACTACTGTACACAAGCTAAAATCAAGAGAAACGGATTAATAAATAGAATATTAACTTTCTTTAGTTAACGAATCACTGTGCTCCACTTTATAAATCTAGAAACAAGAAGAATTGTTGATTGATTGGCTAACTGACTGACTGGCAAAACTACTGATTGAATGACTAAAGGACGGACCAACAAATAGACTTGAATGAATGAATGAATGAATGAATGAGGTACTTGTCCCACAAATGAACAGAACACAGCCAACCTGTTCAATATAACAGAGCCAATCTTAGCAGAATTCTTTTCTGGGGATTTGTAAATATCCAGTGAGTTACTTGTGAGGACAAACCACCTGAAAATGATAATGAAAATACCGTTAATCCGATAGAAACCCATAAAATATGACATGAATCAGGTTCTCTTAACAATAAAATAATATCTGGTTCTTAGCAACAATGTCGTTATAGAAAATTTATCAAATCAACTTCGAAATATATGCTATACACTAGCATTCTCATCGTCATCGGTCCTATCGGTTCGAGTGTAGCGCTGGGTGATATTCTTCCACTCTCCACACCATTCTCTATCCTAGTTACGCTCTACTCTTTCTAAAAATTTCTCTATTCCATTCAGGCTTCACAATTTCTTGAAATGCCTTGTTTTGGTAGGCCTTTGCTCCTGGCAGAGGGGCAACATGTGTATTAGTCAAAGCCAGACCCAAGTATAATAGTCACGTGCATTAGTATTTAGTGGACCCAAGGATAATATTACAAATATTCTTTACAAGCAGTTCTGACGAATACTGCACAATCAATCTGTATGGTACACACATTGAGACCGCTCATATATTCCTCTAGGGAAGGGAGTGGAAGACATTTGGGAGGAGGTGACAAAATTTTATCCACTCAGCAGTTTTAAAAAGTGGTATGAGGTTTCTTCGACAATGTTGGAGGGGGGACCAAAATTTTTATCTGAAATGGGGAATGAGCATTCCATCAAATATAGAAGAATAGCCTCCACCCCCCCCCCCCTTATTCCTGGTAACATAGATTTAGCTAACGAGCTTCAATGTCAAAGTATAAAGTATAAAGCTAACAAAGCTACTTTCTCTATAACGTAATCCCCAAGAGTTTAAAGTCACATAAGTATCTAAAATCGACAATGCAGACACGAGCCACAACCAGAATCCTTGAAGAAGTATGTCTTGTTCTGTGAAGTGTGCAATCGATGGCCAATCAAAATAATGCTACTTCTTCACACAGCAATAGCTAATGCGTACTTCATCAATATTTCCTCATGATTCGTTTTCTCCCTCTGCATCCTCCTTAAATGGCATTGTCTCATTGGAAAATATCACCAATGAAAAAAAGCCAAGAACTGTGCAGCACGCACTTGAAGGTTCGGATTCTGTTTCTAAATAGCACTGGGAACATCAACAGTAAATCAACGACAAAAATTTATTCAGAGTTTTACCTCCTTTTGGGTCTTGCTCCTTCACCCTGTCCAGCTCTCAATAACCAACCTGAAAATACACAACATATCTTTAAAAATATAAAAGCAAACTCATAAAGAAAAATGAAAAGTATCTGAAGTGTTGGAAGCTAAATAGCTTTTCTGATTCTCCAAGAGAGAAATGACATGCAAATGAATATCTGTATGAATTGAAGTAAATTAAAAGCATGCATTTAGCTGATCTGAAATGACTAAAGGAAGAATATATTTGGAAATGAGGGAGAAGGGAAGGAGAAGAATGAGGGGAAACTTCAGGAGAAAAGAGAGAAGCGAAACAAAGAGAGATGGGATAGAGAGTGAACAGAGAGGGGAAGAAAGAGTAGGTAAAGAGGGAATAAACACAGAAAGAAGACAAAGAGAGGGGAAGACAGAGAAGGGAGGACAGAGAGGGGCAGAGAGAGTGGATAAAGAGGGAGTAAACAGAGAAAGGACACAAAGAGAGGGGGACAGAGAGCGGAGATGGTGAGAGAGAGGGAGGACAGAAAGGGGGCAGAGAGATGGGGCAAAGAAAGGGGAAAGCGAGTGTAAAAAAACATGGGAGGGGAAGCAATCTCTATAACACAAATCGATGCCAAAATACAAATAGCAAATAGAAGTTTACATTCTCTGTATAACAATAATTAGATGTTGAAAATATACAATCATGGTTGTAAAATTCACTTATAGATCCACTCAGCATCGTCAATGAACAAGATTAGAGTTCTTGTCTGATTTCTCTCATTCTCTCTCTCTCTCTCTCTCTCTCTCTCTCCTGCAATTGTACCTTGAGTTGTTCCTTTAAAACAACACTCTATAAATCAAAGTATGCATAGCTCTCTCTCCCCCACAGCTATATATTTCTTCACATGAAAAATTTTGATCATAAGCATTTACGCGTATCATTTGACTAAAACATAACCACGGAAAAGCCGGATTTGTCTCGTTTGCGTCGCTCAAAGTATCAAAGATTTTGATTAGATCTAGGAAATCATTTCTAATTCCTTCATCTATTTCTGATAGCTGTATATAACTTATATTATAATCCAGTTATTTTACAACAGCATTAGTTACCCTTCTCAATGGCAATAGTTGCACCTTCTTCCTGTTGTCGTTCTTTCGATTCTTCAATAGCTAGTAACAAATGGCAGATGAGCGTCATCAAAAATTCATAAACCACACGAATGTCAAACTCAATATGCTAGCTGTCTGTCCACATCTAGTTGTCACTTGACCGTTTCAAACTACAGCACTAGACTATTGTAGATTGCATTGGTCAATACCGTTATCTAAAAATAACCGGTTAGAGCATTTATTGCTCAAAAACAAAGCTAGTCAATCAGTGGTCTATACTATGGAAATATTCCTCTTTGCGGTTGGGGGTTGAAAATCTGTCGACTTAAGCAAGACTTTCCGCCACTGAGAAGATTGGAGTCATACGCTTCTCCACATTGGATAGAAATATTCACTTCAAGGGTCCGTATTAAGAGAAAACCAACATTTGTCGAGTCGAAATTTGACAATGAAACAGCGTCCGCAAAAGCAAGCAATAGCTACTGATTAAGATTTACAGTTTCTGCATCTCAAACTATACAAGAAGTACTAAACAAGAAGTACCCCGCCTTTGGAAAGATTCTGTACCAACGTTGACATTCACATCGTTGCTTTATTGTTTAATGGCATAAACTCTAAAGCTTCGCTACCAAAAAAATTACCTTGTACCCAGTCCCTGGCCTCCTTCGGAGTGTCAGCCATGAAGTTGTACACTCTATTAGCAGTGATTATATTGAAACACTCCGGCCTAAAGGGAATACACGTTTATTCATTATCTTTAGAATGTTCAATGAAGGATATAAATAAACTCTTCATTCACTGTGTGCCTCAATAATAACAAATCACTCAAGGATTTCACTTTTGAATAACTAATCTATACAGAAAAAAATTACTAATGACAAAGCACACTCAAAAAGACTACACTTCTTTTCTCATGAGAATAAAGTTTATAAGCTCAAAATTGCTGGATCTTAAGAATAATTTAAGAACAATATGAAGCTCAAGCTTCATCCAGACGTAAGAATTCTTTTGTATCCTAATTATAATACTCAATGCATTATCAATACAAAATATAAACTCTTTTTTAGTAGTATGATGTAGCAAAACATCAACAAACGTTGGAATATGTTCCTTAAACTTTTTGGCAAAAGTTACCCCTTTGGTATTTAAGAATAATTTAAGTATAATTCTAGGCTCAAAATGAGAAAAACTTAAGAATATTGAGGTTCGGTAAAAAAGTTAGATATTCTTATAAAAAAAGAGTGAAAATACTGAATTCTTTAAAAAGAAACAGTGGATATCAAACAAGACGGATACTTCGTTAGGTTTGATCACTGTTTGTCCTCATAGGTCTGGACAAGGTTGAGTGTTAACGAATCAAACCTTTGTAGATAATGGGTTTCTTTGGCTATAGACAAAATACAATCTTTCTTCATAACATACACAGCCTTTGCACCATCTGATACAGTAAAAACCCGCAGAATAAGACACTTCATTTACTACGAGCCTAAAGCCTGAAATTCAATATCTTTATTTCAGATAATTAGAACTTTTCAGCCTGATACTCTAGCTACAACACTTGCCAAAAGTCCCTGGGACACTTTCAAATAATTATGAAAAACTATAGCCTTCTCAGCATTTCAATCACTACGCCTTCTACGCACTCCCTTTCCCCCTAAAACAATGTTGGCATGTTCCTGAGACATTTGGCGTTATTGTGCACGAAAAATGTGTCCGTTACCGCATGTACTTCTCCCAAAAACCAACATTGTTTAAGGGGAAGGAGAACGAATGTTTCATCCAGATTAAGAATATGCAAAATGTCCCAGGACTTTTGGCGAGTATTGTAGGTTCTTACTAATGGCTCAGATTTGATCCACCAGGAAATAAGCTCAGCCTGTTTGCTTTTCACAGATGCTTTAGAAATAGTAATTGCGGTAAGCAGATTCACACCTTTCTTTTTAACCACAAAGCTTTGGGTGGTTGACTAAATTTCCATAGTATTTTAAAGCCAAACTCATTTCAAAGTTGTAGGTTCTTGTGTACGGGGTTTTTACTGTCTCAGGTGGATGCCAATAATATGCTCAATTCAGCTGCATTTCGGGGCGTAAATATAACAAAACTCTCATGTGGGGCAGATACACTTAAGGTTTCTGCCCCAAGAGAAAGCTTCGTAAGAGCATCGCTTCTGTTCAAAGTCTTTTTAAAAGCAATTATATGTTGGCACCAGAACGAAACATGTAGCCCTGTCCTGGGGGGCATGCCTTTGATGTCGCAATAATTACAAAAAGAATGGGGAAACTCAAATTAGTAAATCTTTCCCAACAAATAAAGGTATATCAGTTCTAAAATGTCAAGCTTTACTAGCAAGTCTGGGAACACAGCACTGTTTTGAAAGGGGCCAATGACTTTAGGCAGGCAGCTGCTATGGCTGAAGTCAAATTTGCAACTACCTACAATAAACGCCTACACAGATTATAGAAAAAAATATGAAATACTAGCAAAATCATTGAAACACCAAAAACAATTGAAAAATCGTGACACTAAAAAGGATTATTCACTCATAAGACATTCCAGTTTGAGTGGGTCTAGGCTTCCTCTTGTGACCTATTACCAAATGTCTTACCATCATTTTTAAATAGTACCTTATCATCTCAATGATTTCAGCTAAATTCAGTTCTACTATGCATTGGAAACTATCAATAATTAACACAAGCACAAAGAACATGCAATAGGAAAATGAAGTCTAGTAAAATACCAAGATATTTGACAATAGTCGATTAATTTTGTAGAAGTATCTTTGCTTCTTCCGAACACTCCACAGGTTCAGTAGAATGCTTAATTAACAGTGCTTTATATACATGGGTAAAGAAAGAATCCACTAGAAATGATCAATAGCGTCTTCTCATATTGTGGATCTACAAGTTGCTATGTGGTCACGATCAAGTAGAAAACAACTGTGGTCATGACCATGCAGACAGTTCAAGATACGAAGAATTCCAAGATTGGTCCATGGTTCTTGCTTTGCAGCTTTTCAGCAAACGAGTATCGAGTACGAGAGCCAAATAAAAGTGAAAGAAACAAGCAACTTACTTTGCAGCAATATCGCAATTCACAGATTCGACGATGGCCGTGTCGACAGTACCCTGCGTAAAACAAAAATCGTTAGGAATCGAATGGAATTTCAGGTCATAACTCAGGACAAAGTCTCAACACACTCGCATACCTGAGTTTAGAAGGTCAACTTTTGTAGCTACAGGATGTAGACTTAATTATAGATTTTCGTGAGTTCCTCAAAAAACATTAGTAAACACGCAATGTTCAAATTGCTGCCACATCAGCTCAAAGAAAAGCTTTTAAGTTTTGAAACAAGGTAGTCGCAAAAAATGGAGTATCATATTGTCTGAACGTATTTCGTAGCTTGCTACCTTCTTTACGATGCAAGTGGAGAGCAGTGGTCTTCTACGTGATCAAAGTTCATAAAGGCTGTCAGAGCTCCAAAAATGGTTCTACTGAATTCTGTTATTAACTTTCACAGTTTGTTTTCACATGCAGAACAGGGCTACCAAAGAAGAAAGTGCTTTACAACCAAAGTAAATAACCACAAATCGCTGCTATATAAGGAGAAATCAATCGCTAAATTTAGGACCGTAACTACGGTTGGGTGTGGGGAGTGAGGTGCAAGGAATGAGGTGCGGGGAGAGTCACGCTCCGAAGACAAAAATTGTGTTGGTAAATTTGTCACGTCTGTCAGCAATCTATTCCACTTTTCTCTACTAGATACCCAAAAAGGAGACTTAGGTGTTGTGACCGAACGGAAAAATAGAAATCACGCCCATTTTGCAGACAAAAATGCAGGTCCTACATCCACAAGAAAAAATTCTAGGAACGGCGATGGTTGTGTGAAGCATTATGACCCTGGCGGTAACTAACCTACGGCCCTGGCTGTAACCAACCTACGGCCCTGGCGGTAAACAACCTACGGCCTTGGCGGTAACCTACCTACGACCTTCACTAGACTTTTTTGGCTGTTGCAAATGACTGATTTATCAAATACATGCAGGAATTAGCGCATCTTAGCATACTTCAGTGAAGATAATTTAAAAACATGAAAAGTGTTAAAGTTATATTTAAAGCAAACTATTGACAGATGAAACTTAAAATCCTACTGGGACCAAAATTAAGCAAAACACCCGCCAAACTTGTGAGAGAATTTTGTGCATCTGAGAACTGCTTGAGAATAATCTTGCAAAGGAGAAACGACGCCAATATGACCAGCCAGAAATCTCGCTTGGTAAGCATGATATCTTTCGGATTAATACCGTGTGCATCGATTGTATTGGCAGCACCATGATAACGGGATAAGCAGTTGCAAATTCGATGTTGATGCTTTGTCTGAATGTATGGAACTTTCTCAATATTTTGACGTGCCAACAAATATTCTGATTTTTTGACCGCAGCATTGCTTTGCACCCAGAAAAATGAAAGAGTTGCAAACGACAAAAATCCCAAATGGCAATGTTTCAAACGATAAGGTTTCAGACGATAAAGTTTCAGATGATACAGTCTCCTAGTTATTAGTGAGAGATTGGTTAGAGCTTTGAAATCTAACCACCAAATCAGTACGAACACATCATTATGTTTCTACTGAAGAGAGATGAGGATAGATATTGAAAATGAAGGCATAAAGTAAAATATGAAAATTCTACAATGGCTGCGACAGTAAAACTGGCATGTTGTTGGGCCTGTCTCTTCCACAGAAACTAGGAGGAAGGAAGTCAGTCAATTACGCAACTTTCTCCAGGTGATCTTTGACTGATGCAGTATAATATTGTTTCATACCAAATCAACCACGAGCCAACCCTAAAAGTCCCATATACGGCTCGAGGCATGACACAACCCTTAGAATCCCCCCAGATCCTCATACCACATGTCATTACTTAATTTGTATATTGACAGTAGAAAGGGAGCGGTCACTCCTCGCTACACCTCCTAAAGAACTTCTTGAGGAGAACGCCATTAAAATGCTAAGAGCAACTACATTGCAAAAATAAAAGCATACGATGGAAAAATCAAAAAATGTGTTTAAATTCATATAGCTTGAAAATTAAACAATGATGTGTTCAAAAAAGGAAGAGAACAATATAAAAATGACAACATTACTAAATATCTACGTGGAAACATATGGCCTAGGTGGTAAATAGTAAAAAAGAACTCACAACGGCATTCTTGATATTTGCAGACTCTTCCTTCATCTCTTTGAGTTCTGAATCACTCGCCCGCTGAACTCTATTCAAGACACTGAACCACTCACTGGAAAACAAACAACAGCATATAGTACTGACTTGATCTTAACAATTTTTGCGGGAATCTTCAAAGCCGCCAATCCAGACAGGCTTGTGCATAACCATGAAATTACTGTATTCATGGATAAGCAGGGAGAATTTAATTAAGACGTGCTAGCGCATAAAAAGATTTTGCATTCACTATAGAGACACAACTTTGAGACACAAATCCACTTCACCAGCTATGATCACATGGCAAGGATATTGAATATTGAATTGCAATGGAAATCACCATGACCTCAATTTTCCGATTAAGAGAAAAACGGGATAAGGACTGGATTACATTGAATTTCTGCAAACAAATAGAGATGCAAAAGGCATAGTATATTGTCTCTAATTCCAATACAGTAAAAACATCTCTACTCTGCACAGTCTTCTTGAAGCCATGAAGGGTTAAAAGAGCTACCATTCATGGGGAAATGCTCAAGTCCTGACAAATCACTTGGTAATTCAAATTAAATATAATAAAAGTAATAAATATAGGTCTAATACAAACAATTTTCTAAAATAAGACAATGATTTATAAGCAACCTAGCACTGGGCAGCCTAAAATTTAAGAAATTTCTAGAACTACAAGGAAAGAGCTAAGAAACTTTAGACTAGTTGCACATCAAAGTCGTTACCTAGTTCAACGTAAAGCTGAACCAAAACAATGTGAACATGGTACTTCTTCAGATTTTAGCTCACACTAACGTACATTATTTGTTATAATATGCTACGTCAACATTTTATTCACGTTTTCATTGCAAAGTTGTTCATTAAATTAAGAAACATCTAAAAAACTTTAAGAAATGTTAAAATGTTCGAAGACTACTAGGCCTTGAGCAAAGTTTCTTACAGGAGAAAGACATGTAATATATCCTGTAAAATCCCGAATATAGGCCCTGAGCTTATAGATTTTTGTAGGCTTAAGCACTAAAGAATCTCTATTTAGAATCCAAAATGTTAGCCTTGGGCTTATATTCGGGGGCGCTTATATTCGGAAGGATATTTAGGATAGCTTAAAGGAGGCCTATCTTCGAGTGGGCCTATACTCGGGCGGGCTTATATTCGAGAATTTGATTTGAGGTACATAGCTACAGACCCAGATACACAACACACACGCACGCAAGCACGCAGACACGCATGCAGACACGCAAACACACAGCACACATGCACGAACATATGTAAACACACAAGCACAGCAGCATACGAGAGCACACATACACGCACATTGCACGCACACATGCAAGCAAGCACGCACGCACGCACGCACGCACGCACGCACGCACACAGACTTGGTGCACACAAGCAGGGACAAGAGATAAAGCCAAAGCATTTGGTATTTTCCTAAATAACAGGAAAGTGGATATGAGCCTTCACCAGTTACTCACTAGAAGTAACCTTAGGGTGTCTACCAACAACGACATTCATCTCACTTATCTAACTAATCGATCAGGTAATATCTTTAGAAATAAAGCAACGATGAAATGAATACTCAATTAAAGAATAAAAATCCAAATCGGCAAATGAAAGGAATAAATCACTGGCAACGAACAAATCAACAGATAAATAAATCAATCAGGTAACATAGAAGATCTCAATAATAAACTAATAACAGGAAAGAAAAGGATTGAAATTTTGCAATTCAAGTCTTTTTGAACGTCATGCAAAAATGATGTAATCACAAAATGTACAAAAACAAGATGTTCATCATCTGTATCTTGAATTAATTGATTCTCCTAATCTCATTTCGTGTGCACTAAAACATTGACAGATAACTCTATCTACTAGCTGGACCACCTGAGTAGCAGGCTGGGAGCCATTACTTTTAGCTCCCGAATAAGCGTTTCCCTGCCTAGTTTTCTTCAAATGAATTCGCAGTCCCCCGACAATTAGGGAGCTAAGAGTAGTGAATATATCAGTATCAGAATCATAAGTGAGAGATATCTCCCGAAAACGAAAACTTTGGGATGTACCACTGCTAATTAATGAGAGGACTTAGATGAAACCGCTGGAGAGCTGCATGAAGTTCTAACTTTTCACGATTCTAGTATCAGAACTTTCTTACAACTTTCTTAGCAAAATGTTCGGAGTTCCAATGTTTTGCATATGTACATTAATGGAGAGAGAAAAAGGTTTCATGCATACTGGAAATAATGAAAAATTTTAGTAAATAACAGAAGCTGAACTGTTGAAGAGCAACAGACATAATATACTTGGCATTTTATAGAAATACACTTTGAATTTTGAATACTTATATTTTTATAACACTTTCCCAGCTGCATTACTGAACTTTCGTAACTTTTAAACCAGTCGAGCACTACTTTCAATACATTTCTTATAAAAAAACGCACGCACTGAAAGTAGAACATAACATCTTAAATTGGGGCTTAAATCCATCAAGGTTTGATGGCTATTCCAGCTCTTTGTAAGAGTCACTAAACCTCGTTATTCTAAAGTAATATACTCGTAAGCGGGCGTCTTTCAGCTGTTAAAATCTGCCCTATTTCAATGAAACTGCAGCCTATAGATTTTTCACCATGCCGACAAAAATCAACAATGACATGGGTAATATATTCATGACAATACAGACATTTGTGGCACAATTTCTGGATGAAAATTCATCTCATTTACAAGAAATGACCTGATGAAGAAAGTTTTGACTGATTTAAATGAGCTTGAAGTCAAAACTTGGAATGCCACTAACAAACAGTCTACATGTCATCATAGGAGGTTGCTACACGATTGCAATGAGGGAGAGCTGAGCCATTTTGAGTGGAACAATCCATTTCCACTAAAAAATTTTAAAATAATACGATCACAACCAAGAACCACAACTCCTTCTAATTAGGAAATTGCCAGTGTCTTGGCTAAACTTCTAAGAGCCTTAAAGCAGGTACAGGGAAAAATTATCGACACAGTGAAAGATTTCAGTTCCTGAAAATCTCCTTTCTAGCACCACCACTCTTTCAAACGCTGTACCCCCGCATCTACGCCACAAATAAGGAATGGAAACATGAAACACGCCATTAAAACTAATGCCTCCATTTTGCCTTTCTTGTCTACAGAAAATTTGTAAAATTCTTGATGTTCTAGCTACAGAACAAAATATTTTCATCTTGTACGTACCTAAATCCAGAGCAAACAACACCTTAAGCTTTCAAAATGTCATAAACGTCGCGGCGTATAAAAAAGCAATACGACAGTTATGATACTGAGAACAGCTTCCTGATACCAGAGCTTGTGTACTAGGCCGGCTACGAGTCCCCAAGCTAAGAACAAGGATTATCTCCATAAATTATGCACTAGCTTGGAATTAAACGTGCAGCCTAAAGGAGGGTTGACCTCCGAATCCTAATTGATGTACACAATACATCAGTGATCTTCTAGCTATGAACGATTTTGACCACGAAATATGATGGAAAATCGCACAGGTCAAAATATACCCTATAATCGTAGGCCTGGCAAAAGATTATTAGAGATGACAGCAGTGATTCTTTTGTAGCTTTTGCTACTGTGCCGAGCTTCTTAGTAGTTGCATATTTACATAGCATTAGGAATTTATGGAAATGTGAATTGAAATGGCAGAGTTGGAAACTCGAGGGGCAACCCCTCTTCTCAAAATAGCATACGTGCACCTCGTAGCTTTTGAATTTCAATTTTGCTGTAATTTAGTGAGCTTGCTGTGATTTTTGTGACTTTTTTGTGAAATTAGTTTGTGAACTTCTCGAAATGTTTTGTTGAAGATCAAGATGGCATCAAGATAGAATTGGTAACAAAGAAGCTACTCACTTCCAATCCTGTGCATTTTCTGATACAATGTGGTATGTTCTGTCAGGCATTGCAATGCTGAATGCGTTTTCTCGTTGACCACTGTCGATAATGGATCTAAGAGGAAAAACCATTTAAAGTTCTTTGACTTTTGATTAATACAATTCGCAAATAACGTTTCAACAGTTTGCCTATTGTCTTTCTTTTTGATCAAAGTCATAACAAGTAAAGTTGCTTCACTTTTAATCCAAAATAAAGCCTATAGCCATTGGCTTTTGATTAAATTCATTAGAAAATAAAATGGAGACAATTTTTCTTTAATGGGTAGGGTATGGTAATTGTGTTTGATTAAATGCAAACAAGTGATAGAATGAAAAGAGAAGCTTGAATAAAAAAAGGCCGCAGAAGTAAAGAAAATCACATAGAATCAGAAACCAAGCTTCATGAAATAGATCAAAATCAAAGGCGAAAACCTGAGGGCGTTAGTGGGGTGTTTGCCCCCCTGAGGACTGTAGTTCAAGGATCTACGCAATGGTTCACAGGTAGCAATAACTGACAAGAGGTCTTTGCCCCCCCCTCAAAAGAAATGTTGATATGTCCGCCACTGCATAACATACCTAGGGTAGAATTGCCTGATACGAGTTCAATTATCCAAAGTGACAATGCAAAATACAGTGTGGTTCAAAGTGGCTCTCCTTCGTGTTCTTGAATCTCATGCTCTCAATGCAGAATAATCTAGGGATGTGTAACTACTAATGTCAATAGACTGTTACTTACTTGCAGTTTCTTAGATCCAGAGTTCCAAGGGTCTTAGCACCGTCTTGATCTGAGTCGTGATACGTAAGAATTGTATCTTTAAGTACAAACCAACGCTTCTTCCAATTTCGTCTTAACAGGAAAATATGAAAGGTAAGGGTAAAGTTCATAGTTCAAAGGACAAAGTTCATTAATTGAAAAACACTGCCTTTCTCTACAGACTAATGTGAAATTCTAATAAAGAGGAGAAAGATTCTCCTGAAAGTAGGATGAAGGAGAAAAACTATAAAGTAAGCTGGGTAAATTATAAAAAAACTTTTGTATCTTAAAAAAATATTAAACGTAGAAAACAAATACTTAAAAATAGATAAAAATACATGCCTGGATAGGGTGCCTGTACCACCACCCTTTTTAGTCAGCCACCCCATTTTGAGAGCTTTCTGAATTAAGAGTTAAAAACAGGAAAATAAGACAATGGGAACATGAAACAAATGAGCCACAAAATTAACTAATAATGCCAATTCTCTATAGATCACCACTCAATTAGACGCTGCATAAAAAGCATCAACAAACAGTTAAAAATAATATATATAGCCAATATAACAAACAAAAAAAAGCACTCATATATACAAATGTTTATGTTATATATGTTTACACGTCTATGTGGTTGCATTTGTTTGCGTATACCTGGGTGTTTTACCTATACATGGGTACTACGTAAAGCATAAAACGTCGCATTTTAATGTATATACCTACAATAATTGCCAAAAGTCCCTGTGACATTTCCAAAAAATTATGAAGAACTATAGCTTTCTCAGTATTTCAAACATCACGCTTTGATGCCAACCCCCTTCCCCCTAAAACAATGTTGGTCGGTTCCTGAGACACTTGGCGTTATTGTGCACGAAAAATTTTTCCGTTACCGCATGTACTTCTCCCAGTAACCAACATTGTTTAGGGGAAGGAGGGTGGTGAATGCTCCGTCCAGATTGAAAATATACAAAGTGTCCCAGCACTTTTGGCGAGTATTGTAGGTACTATATCTATCCTAGGGTACTACGAACAGTATAAAACGTCGTATTTTAATGCTTATACCGTATTTCCCCGATAATAAGACAGGGCTTATATTAATTTTTACTCCAAAATTTGGCACTAGGGCTTATTTTCGGGGGATGTATTATTTTGATATATCAACAAATGAAGTTACAAAGTAAAAATTACGAGATTTTAAATAAACAGAAATTACGAAAAAAGATCTACATTTACTTGCCATTAACATACTTTTTATTCAGAAACTCATTAACGAAGAGTTACGAAAGAACAAGCAAGAACAGTTTTTGTATCGTCATTATTTTTGGTTGCCAAAAAAAGATTTTTGAAAAGGATGGCATACACCGCATTAAAGCAGTTTCAATAAATATAAAAAAGAATGTTTGACTCTTTCGTCTTTCTGCCGCTCTCAACTAGGGCTTATTTTAAGGGTAGGGCTTACATTAATATCATCCTCAAAAATCACGCTAGGCCTTATCTTGCGGGTAGGTCTTATTATCGGGGAAACACGTTACCTACGTACTATATCTACACCAGGGTACTAGATACAGTATGAAAAGTCATACTTTATTACCTGTTTTCCTCTAAACCACATTAATGTGTCGTCTTTAAGCACACACCAATGCTTCTTCCAAGCATTCATCAAACCACCTTCATAACAAAATAATTTGCATTCAATAGTCGAGCTTCGACAATGATCTACGCACCACTAATGCAATCAGAAACACGCATTTTCAGACAAATTGCGTAGTCACCGTAGACAAAGAAAAAGGCCAATGGCACCTAAAGTAGCGAATGGTGTGCCAGGAAAGAAACTCATGATAATATCTAAAATCCATAGTATTACAAAGTCACTCAAATTGCACGCAAGCACAAAAGACGGAGAGGACTTGGTAATAAATATTACTTTCCGTACAGGGTGGTCTGCACAAGCGTACGCTTGCATAAAAGAGGAGAAAGGTCAAAACTGTCGAAAGATTCTATGTAGTTACTGTGCGAAAAGCCCATTAAGACTTTTGAATATGGGAGAAGGGGGGGCGGTATAATGATCCCAAGAAATGGGTACAAACCCTGCATCATAAGATATCCTTCAATCATAAGGTTATCCATCATAGACATGTCCTCAGTTGCGCCAACTTTTAGTGAATCATCATCAAAATCTTCATCTTCATCAATTTCCTTCAAATCTTCCATCTACAAAAAACACGAACCAATTGAGTTTCATAAAATTAAGTAGAAAAAAACTACATAATTCCTTGTTATGCTGCATTGGCAAATGCAATTAAACTACAGAATCCCTAATGATAAACTTTCAACATGAAAAATCTTGCAACAACAGTCTGTACTCTGAAGGCTCGTGGATACTTTCTTGAATTTTAGCAACAATAACCGAGTACTGCCAAAAGAAACTAGCAAAGAACAACCATAGGAGGCTTCCTTTTGAATTACACCACAATCATAAGGTTCTTCAGTCTATGGATGCCTGGCGATAGGGTAGCATGATATAAAGCAATACCTCCACACAGCTACAGTAAATATTATAACTCTTAAGCAAGATTTATAGCAAGAATGCTGGCTCTCAAATCTCATAGAATGCCATGTCTCGTGAAATACCGTTACTATAAGAATCAACTTCAAGATCTCGCACCTTTCGCCACAGACTCACAGAAAGAATGGGGCGAAAAAAGAAGATATAATCCTCGACAAAATCAAGATTATACACAGTATTTTTCTGAGCGTGGAAAAACATGACACTCAGGACGTGTAATTTCAAAGTACTAAAAAAGCCCCTTAGTGATAAAAAAGGAACCAGGAACCCTATTTGTAACTTGCATATTAACAAGGATTCTGCCACTTATGAGAGACACTTCCCAGATGTTCTGCGTCAATCATGGATATACCTGGCGTTGGACATTTAGCATTTATTTTACAAAGACCTTTTCACCACAAAGTCTGCATAATGAGCCATCGATAACCTGCACGGAAGACAGGGCACTCCAATGCGGCATAAAAACACGATTTATTAATATCTAGACTGTTACTTTATCCGTTTGTGACAGATGCCAAGCTGATTAGGCCTACTTCAGGCGTCAGGCAGTGCCGTACAAAAGGAAACATCCTGGCATAGCGCTGCGCAGGCAGGGTTTTGGAATGAAATTCTCCAACAGAAATTGAAGATTTATTCAAACTTCCGCTTCAAAATATTCATGCATTTGAATGTAAATACCACAAATGCTTAAGAACAAAACGCAGCTTGCACACAAATGCAAAAAACCTCGTTGATGTATACTCTACGAAGGTAAAGTACTGTTGTTGAAGCGATTTTGCAACTCCACATTAGCAAATCGCAAGAAGTACAAAAGTACTTTACCTTTAACTGTGCGTCCAATTCTTCCATTTCAGCAATCGCTGCTGCCTCAGCCTCTCTTTCAAGTCTCTCGATCTCAGCCTGGCGCAATCGCTCCAGTTCCTCCTCCTTTTGCCTATCAATTAAGGAAATTACGCTGTAAATCATTTTGCAACATAAGACTGTGTTTGGCAACGCCAAAAATAACGAAGTTAACTGCAAGTGCATAGTACGATGGAGAATCTAGCAAAGCCACGAAAGAATAGGTTGTTTATATTAGCTGACAAGATTACACACATTTCATAAAACACCTTGGTTATAGCTGCAACAAACAAAACGAGAAGGATTAACAGATGAGTTGTTTACCAGAAAACAAAGCATGTCTTTTAAGATTAAGTAAACAAAGCGTATTCTGAAAAAATTGGAAAAAGTTGCAAAGAATGAATGGGATCTTATTCCTGCAAACATTCTAGAGAGAGAGAGAGAGAGAGAGAGAGAGAGAGAGAGAGACCAAAGGGTTGAGAGGACAGGGGGGTGCGGAACAACTTAAGGGGGGTGTTGGGACCATACTCGAATGGAAAAATCGAGGCTTCTGAAAATTAATAAAGGGAAGTGGTGATGAGAACTTGATAAAACGACTTCATACTACGTATTGGAGCGGAACTTTCTATTGTTACTAAACAACGTGTAACACAAGCTCAAAAGTGTGCTGAACTGGTAATCTAGCTCTTACGCATCATAAAAATGAAGAAAAAGGACGGCTGCCTTTCAAGCGCCCCTTCTTGGTGTCCCTGATTAAGCAATATCCTTGATTTTAGCGAAAATGCCCAATAAAAAACCGCAATTCATTATGAAAAGATAGGGTAATGATCCTAATTTAACCGGCTTTTTTATTCAAATCTAATCCCTTGATACCAGGCTACAATCAAATATTTAACTACGGCCTAGGAGCTCAAGCAAAGACGTGCAGATACAAAACATAAGCAAAATTCTTCGGGAGAAGTTAAACTTGAAAGGGTGATGAGGTATGAAAGAATCCCAAAAGAGTCGTTGGTATTATTCGGACACCTAAAGAGCTGGCAAAATTAGATATAGCCAATGGGAAATTTGTACATTCATCGATGAGGACTAGAGACTTTGAATGATCATTCTGTAAGATACTTTACATAAAGAATAGTCACACAAACTCTTGAAAGATTAGCCATCAAAACAAATGCAGTGTCAGTTGCCTCTTCCTTCGATAATAGTGCTTCCCAAAACCCTCATACAAAGTCATACTGAACTACATTGAGCGTTGAAAAACTTCAGTAGCCATTAGAACTTATTGAATGTTCGAATTGATACTGTAGTATGACTTGGTCCTACTAAAAACAGCGTAAAGTACTAACATATAACCATTGCCCACTATACCTATCTTATGAATCCATGGGATGTAGCTACTATTTCTAAGCGCAGTGTAACGAAGTGCAAGCAAGCAAAATAAAATGATGCTGTATTTGCAGTATGGATCATTAATCTGCTGAGTAACTCCTCTAAGTGGGAGGGAGGGTACCTTGATCTGCTGCGGTATTGCATTGTCATGGCGGAAGGTGGTGCCACGTTGCGTTACAAGAGATGGATGGGTGTCTCAAAACGGTAAAATTGGCGTTGGTAGCTTACGAATGACCTCATCCCCCACCCCCACAAACTAAGCAAATATAACAACACTCCGCAAGAAACCCGATAGAAATGTTTATGATACTACAGCATTGTGAACAAAAAACCAAACTACTTCTGAAGTGTGAGCCAAAATACAAACGAGCACAGACACTATAAACTCACACGCTTACGCCAACTGTTTTGAGCTTCAAAAAGGAATAAATTACAAAACGACATAAAAAACAGATCAGCCATACCTGATTTCCTCTTCTGCTTGTCTGATTTTTTCTTCCTCGAGCTGAAAAGTTCAAGAGCACTACTAAGTATCTTCAAAGCCTAAAGTTACTACTAAAGTGTGTAGCTGAGTGAAAGAGCCAAATTCACGGCAGGCACAAACAAACTCAATATACTACAAAATTATACATCAAACTAAGCTCGTTGGGAAGCTAATGAACCTTACTGTACATATATCTTACTTTTGAACAAATCAATATAAGAACAGTAAAATAAGATTACTGGAAAGGAATATATGTAAAATTAACGATCATACACAGAGAGCAAGTTAATAGGAATGCTTCGCTATCTTCAGAGAGACTGAAAATTGCTGTTGGAGACCTTCATCGCATAGCATCACTCATCAAAGTGAACTGCTAAGTCTTTAAATCAAATAGTTTTATACCTTGCGCATTTGTTCTTCTTCCTCCAGTCGCCTTTGCTCTTCAAGTTCTCTCGCTTTTGCCAGCGCAGCCAATCGCTCTTCTTCCTCTTGTCGGCGTTTTTCCTCTTCGATTCTTTTCTTTTCACGCTCCTCTTCTTCTTGCTGCAAAAAGTACATGATCAACTCCTCCTTACATCACACCATATCACATAAAATTCGCTATATTATACTATACTATATTATATCATATTATCTTATAATATGTTATGTTATATTATACTATACTATACTATATTACGTTGTATTACATTATATGATATGGCATTATATTATATTATATTATATTATATTATATTATATTATATTATATTATATTATATTACATTATATTATATTATATTATATTATATCATACTGTATTATATGCTACATCACGCAATATCATTTCATTTCAAAACGTATTAATCATACGATACGTCAAATACAATAAGAGTGCCATGTGATACAAAAATAATTAATGAAAGAAAAAAATAAAAACTAATAATAACAGCAATACAAAATGTCGAACATTAATAATAGAGAATACTCTGTATAAACATTCTCCAAAAAAGCTTTACCATTCTTCGCAATTCCTCAAGTTCTTTCATCCTAGCTTCCTGTTCAAGGCGTTCCATTTCCCTGGAAAAAACAATAAGAACTCAAAATAACTGAAAACGGTGCTAAATGACAATAAAAATAGTAATATTTTTGTACTTTTCATGTCTCTTCTACAAATCATGGTAGCTTTACATAATCTGTAGCTGAGACATAACTGATCACCAACAGCACCATCTCAGCCAGTTAACATCAAATCAACAGTTCAAACAAACAAACTTTTGGGAAAATTTTCAAAAGACTACTTTGCGGCATTCTCGCAGACAATGACACGACAAGATTTCTGCGCGTAATGTACAACATTTACAATAAGACAAATTTCTCTTTCTAGTTTATTTGTATTATGAAAAGACTAACTGTATAAATCACGACAGTCAAAAAGTAGAATTTAAATCCCATCTAGCAAATTGCTATCAGCAAGTCAGACAAAACTCCCTCATTCATGCTACCTTACGAATATAGATGCATCTTCATTTATATCTGTTTCCACACTATTCAAAATGGACTCACAAAGATTCCAGGTTCCAAAACCCGAGACCCTTCCAAGAAAAGATTTTAATAACAAGCTCGTTTCTTCATAAACACAAGAACTGGAAATCGAATGTGGCCCTGTAAAATTAGACGACATGTTCTAGAAAAAGGCAACTAAAGAAAGACATACTTTCTTCGCTCTTCTTCTTTTCGCCTTTCCTCTTCGCGTCTTCTTTCTTCTTCAAGCCTTTTCTCTTCCAGCATGTTACGATATACAACTCTTGCCTTTCGACCACGTTCATACTGAAACGCAACGAGAGTGACAACACCTCTGGACATGATATTAAATATATGCCATGATATAGCAAGTTGCTGGAGCGTCTTTCGGAAACAACAAACTTTTCATTCATATTGCTCTGAACACACACATTGAACATATAAATAGTTCTTTTGGGCACGAGAAAACGTTGCTTTGATTTTGAACAAATTGGGCATTCTACAGGCACGAGATAAGCGCTTGGTGACGGATTTTTCAAGGGGAAGCATGGACGAAAGAATAAAGGAGAAACAAAAAGAAAAGTACTACAAAAATTACAAAAAAAGTTTCAAGAAGCAAGGAATGGCGATGATTATGCTGTATCTTCAAGGAAATATACCTCAGGATGGTACACAAATCAGAGAATTGGACACAGCTAAATAGATAAAAGAAAATTGGGGGGGGGGGGG
>OLMO02000257.1:3189541-3204952 GCA_900291935.2 Cassiopea xamachana
GAGAGAGAGAGAGAGAGAGAGAGACAGAGAGCGCCACCGCAAAGCCTGAAATGGGTGTAACCAAAAACCAACACAATCATTGCCTATGAACATTTTGCCGAGAATTCCTATCCCACAAAGCTATTATTGGCAACTTCCTTTCCGGTTGGGTTACAAAGATAACTAAACAGAAGGTAACCAAACCCAACACTTCCAATACGTAACACAAACGTTACATAAAAACAAACGATACATGTAATCAGAATTCATCAAATGCACAAACATAAAAACAAGTATCTAAGTCTACTCATCTCACTAACTACATGGCGCCATTCTCAAAGTTAAATTAAATAATGTGGATTAAGAACACATATCGTCCAACGATATAGCAAAGAAACATACAACTTCTTTCCGAGCTCAAAGTGCAATGATGAAAGATACATTATCAAAACTTACTCTCTCTACGAGATCCAAGCATTCTCCATTATCGTTCCAATCAATATCTGTCCACTGCAAACCCTCCCTATGATGAAAACTTTTATTGTCAGTTCAACTCATTCGGGAAAATTAAATGGGTGAAAATAACATTGGGGTTCGACCACAGAAAGACGCTTTGCCTTGTGTGAGCGAGGAAAGCAACAAGGTGAAGCTCTCCATGCAAACACCACCATAAATTGAAAGTGCACACTTCAGTGTTAGTATGCAAACTTCACTAGATGTAAACAAAGGTGATAGCAATAATACCTGTTGTACTCCAATTGCTCCAAGGAGAAAATATGTTTGTTGAAATATTCCTGTAGTTTTTCGTTTGCGAAGTTGATATTAAACTGCTCAAAACGGTTGATCTAAGAAATTTTGAATATGTATAAGTAATAAGAACTTTAAAACCAAATATAGCTGAGAAAAACAGCAACAATAAATAACAGAACATAGTAGAGTATAGTGTAATAAAACATAATATTGTATAATATAACGCAATATAATATAACATGGCAGAAAATAAAATATTACAATAAAAAAGAATATAATATAATATAATATAATATAATATAATATAATATAATATAATATAATATAATATAATATAATATAATATAATATAATATAACATAATCAAATATAATGCAACATAATATGATAAATATAATACAACTAAACATCCTGAACTAACAGTACTAACTACTAATCCAACAATAAATACAAAGCTAACCTTGAAGTTCTCGAATCCAAAAATATCTAACACTCCAACAAAGAGGAAGTCACTTTTCCCTTTGATACTTTTATTTATCATTTTGAGCAAATATTTAAAAAGTGCAGAGTAAAGAGACATTGCAGCTGAATCTCTGGAGTTTTCCGCCTGCTCAACGGTCAAAGGACTGAGTATCTCTTCACCTCGTAGTATCATTGATTTTTGAGTTAATGTATCATTTAGTTGATAGACATCTAGCTGAAGTAGATTTGCCGTGTTCTCCAGAACTAAAAGAGCAAACAAAATTAGTTAGGTGTCCCTCAGGAAATATGACAAATTTAAGCGGTAGCTGTGTGCAAAACAACCATGAAACGGAAACGTTTGAGTCCTAGTTCGCAATGAAGCAGAACCTCAATGACTATTCACAATCATGATCATTTGATGATTCATGATTATCATTTGATCATGAACATCATCAGTACATAGTTCATCGTCTCTATTGCTAAGCTGAAACGGTTGGTTTCTTTGGGTCATCACCAACAAGTAGAGATTTGTAAGGGCACTACCCACAATCGCTAAATCACTACAATGTTCATATTAAATTTTTCATTTCAACTAACATTTTAACACCTACATCCTTTCAGCAAGATCAAAAACAATTTTCAGTTACAGTAAAAGGATAAAGGAGGACATTAGTTGTCCCAGGTCTGTGCAACTAAAATAGCAGCTGAGATTTACGACTTGGAAGCAGAATTCAAAAGTGGTCTTTCAAGAACATACTTTTCTGATGCTGCCAATCTTCACCAACAAATATGGCTGACAATTACCAATAGAAACTAATAGAATGCGTGTAAAAGAGCTAATTTAGAATGACTTTGGGACCTATTGACAAAGACATACTATTTATCCTCTACCTTTTCCACATGGCTATAGCAAAATAAAAAGATTCGTGAAGCTGTACGATACAAATGCTACAAGCTTGCCGTGTTAGGCAAAGAAAAGCACCATTTCCATTATTCTAACTTACTGCTTTTGTCCTGGACTTGGGCTCCACCTGTAGCAACAAATTCTATGTTACCCATCATAAGAATTCCAGCCAGCACGTGTAACACATCGCTAATTAGGCTGTCAGACAGTCCGATTGTTTTCATAGCATTCTGAAATAAACAAGCATAGCCACTACTGGACTGCTAAAGGCGTTGACTGGATTTGTATCAATATCTCTGACTGTCGGTTGATAAAACAATACAAAGAAAGCACAACAATACACTATAATGCCAAGGGCCACCGAGAGGGGGCAAAGAGAGGGGGCAAATATCCCAAGGGACTCAAGATCCAAGGGGCCTCATACCACCAATGCTTCAAAGTCTGGGGGGCCTCATAAAGTAAACCAGCAGTAATTTTCCATAGTTAATTTCTAGACCATGAAAATTTTCTGCTCGCTTCGCTCGCATGGGGCCTCACTTTTCTCTTCGTCCCCGGGGTCGCTGAAGTCATTCGGAGGTCCTGATAATGCGAACCCTATGAAATTCAAATTTGGAAAACTAGTAATACTGGAAAAGGAATATATAATCTTATCTCAGTTTTCTACAAGTAGAAATCTTAAAGTCTAGAACTAGAATGTACCTCGCATCAAATGATAATTCTGAGGAATTGTTCCCTTATAAATATTTAACTCATCGAGAAAGAAATCAAAGATCTTTCTACCACATATTAAGTATTTCTTAATATGGGCCTTGTAGAACATACATCAGCAACAGTGTGGCCACTCAAATTTGCAAATGAAATTCCAGGAGTTTCCAAGATGTTTTCCAGGAGTTTTTTTGGAGAAGCTGATCGCTCGTCGAAATTAATAAGATGTTTCAAAATAGTTTTGGATCTATTTCGATTGAGTATGGAATCAACAAAATAAAGCGACAATGGAAGCTGCCTAGCTGCCAAGTCTTCGGGTGAATAAGTAGGTGCAGTGGAAGAAATGGGGTCTGGGGACTATTCTACAAGCTTAAATCTTGCATACGCTAACAGAAAAAGCATAATTCTTAATGGAAATCATACCAAAACATTCAAGAAATCTTGTCTATCGTCGATTGTTGGGTCAGTAATGCAGCCACTTTGTTTCAAGTAATAGTAACCACTTGGATTATAAAGACACAGGTCACCTACAAACAAATGCATTGCCATCATTAATCATTTTGAAATTAAACTCTACAACAATAAAAAATGTATGACAATATTTTAATCTATAAATTACAAAATAGATATCATAGAAGTAAGAATTTCTATTTCTTGAAAACATCTTCAGTAGTGCTGTGTAAATAAATTAACTTGTGTATATTTATATTTGACAGCCATAGGCCATACATTGTTGTTTGCTTCCCATGGTATCGTCCTAGTAGTGTTTGTATAGTTAACCAAGTAGTACAGTTGTAGTCGTGTGTGTAATTGTCCTATTTCAATGAAAAATAAACAGAAGTAGGAATCGGGGAAGCAAAGTACACACACGTTTCCCACTTTTCATCAATGTTCTGGTGAAGTGCCCCTCTACACCTCAAATAGTTGCCCTTTTTTGATTATCCCTAAATGAACGTGCCCCCTTGCAATTTCTAAATGCTTCTCACGTCCATTTTGCAGATACCAATAGATTGATTAGTAACTTTGAACATGCCTACTTGAACCAAATTATAAAGAACCATAAGAACATGGAATATTCTACTTCACCTCTTTGCTCATCTGTAACTCCAGATAACAATGCGTAGAAAATATGAAAGTTCCTTTCCCCTGGATTTTGACGCACCACTCTATTCTGATAAAAATTACGGTATTACAACTACTATGCATAAACAGCATTAGTTTTAAAATCATTTTACACTACAGTATCAATACCATTTCCGTTATATCAAAAATGATAACTATACAACCAGAACTGAGATCCAATACTTCCAAAACTTCACCATCCAATATGGACTACATTGAAATTATAAACCAACTATAATATATTTCGAAGTCTATACATACCTTTTCTAGTAAATCTACATTCAAAATTGTAAGTTAAGGACGAAATAGCATGGAAGTGTAACCTGTCAAGTTTTCATGCAAGTCATTTTCCTACTCCTCATGCTAAAGCCATTCCTTACACTCGCTCTTAGTCTCTTATACATTCCCTTCTATTCCCCAGAAAACCCTGTTTTCCCCACTTCAGTAGATCCAATTAATGCACAGGTCTCCAAGGAAAAAAATAGAAAAACGTCCAGAATTCCGCATTGTGAAGTATACTCTCCTATCTTAGAAGATATTGATAACAAAATAATTCAGAATTGAACCCATACTCTCTTGCTTTGACACGAGGTAATCAAAGAATCTACTGAATTATGAGAAGTAGTCAGTGCTAAACAATCTAGAGCATGATTGTGAATAAATTAGGCACATAAGCAACTAATCTTGACATTGCCATATTTTTGATGTAGTATCAACATCTGGCAGAGGCAATAGTAAAATCTGCAACGATAACAGGACTTCGATGCGCAAAAGCAGGACTTGAAATAAAAACTATGCGATACAACAGTTTGAGGTGTTACAAAAATTGACTCTAAAAGAAGGTGGTTTTATAGTTGTGAAAAGAATACAGTCGACAACTTGTCCTCCCTGTATGTTCCCTTTATCAGTGAAATTGAGCTTAATGAACTTTCCGAATCTGCTAGAATTGTTGTTATAAATGGTTTTCGCATTTCCAAACGCTTCTAAAATTGGGCTAAAATAAAAAAATACGTACTTTCACTATCATATAATTTGTAGAAATACCAGCATCATGATAAGCAGTTGTCCCAATAGAAATATGCTTAAAGTTTAGAAACGGAAGAAAAACTACAGGAAATTCTCTGATTAGTTGCTTTTTAGTGTAATGAGTCTCATCGCCTCTCCCAACTCAAGAGAAGTTTCATAATTTTCCCAAAAAAAGGAAATTCTATTCTTTTGCTGAAAAGGATATGAGTATATAGCCTCAAGGACTCCACACTGAGGTTTCAGAAACCACTTAGTTTCAAGCGTAATTGACGACAAATTCAGATAAGAAACCATTTTAGCTGATGACTATCGAGCAAAAAAGTGGCATAAGAATGAAGTGATCGAGTTTAACAGTGGCATACTCTGTATTCATCGCAGCCAAGCAAGACTATGAAAGAAAGATAGGGAGGTAAACATAGAAAAATCAAACCTGCTTTGAAGAATGGCTTCTTCAACATTGACACCCTCTTCGCTTACTCCACAGTTTCTGCTCATATCTGACAGGTATTGCAGAATATGTTTGGTTGATTCAGTTTTTCCAGCACCACTTTCACCACTACGAGATACAAAAATATGTAAAATATGTAATATGTAAAAGTTCCTACAAAAATGCACTGAAAATATCCAGGAATATACAGGAATGAAAAACTTATTAGAGAACGAATTTTATGATCTTCAGGTCAGCCAGCTGTATAATCATCGTTGGGGACCTTAATGTAGGTGGTTAAAGAATAAAATCTAGGTGAATGCAAAAAGAAAGACGTCAGATGTGTCACTGAGGGAAAAATAGGATGAGCATGGCTCAGTAAATTTTATTCCGGTCCAAATGCTGACCCCACAAGTTAGGGAATAATAGGGAAGAAGCAAATCAATTACATCTTCAATTTAGATGAAGAGGATTGCGCTGGTATACCTGATAAGGACACATTGGTTTCCCCCTTTTCTCCAAAGTGAGTAGTAAGCTTCATTTGCGATAGCATAAATATGAGGAGGTTTGTCTCCAAGATAAGTGTTGTTGTACGACTTCATACTAGATTTGTTGTAAGTGTCACCAATCACTTTATATGGATTAACAGCCACCATAATGGATCCAATGAAAGTCTGCAAGGAAAGTAAACTATAATGGTAAGTTTAGTCAAAGATAGAAGTGGACCACCAAAATGGGGCGGAGGAAAACTATTTAGTTGTCAAACTAATATTTGGCATTCTCTTTAAAGCACAATATCAGGGAGTTTTAGGGGCTAGGAAGGACAATAATGTTATGCAACCCGACGTATGACCATAACAAAATACAGGTATAGTGGACGTATGAAGGTATAAACGGCGGACTTTCACGATTCCGTCAAAACAATTTTGAAGAGTAGAGATAACGTTCAATACCTTGATTCTTCCACCAGCCCAGCCCAGCATAGAGATATGCTATGCTGAACATAGCGGAATACAAGTGCGTACGGATTATTTGAGATACCATTGACCCACTTGAAGGGTGAAGGACCAAATTGGAGAGCACCTAGGACGTACCCTTATCACTGGCCTCAATTGTCAAATCTACTTGGTCTCAACTAGAACGTCCAGCTGGGCTAGTCATTCACTTGGTTTTCTCGAGAAAGCTTGGGATGGGTTGCAATGGAATCACTCCAAAACGGTGTCAATAGGTCATGCGCTGGAATCGTTCCCTGTGGGGCCACTCCGTTGGATTCCTGGGTAGGCGGACAGAGCCACATTGAACCAAGCCAAAAGAGAGTGGATAGGGAACGATGGTAGCAAAAGAATTGCTGTGAACTGCTTGAGACTGTTCCATAGTTCCCATGCAAATGCGATTACAAAAAGAATGGAATCGTTCCAGACAGAATCGTTCCATTTTCTCTCGTGTATAAAAGGGTTTTATATTGAATACATACTACGCGGAAACAATAAAATAATCCCAAGAGTATTTGAATTGGTGAGCGCAAGAACGTCATTTGATGGCAATTGTATCTTTAATGTTTCCTTGTTACAAATAATGCCTAGCAACGAATCTGTGGTGTAGGGTTAACACGATATGCGATATCTCTCATTACAGGAAGAAACAATTGTTACTTAAAAGCTATAAGAACTGATCATTGGAGCTATGGAGCATAGAAAATTATTGCCTTGTAGAATACAATAAAGCAGTGATACGTATAACCAGTAAAAGCCTATTTGAAAGTTACGTATCTCTTTCGCTACATCCAATTTCAATGACAGAGAAGTCCTCTTTCACTTACTAGCATTTTCAAATGAGCTTTATATCAAAGCCCATGCTCATAAGTGCTCTTAATTACCGGGGGTGTTGGATTAAGCGGGGGATTGGAAAAACTAGAAGAAACTAAGAAGCGGTGGGGAGTCAGAATACGCGAGGAGGGGTAGAAAAATCCTTTAAAATCTAACTGCTATGAAGCACTCTATGTTCATGAACCAGGCGTCTATGGCTGCGAGTTTAATCAGCACAACAATATTACTAACAGACAGGATTCGTTCAAAGCATCTGCTTGGGACACGCTTCGAAAATTTTTACGCAAAAAATGATAAGCGGGGGGTCCTAATAAGAGCAGGGGGTTGGAAACATTTTCAAAAATTAATTAGTGGGGGGACGGCAAATAGGCACTAAAAAGTACATGTAGAAAGATTAAATTCAAGAAAAATTCCTTCGAACAGCAGACTGCCTAATACTCTGCACACATGTAATATCAGTCGTAGGCCTGTACTAGAGCAAATATACCTATACGAAAAACAGATGATAGCATGCGTGATAAAAACCTGAACAAGGAAAAGAGAATACAGTTGCAGAATGCTGAACCCGGAAATGCGAGTCTAGAGATTAACGCCTTGAATAAAAATGTGTTGCAATTCATCACTATTGAGAAACCTTCGCCACACTCACATAAATCGTGTCTTTTTTGTATCTTTTTGCCAAATTGTTGAGGATTGAGGCTTCGTGAAGATCACCAAGTCTTGCCATATCATCAACATCACCAATACTGGTGCTGTGCATGGCTGTGATTTGGTCCCTGCTGAGGGACGACTTTGAAAATACGTACTCCTGAAAAAATAATAAATGATACACACAAACACACACAAAGTAAAAAGTGAATGGGTTTACGGATAACAAAGAAAACAACAACAAATAGGTAGAAAAATTTCTCATTAGAGGAGCTAAAGTATGGCGTAGGTTATCAAAACAAGCGAAATAAATATCCTCCACAAGCAATTTTAAGTCCTAAAGTATATCATAAACAGTTTATTATTTGACTTTCTTTCCCTGACCAAATTCTTCCTTAGTGATTTTTAGCAACTGTAAAATATTTTTTAATATTATATTTTTGATTCAAACATCTGTAAAGGAGGGAATCAAATGAAATGAAGCAATGATTGTACATGACAACAACTGATGATCATGATGGTGAAAAATAAACATTAAAGCATATAATGCGACTCTTTCATATCATCATCATTTATATAGTTTACAACTACTCAAGCTCTATTGTTTTTGTTGTTACTGGGCTGCTACTTTTGCCTGAAACTGATGAGGTACAGACAAAGACTAACCCAGTACATCTCAGATAGTGAGGCTTGTCCCCCTGGGCCACAATGTGATGCTCAGGTGGGCAAATATGACACTGGGGAATAGATATACTTCTACAATTTTCATAGATACTGACTCTATTTATAGCAAATGGGGGAGCAAACAATTTTCTCTTCCCATTAGGAGGGGTTGCAAAAGGGTATTGAGAAGCACTTGTCCAACTGAAGAAAAAAGTCTCAGCCAGTGACAACAGGTGTGACTGATGACCTAAGTGACAATCATAACTATGGTGATGAATTTTAGTGGAAATAATCATTAATTCTAAAGATTATGATAAATAAATAATGATTCAAAAAAGTGAAAATATTGATGATGATGATGATGATGATGATGATGATGATGATGATGATGATGATGATGATGATGATGATGATGATGATGATGATGATGATGATGATGATGATGATGATGATGATAATAATAATAATGATGATTGGTGATGATTATTATTATGATAGTAACAGTTATGATGGTGGCTAGCGTCAGTTGGCTAACATTCTTGAGGGGATATGCCCATGTATTTGGGGCCAGATGGTACTGTTAAACACAGTGAAGAGCAAAATGTTCTTGGAATTGCACCAGGGCATGAGGTGGTAATCATGATAAAGATGATTAGCAAGATATAGAGGATGATGTTGACAATGATGATGACAATGATGTAATAATTATGGAATAAGAAGTAATTAATTTTCATAGTGAAAAGACAACTCTTTGCAATTCACCTTGCCATATTCACTTAAAAATTTAATATCTTTCCCTTGAACTTCTTTTATAACTGCTGGAACCCAATCATCTTCAGCATTGAGCCAGACATTAGCACCCTGAAACACAATATCAGTAAAGGTCAAATAAGATCATAGGCTCTATATCCATGACTCGCCAATTATCCAACTACATTCTCATTGCTTAAAAGCAGATACAGAAGATTACTATTTTAGACCTTCCTGCTAAAAGATCTAGATACACTATATGGTATAAGCTGTTCAAGAAAAATTTCCAGAAAAATAATTCTGGTTAAATATCAATGCTTATTTCTTCTTGGTAACAAGGTACCAATTGCATCAATTACAATCACCTCAGTTGTAACAAATGAGCAATTTTCTATGGTCATTCACTCTCTGCTCTAGAGTCAATATATTCAAACATTACTTATCCCAAATACTATCCCAAATGGTTATATGCTATTTCAGTACCAGCACCAAGAGACAAAAAGGTAGAACTCTATTTTGCCAATAAAGTAATAAACAATAAGGAAAATGACCTGTGCAGATCCTTAAGCAATAGAAAGAATATATCGCCTTCAAGTGCATTGAGGATTTTTGGGGGGTGCATGTAACTGTTGGGGGCATGGGGAGCAGTGCCCCACAAACTAAAAGCTGATATGATTATGCTACCCCCCAACAAAATTATTTGTCTAAAGAGTAAATGCGCAAATAAAAAAATTTCCCCCTCTTCCAAGGTCACAGCTAAGACAGGCTATGCCCCTCCAGAGCAATGCCTTCAGCTATGTGTTTGATGTATGGCCTAGTATAAACTAAATCATTAGTCAGGACCTGAAAGTTCTCAAAGTGGGTAATTTGGAGATTGTAACAGAATCAGCTAGCTGTGAATTATATCAGTATACTTAAAGTCACACAATTAAATATTCACTTCATCGGGGCTGTCCTGAATGACCCAAAATTCGCAGAACAGGCAATGCCACCATGAGTATCAAAAATAGCGTATCCATAGATTCCCAAGTTGGAACATAAAGTTATCAGATTCAGATTCACCGTAGAAGTCAACTTTTTTCTATTGCTAAGTGACAAATTTTTAAAATATCAAAATAATCTGTTATCTTGATGTAGGCCATAACATAACGCGATCAAAGTGACATCTGCCAGCCATACGGGAGTGCTAATGGCTATGCCATGCATTATGCAAATTAAACTGTTTATATCCTCTGTGTCTGGAGAGGATATACCACCAACCCCTTCGAGCTAAATTTTATCTAACTTGCCTTCTAATTCCTGCCCAAAGATTTTTAAAACTAAGCTAAAGTGCAGTTGGGGGGAGGGTGTAGCACTTCCTCATAATTGAATTGGACAGTAACAGTCATTACATTATCATATATCAACAAAAACGGATAAAACACCAGCAAAAACGTTTCTCTTGTCTTAAAAATATATGTTTTGCTCAAAAACAAGCTGTGGTAGAGCGAATAGGCGAAAGAATAATGAATTGCAGTTGGAAGTAAATTAAAAAATTGTAGACAACACCTGCCTGCTGAGAGTAGAATACTAGATAAAGCGATCTACAAAACCAGGAACTAAGCTTGGCCTTTCTCTTCCAATAATATTGAAATCGCAAAACATATTTCAACAAAGCACAGTGATTTTCTAACTCTAATACGCAAAGCAAATAAATGTTTCAGTATTGCTATTCATGACAATGGCCTAACTTACTTTGTGAGCAGTCGCTATTTATAACTCACATCGCACATAAAGTATCAACAAGCAAAATAGTGCAGGAATTAACAATAACATTATCATTTCACTTACCACATGTAGTGCCTCCATGCCGTATATGTAGTGCTAAATGTTCATAGTACTGTCTTCCCCTCACCAGAACTGTTTATGACAACATGCGGAAGGGAGCTTATCGTTTCCCATCCATTGAATCCTTGCCCTCCTTTGACGCATGTCACGTGATACAATGCAAATGAGCAACTCCATTCTTATTCTTTGATGACAGAAGCCATTAGCCTTTCCCGTTCCGCTTCGCGGCTGGAATAAACGTAACCTGGTGGGGAAAGCGTGATAATATTGGTAGGAAATGGCATAATTACATTGTGATTCATTTGTTTTTATGAATATATCCCAAATTATTTAAGTTGCCACTGATCTTAGCTTGTTAATTCCTCACCCCTCCTTATATCACAAAATCAAAAAACAATTTACTCTTTTCGTTGGTAAATGTAACAGCTAGAACAATAGAAACAAATCATAGCTCACCATTAATTCTTTCCGTTTATTTTTGATATGTTTTATCAAATTACTTCCGTATCGTTTCTGTAGACACATCTCTTGGTAGTGGATGGTACACATCAATACACATTTTAATAAGACCTGGTTCTTACAGTTCCTATTTTTGGGCCTCCTTTTCCCTCACTCTGTTGCCAAACGTTCGGTAATTGTTCCTTGATTTTAACGGCATATCAATGGTGCTGCCTACAGGAAATACAAACGAATGTTGGGAATTTACTAGCAATGAATGGAACAAGTTTCTTTAGTCTCAATTGTTGGCAGTGATAAAATACTCCAAAAACGAAAAGTTTCTTTGAAAATGTGTCCATAGAAGTCCAAATTCCCTTCAATATTTCTTCCTTCTGTAAAATATATACACCTTTGTATATGTACATATATATATATACATATATATATATATATATATATATATATATATATATATATATATATATATATATATATATATATATATATATATATATATATATATATATATATATATATATATGTATGTATGTATGTATGTATATATATATATTGAATCGCAGAGCGTGATAGATTATAGATAGATTGGATCAAAGACAGGACATCACTTTTTCTGTTACTCCGAGTTTCACGCTTACGCGATCATCAGACAGAATTAAAGTCTGTCTGATGATCGCGTAAGCGTGAAACTCGGAGTAACAGAAAAAGTGATGTCCTGTCTTTGATCCAATCTATCTATAATCTCTCTCTCTCTCTCTCTCTCTCTCTCTCTCTCTCTCTATATATATATATATATATATATATATATATATATATATATATATATATATATATATATATATATATATATATATATATATATATATATATATATATATATATATATATATATATATATATATATATATATATGTATATATTTATATGTATGTATATGTATGCATATATATGACAGCATTGGATATTTTGATTGTATAAGAGCCAAATACTTCAACCAAAATGGTCTCTCTTCAATGGGGTGCCGAAGTACTTTTTAGTGAGGGGGTGTAGCAGAAGAAATTTACCGACAGGCTTCTAAGTATGCAAAAATTTATAGGTAGAGAAGCGATGGCTATAAATCCATTAAATGAGAGGCTGTACATGCTCTAGATGCAAGGATGCAATATTTCAAGATCATGGGATTGATTTAAGAACAACTCAATTAAACAGCAAATAACTATTTTAACACTGGAAAATATAACGGAGCCTTGATGCCAGGTTAGTTGCCCAACACGCTCAATGCATTTGACTTTCTATCGTACACCGTCTCTACTAAATAGCCCGCTATGGTTGGGCGCGGAAAAATTTCCAAATTCAAGATCTCCAGATGCCTGGAAAATGCTGCTTTTGGATCATTTATTGCACGTTAAGTACAAAAATAAGGGAGATTTCTAACTAGTTTTAGAAATATCTTTAGAGTTAACATAAGATGGAACTTGAATAACTCTAATACTTGAAAGACTATACTCTGAAGCTGCTGATAAAAGGCCATGCAGAGTTAAAGTAATTGATTTTACTATCTGTCATGCAAGTCTACTTTGACTTACAGATGATACATATTGTAGAAGACATCGCAGAGATACAGTCTATGAGAAAATCAAGATTGCAAATCGCGGAAACACAGCTTCTTCTTGAGGGCACGCAATGATTGTGCATAAGGAAAATTTTCAAATTTAGCATCTCAAGATGCCTGGAAAACGCTATTTGGGGATCATGTATTCCACGTTGAGTTCAGAAATAAGAGGCTATGTAACAAATCGTTGAAATAGAATATGCATTACATGCAATAAGGGTGGCGCCAGAGCTTTTCCGACGGGGGAGGGCTAAAATACGGTGTTCAGGGTACTACAAATGCCAAAAGTCTCCGAAAAAATCGTTTCTTACCTTCCGACGGGGGACTAGCATGCTCCGACGGGGGCTATAGCCCCCTATCCCTTTCCTGGCGCCACTCCTGTATAAAATCTGAATGACAACTATAAAAAACTGTAGACTGAATTGTTGTTGAACGATCCAAGCAACTTCAAAGTTATAGCAAAAGACAAGCATAGGAATTGTGATATCACCAAAAAGGTCTTAGCCTGTGATGTGAGCCTGGACAGTCACCTGCATCTCTAAGTCAAGATGAATAGCGCGCTCCCTGTACGTACCCCTCCCAGCTAGCACATTCCTGATTGCAAGTATCTCCGAAGTAGAAATAGCTGTCTAGAACAGAGCATGTATAAGTTTCGAGAACGTTTTTAAGACCAATGTGAATATGCTGCTGAAACGGGTGAATTTTTAATATAAGGAGAGAATGTAATCAGACATATGCCAATTCTGTGCATGTGCATAACACGAAATTACTTGTTCTTTTGCTATGAATCATTTAATTATCTGTAATGCAAATCTACTTTGACTTAAAGATGATAGATATTGTACAGTATGTACCATCTTCAAACCAAGCCCGTAGCCATGCCTGTGTTTCAGGGGTGGCAAAATAGTCTCCGAGGAATCACGTGGTACAAAATCTGAGAGCTTATCTCATACTTCATGCTATCAAAACCGAATGGATAATGTGTGTGCAGGAAAAGAATGAAGTTCTTAGTGTGCCACACAGACCAAGGTTGAAATCAATCAAGATTTCAGGAGATCTCTCCATAGCTACAAAGCAAAATAAATTGCAAAAATATTTTCCCAGGGGTGGCAAAAAGCTGGCTTTTTGTTACCCAGGGGTGGCATTTGCTACCCCATGCCACCCCATGGCTACCGGCCTGCTTCAAGCATACCTATCACTGCCACCACGCAACTGCAGCGTTTACTTACTGGCCAAATGAATACCAACAAGTTAAGTGATTACCGACTAGCCAAATGGTTACTAAAAAGCCCAGTGATTCACCGATGGCTTGGGCAAAAGTGGGGTGTGACACCCCCCACACCCCCTTCATCGACCCGCCCCTATCTTTCTTGCATATTAACGTTTTTTATTGAAAAATTTTTATAAGCAATTATAAATAAACAATGTTACCAAAATATGTAGTTTCACTAGGGCAACTAACTCGCGAAAACCAAAGCGGAGAAGTGATAAGGCTGTTATTTATCCTCAATCTAGCAAGGAAAAGACTTTTCAAGTCCATATGTCAGTGGAAAGCTTATGCATCATTAACCAAAAATACATTTCATGACAGTACTTCAGCCTCGGCCTTGTTCTTAATTTTTTCTTAATTTTTCCCCAAGTTTTAGGCTCGTGTTCTTATAAAATTTTTCTCATAAAAAATGAGTGTATCCCACGAATGGCTGTAAAGTGGAGGGCACATGATTTGATAACAAATTACTCTGGAAGCTAACAAGTAGTGGTGATTTCAAGGAACCTGGGGGACCAGAGAAAGCTTTCTTAAAGTCGAACTTTATTTAAAGAAGACTTAGTTTCTTCACAAGTGTTGGTTTTGCGATATTATTTTGCAAGTTGTAATACACCCTTTTTTATAGGAATGCCTAAATTTTCTCCGAGCCTCAATATTCTTAAATTATTCTGATTTTTCTTGTTATTCTTAAATACCAATGATATAACTTCGCCTATAAATTTAAGGAATATATCCCAATCTTCGTTCATGTTTTTCTACATTATAAAAGTAAGTCGATAATGCACAAGTTTATCTGACAGAATACAAAAAAGTATTATGTCATGATGAAGCTCGAGGCTCAATATTCCTATAAACTTTATTCTTATAAACCCTTCAACACATTGTATCAAGTTGCAAGTCTTACCTGGCGTCATAACTCTGTACTTTTACATCTGGCCAATTCACTATCCTCACTTAAGAATACCTCATTATTTGCTGATCTCCCTA
>OLMO02000257.1:3205052-3223512 GCA_900291935.2 Cassiopea xamachana
AGCCAATTGTGCACTACCTAGTATTAGTGAGGTGTATAATTGTATTTGTAGTGTTGATTGAATTATATGAAGTTTGAAAAAAAAAATAGGACGTACAAGCTAGAATACTCGCTAAAAGTCCCGAGACACTTTGCAAATTTTTAATCTGGACGGCACACTCGACCCCCTCCTCCCCCAACACAATGTTTATTTTTGAGAGAAGTACATGAGGTAACGGAAACATTTTTCGTGCACAATAACGCCAAATGTCTCAGGAACAGACCAACCTTGTTTTAGGGGGAAGGGGAGTGCGTAGAGGGCGTAGTGATTGAAATGCTGAGAAGGCTATAGTTTTTCATAATTTTTTGAAAGTGTCACAGGGACTTGTGGCAAGTATTGTATCTTTTTTTCTTGCTTAATGAATGATGATGTTAGTAGTTTTTAGTTTTACTGCTTCTTCATTACATGATTTAGCAGGAGAATGCTTGATACTCATTCTTGCGTCTTTCAAAAAATATGCACGATTGCGAAAGACCATACCCATTGCCTTTGATGTTGCCACCTGCAACGTGACACTTTACTGAGAAAGATAGAAAGATGCGATAATAATCAATTAAGGCTTTTGTCCCCCAAAGTGATAGAAAAAGCATTTTTTGTCCCTCTTTGATAATTCCTCCAGCTACATGTGCTATATCCCCTTCGTATAGAGACTGGGCTGATTCATCAAAATATCGAACCATACCAGTATTGCCAGTTACTTCAAAGCTCTTCGAAGAACTTGTGGCGTTGAAAAATACAAATGATTGGTACAATGGTCTGGATACGGGCAGGCTTGTGGGTCTACTTTCATAGAGCTTAAAATGCATTTGATATGGTTAACCGTGTGATTCTTTGCAGCAAATTAGAACACTATGTGTAGAATCGGGGGTGTAGCCAGGACAAAAAAAGTGGGGACATAAATACAAAATTTCTGGCCACGCCCCCTACTTCTGTTAAACTTTGCTACTACCTCCTCCCCACACCTATTTTCTCATCGATTTTGAGGAACCCTCAAGCACCATCTTGGCAAAAATGAGGGGCAATTGCCCCCATACCCCGTAGCCACACCACTGTATGCAAAAAACGAGGACTTGCGTGGTTTGAATCCTACTTCTATAGCCGAAAACAGTTCTGTAGGGTCAATGGAATCAATTCTAAAATGCAGAAGATAGGAGTAGGCGTACCCCAGGACTCATGCTTAGTTACCCTCCTTTTTCTTACTTATGTTCCGCTTTTTTATAAGAAACATGTCTAAAAGCAACATAAGGCTGAAATTAGGCAAAAATTTAGAAAAATTTAAGAAAAATAGGCAGGCTGAGTTTCAAAAAATAACTTGCAAAAGCTGTTTCGACTAATAACTTTTTGATCAAACTAGAAAGAAAATAGAATCTGGGTTGTTATTGTCATTGGAAGTCACGTTAAGAAAACTTTATGGGATTGTCATAGTATTCTAATTCATTTGATTTCCAGCATGGTATTGTGTTTGCCATGACTGCATCTTTTGCAGTGTGGCACTTGACATCTTCAGCACTTGCAAAGCAACGACAATTAATCGATATGCCATCTTTACTCTCTCTGTATTTTACTAAGAGATTCTCGATGTTTTGAACAGTACATATAATCTCCCACCGCAGCAGCCTTTGACTTAAAGCATAACTCTTGAAACTGTTGATATCCGTTAAAGAAAATGAAGAATTGAACAGGTCTTCAACAGTTTCATTATAAAACACGTGTTTATCAATGAGTGGGTTGGGTACAAATAGTTCTTTGACTGGCTCTGGCTCTGAAAAGGAACAAATGGGTGTCTTCTTTATAATAAAAGTAAAGTACATTTCGTCTCATAGTATAGGTTGACATTATTTGACTAAAACGTTGATTGCAAATGATACGAATCCAACAATAATCCTAAACACAAACAGAATTTATCAATTAATTTGTTACCTATCCTAAGCGTCTACTCGATTAGTTGGAGGCTTTCTACATGAGACTGTAACTTACAACCATAGGCAAAAGGCCGCCATCATGTACCTAATAATAATTAAATATTCATGCATTGTGGCAAAACCAAAAGGAATGAAAATACGTGTGCTGAGATTATGAAGAACTACAAAGACATCAACTGGATATCTCACTATGAGAATAATAGTCTAGCAGAACTTGAGGGAAGATTCTTGACAAATATTTAGAAGAAAATGACATGGTTGCTTACCTTTCACTGAAGAAAAAAGACAAGGTGACAGCAGTATCTCATCACATTGCTTTTGGACAATTGAAAAGCAATATATAAGACCCTATGCCTTCATTATATAAGACCTCTTAGCGTGTATACGTTGCAGATGCCACAGAGGATTTCAGAATTGCATTGGAATTGAGATGAGTAGAGTAGAAATTGATTATAATGTAAATAGCTTGTATTTTATTAATAAGCACAAAATTCACATACAGTTCCTTTCTTGTACCAAGTTCGCCCAATTTGCAACAAATGGTAATATCTGATGGTGAAAGTGAGAGTGAAACTGATGAAGAAGATGTGATAATCAACATTGCTGGGATAGAAGACAGCAGCAGTGCTTCTAGTGAAGGAGAGGATGGCCAAGAAGAGGCATGGTAGACTTCAAGCAATGAAGATTTTGGGGAGGACTTATCAAATCTGTTTTGTGTGACCAGGAGTGGAAGATTGACTCACACTTGGGCTTGCTCCAGATATAGATGTAAGTTGCTACTTTTACTTTTGCACTTTGATGCACATTCACATTATTTCTATTTGAAGTCCTACAGCATTGGTATGCAGATAAGATACTGCTTTGAACTTAAGTTCCTTTTCAAAAGCTAAGCCAGTTGAAAAATGAAATGGTCTATGAGTGAAAATTTGAGGATTTTGTCACAGGAAAACTATATCTACAAAGTAGTAATAGTTTTTGATAAGCTGACGTGATAATTCTTCTATCTTTTCTAGAAAACAAAGCTGGCTCACTTCCAGTCCTTTAGAAAGTGAGGTACACTCTTTTCTTTTTATAAGAATACCTAATTTTTTTCTGAGCCTCAATATTCTTAAAAATTTTCGGTTTTGAGCCTCAGATTATTCTTAAATTATTCTTAAATTTTTCTTGCTCAACACAAGGTGTAAATTCGCCTTAAGATCAAAGAAACATATTAAATCATTTTTGATGTGTTGATTCACCATAAATTTCAACGAGAACAAACAGAACAAGTCAAAATACGGTTTTAGTCCAAAAGCATTATTTCAACTCCATCAATATCATCAATGCCAATGTAGTCCTCGCTATCATCTGAAGACGTAACTCTATATTTGGCAAGAGTTTTATTGGAGTACTCCATTTGTCCCATGAACCATCCATTCTCGTATAAAGCTTTGATTCGATTAACAAAATATTTTAGTTTTGATGAAGGTTGAGCCTGGCAATATTCCTAAATTATTCTTACATTTTAGCAACTTTGAGCCTCAATATTCTTATAGACTTTATTCTTATAAAAAAAAGAGTGTATTATCTAATGCTCAAGCTTGTCTTTATAGTAAATCCAGTCATTATTCTTTATTCTTCTTAATTGAGAACTTGAAGGGGCTATCAAATCTTATTTTAGGTTAAAGAGGGGCCAGGAAAATTTTCCTTGTGTTTGCATTGGGCTACAAAAATTTATGGTGAAATTTGACATCCCTTCCGCCCCGCTGTGGTCCATACTTTATGGCTGCTCCTTAATTCACTACTCTGTGGTTATATTAAACTATAATTAGACTAAATTATTGTGTCTCCATCATTAAAAATAAAGACGTGGTTAAAAATAAGCCACACCTATTTTATGACATTGTACCTATTTTAAGACTTTAGGTTGCGTTCATACTGTACACAGCTGTGTATCGCTTTATCATGATGTGATAATAATCTTTTCACGAAGAGTCTTCTTTCTTTATTTTTTGGACTATGTCACTGGTTAGTACTCGCACTTGATGGTATTTTCTGGAGAGAGTCTCATCTGTAGCATTTTAGTTTTCGGTTCTTGGGAAAAAGCCATGAAAATACTAAATTTGCCTTTCTACAATCTTCTGGGAATTTGTAGAATGCTGTTTACTGGAACAGTGTACACAATAGCAACGAAGGCGGAAGTACGTAATAAGTACTTTGTTCTCAGAACCAAATATGTGCACAGACAACGTGCTAGCTGTGGGTTTAAGAAAGGCGCAGCTTTCACTTTATCTCACCGATCGAGCTAAGAAGACTGTCAAGCGAACCGATAACTCGTAGTTTGTTTACAGTGCAATTATTGCTTTCCCAACATATATCAGGCGAAATCAGCTTTGCTAGTAATTATGAAAGGCGAATCGACGTTTGTCCTATTCGTTATTGCTATTGTTGGTTCAGCTAATTCTCTCTATTGGAATTGGACTGAAAAAGGTTAGTAGATATCATACGGTAGATATGCTTCCTCGTAATTTTCATCTATGGTTATTGTTCTTTTGTGAATCTGTTATTTTGCACATGGCTGTGAATCTGTTATCTTGCACGTGGCAATGTACTTTGTTTATCATAACTTGCCTTAGTCAACAAAGCGAAGGTGTTGTGCTGAAGTCAAACCCTCCCTCTCTTTCCACATTGCATGCCATGTCCTTCGGCCCGAAGATCTTGGGCATGCACTTAGCTCTAGTCTCGGTGTTTGGCGTGGAAACTGATGTAAAAGTTCTGCGTGTGTAAAGTCTTGAGTTAGTGGTTTGCGAACTGGATAGAATGGGATTTCTTTTGTTGGCTAATTGGGTTGGTACTGCAAGGGCACTACACATTCCTTGGGGCACCTTTGGCAAGCAGTTTACATGGAATGCGTCCTGGCTCGCTTTGCTTCCTACCTGCTTTTAATATTTTTCAATCATTTTTAACTGACATTTACGACTACAATAGGGATCAGTTGTGACTAGCTTCAAGCTCTTAACTAACTAGATGACAAGGATTATGCATAGGCCAGCAAGCAAGGAATCGACACTCAGACAAGGGACATTATTCAATGGATCTCACCAAACTTTGCTATTTCGTATGAACAGCCATTTCTTGATAATTGTAAAGATAATTTGGTTTGGTTATTTGACTGCCAGCTCGGTTTCAACACAGTCAAGGGTAATGTAGAATGAGTTGCACTCTGAATAGAGTTCATTAGTGGACGTCACGAAATTTCTACTATAAGAATAGTTTAGTTTTGGTTTCAAATTCTAAAAAAGCACTTAAAAATCATTACCACTGACAATTTTCAGCTTGATCCGAAAAATAATGACCGAGATATAGGCAATTAAATGCTATAAAATCACTGTATTTTAAGAACAAGACAGAGTTATGTACAGCATATTTTCGATCGAAAGGTTGTCGTATTTCATCCCATTTTGACAATATTCGCCTAAAATTGTCAACATATGTCTATATTATGGTGCTCTCTCTCACTCCTTGCGGTCAAAATATAAAAGTTCCAAAAAAGCATATTTTTATATAAAAATTCCAAAAAAAGCATATTTTATGACATCATCACTAGTATAGTCTATTCATCGGGTGAGCACGGCTCATTTGGATCAGTTGCCCGCAAGTTGTAAAAACGGATAGGAATTGGTTATATGTTCTAAGTCAGTTTGTCCATGCCCAACGCAAATGCCAGGGGTGGATCTATTTGAGATACAGGGGTTGCAATCTCCACGTTCATATCGGCGACTCACTACACTCCCTTTTTATAAGAACACCTAACTTTTCGCTTAGCCAATAGTCTTACACTTTTCCAATTTTTAGTCTAAATTATTCTTAAGTTATTCTTAAATAACAAAAGTGTAACTTCACCTAGAAATTCAAGGAATACAGTCCAATGTTTGTTGATGTTTTACTACATCTTAAAGCTAAGCAGGAGTTTCTTTTTGTATCAACAGTGCAAAAGTACATCTGAAAGCAGTATTATATCTGTGATACAAAAAAACTCATATGTTTTGATGAAGCTTGAGCCTCGCATTATTCTTAAATTATTCTTAAATTTCAGGGATCTTGAACCTCAATAGTCTTATAAACTTTATTCTTATAAAAGTGTGTAGTCCGTACTGTTTTGAATCCTTGCCATGTAACATAGAGAGGTCTTTTAAGACAAGGCAATAATAAAGAATTCCAGAGAACCAACAACTCTTAATAGTATGCTTCATTTTGAAGCAATGTTTCACGCATATTAAGCAAGATTGTCCTTTGCGTCTATAATATGATTAGTGGCATACATTCTGTTTTTATATTTCATCAACTATGGCCCCCTGGTCCCCATGAAAATGCCACTGTCGTACTCCAGCCAAAGCCAAGTTGTCTCAGAGGTACTTGGCTAAGTTCCAGAATTGTGAAGGAAAGTGAAATTGAAAGTTGTTATTATCACTAGTAAATTTTGGCTGACGTGTATCCTGCTAGTCCAATAGGATAGCTGATGGGTAAAAACAGACTAGACCTAAACGTTTTCTGAAAAAACGTAGACTGAGCCATTGGTGCGACAAGAGCCTACTGCCTTACTGAGCAAATACACTGTTAGTGAATGTGCTAGCTTCTGGATGATAAAAATACTGGCGTAATGTGATGAATGAAATTCCAAAGAAAATGTTATCCACATCCAAGAAAAATGCTTTGTCTTGGTTATGGCTAGTTAACGACATAAACAGACAAAAGAATAATGAAAAAAGCGTTTAGTCTGGGTCCTATTGTAATCCGTTCTCACCTGATGTTAATTGTATTCGAAATAGCTGACCCAGGATAAATTATGCGCTTTTTTAAAAAATTTATGTCTCCAGTATAATTGAGTTGCCGGTTGTAATGACGTCATACTGACGTAATAACACATTGCTTCCTGCAAATACGTCCTCATTTCACCTTAAATCTTCCTTCTAACATCCATTCTAGGGTGGAAATATCACCCGATGTAAAGCTCTACGTCACAGCTCTCTTTCTTGCTTTGCACTAATGATTTGATGATGTCATGATGACGTCATATAACAACAATTTCTGTATACCCGTTGATATCATCCCAAAGATTCAGTCTGTTTGAGCAAACCGTATTTCCCCGCTTATAGGCCCAAGGCTTGTCTATATTCGTAAGGCCCCTTTTGGGCCACTTTTGTTGGGTCAATCTGCAAGGGACTTATGTGCGTGGAGAGAGGGGGTTGGGCTAATATATGGTGAGAAAAAGGTTTGTGGGAAGAAGATCCAAAATTGCCAATTTAAGAAACAATGGTAATATTAACTTTGACATACATCTAAATGGTGACTACTCAGGATCAATTCTTTCAAGAGATTGCTCGTGCATCATCTTTGTCACATACGCTACTTTCAGCCTCAAAATCCAGGCAGAGGCTTTGAGATACCTTGTATTTGTGTGCTCTAGGTACAACACTGGACAAAAAGAACGTTATAGACTAGATACGCGGAGTAAGGGATACGTTAGGGAAGAAGTGATCTGCGGATAGGCTTATAGGCGCGGGGGTGCTTGTGGTGGAGAAATATAGTATTTTACTGTATCGGCGCATGGATCTCGATAGCTCTAAACAAATGAATTTCATTATTTAAGATGCATGACCTTGTTTTTCAAGTGAGTTCAAGCAACGATTCTTTTACATTCTGTTGTACTACGCTATTAGCAGAGCGGTTCTTTGACAATACAATGCATTATTTGCCAAATTGATGTTAAATGTGAAAAACTGATGCAAAATCCAAGGAGATTCACTCACTAATTTACCAGAGCCCTGACTTCTGAAATTTTTAAGAGCTTTGGAGGTGCAGATTAACACCTGGCCCCCCTAAGCGTAAAGTGTGTCATGCCGCTACTGTTAGGCACATCCCTGTTCTATCGCACATCCGCTCCCATTGGAGTTCCGCATGTAGTCACTGCCTGCTGGCCTCTTTCTATAGGCACCTGTGACAGCCAGAGCAGCAGTAAACTGCGCTTGCTGTATGCTTGTTGCTTCTCATATCTGGGTCAAACTTAGGACATTATGCCACCATAATCCAGTTGAGTCCTAACATGAGAGCATCTGTAGAAACAAGCATAGCGTTCAAATCTTGATTGGTTAATACATTTGCTCAAAACCAATTTCTCCTTACCGTCTCAGCCAATAGAAGGCGGCGAATTCATTAAAAAAATGATTTTCGAAGCTAAATTTAGTATGGGTATTAAAAACGCTCCAAAATATGTGAAACTGGCCTAAATTTAGCTTCGAAGGCCGTTTGTTGATGAATTCGCCGCCTTCTATTGGCTGAGACGGTAAGGAGAAATTGGTTGTGAGCAAATGTATTAACCAATCAAGATCTGAGCGCTGTGCTGTAGAAACATATTTAGTATGAGACCGATGCCCCTCTTAGCTTTAATTACATTTTCTCATGAATGCTTAGTTAAGAATGTAAAATTATTAAGAGAAGATGGCTTCCCCTAAATGTAAAACAATTCAAGCTTTATTGAAATAATTGCGTTTGTACAAGGTAGTTTAAACAAAGTTATCAGTTGTTGCTTCTCAAATTCCCAGCAATTTTGTTCTGTGATGAAGCACTCTGTATGGAACTTGCATGAAGAAGTCCAGAAAAATTAAGGAACCATTGTAGTCTTTAAAGGTAAAGTAGGAAATCAGGTGTTGCAGGACCATTTTACACTTATAGAGCAGAATGGTACTTGGTTTATTCTTTTATCAACTTCAATCTGTGAGGATGAAATCAAATAAGCTTTACTTAAATTTTAGTAGCATTGCCTCAAACTTTTTTTCTAGGTGACACATTCGGCTTGGATGTCCCAGTTCTATTTGGCCTTGAAATCCCTCAGTTTCTACGAGACGTTCCAGTTTGTAATTCATCCTGCCAGCTAAAGCAACGAGAAGCCCTCGTCAACTTATTCAGCAATACAAATGGACCAAAATGGCTGAAGGGGAAGAAATGGAATACGACTGCCTTTCTCTGTGATTGGGAAGGAGTTCTCTGTTACAACAGGACGCTTCACGTGCTAGCACTTTATCTTGAAGGAAACAGTGGTATGCAAGGATACGTGGGGAACACCCTTGGCGAGCTCCCATTCCTACTTGGGGTGAACATGGGTGGTAATGGAATAAAAGGAAGTGTGAGTGGTTTGCTGCGAAATTTCAAAGAATTTTCACTTCACTTTGATTTTGCATTTAACAAACTTCACGGTTTGTTTCCTCTAGAAATCTCAAAAATGTGGAAGAAAATGGGGAAGATCCAGTTGTCAGGAAACGCTCAAGTGAAGGGGACATTATCAGATGATATTTGCCGTCTTTATGATTTGCAAGTTCTTAGCCTTGGTGAGACAGGTATTACAGGTTCTATACCTACATGCATATCTCAGCTAACAAAGCTCTATTTCCTTGACTTGGAAACCCTCTCGCTCAAAGGAAACCTGAAATACCTCAAAGGACTTTCTAAGCTGCAATGGATCCACTTGATGTCGAATAACATAGACGGTCCTATACCCGAAGATATAGGCAACTGGTTTCCCAATCTAAAGGAGCTGCTTTTGCAAGGAAACAATTTGAAGGAAAATGTACCAGCCTCTATTGGAAACCTGAAGTACCTGTCCCTTCTACAACTCTCCGGAAACAAAGGCCTCATTGGACCCCTTCCAGTATCGTTTTCAAACCTTTCAAGTCTCACAATGTTGGATATATCGGATACGAGCATCAGCGGATTTGAGGCTGGCTTAAAATTGAAGTCTCCTTCACTTCGCTCTTTTGTGGCAAAAGGAAACAAACACTTCTCAGAGTCCATTTACAAATTGATTGAAGTTTTGGAAGCAAGTAAAGAATCTTTAATTCAGCTAGATGTGCGAGGATGTAATATTTATGGAAAATTTGACAAATACAACGATAACACAAACCTTGTAAATGGCATATTTCAGTTCTCAAGATTGGCTTTTCTCGATCTGAGCGGTAATTGGGAATTATCCGGTACAATTCCGGACCCAATCGGAAGCATGAGCCTGTTGATTTTCTTCAACGCTTCTTTCACAAGTTTGTCCTCGGTACTGCCCTGTAACTATCTAGTTAAACTGAAAGTGTTGCAAGAAATTGACGTTAGAGGAAATCGCTATATGAAAGGCGAGATAGATCAGCGGTATATAACCATTGACTATACTGTTAAGAACAAGGAAAGTAGCTCAAAAAATTTCGTGTGTCCTGCTTTTAATTTCAGACACAACAATGGTATGATTTTGATCGATTCTTCGTATTACGACCGAAAATATTGCCAATGTATAGAAGGATACTATGGCATCGGTGGCTATTGTCGGAAATGCATGAAAGGTGCAAGCTGCAACTTCTGGAGCAAATATGGAGCCTTCAATAACATATCTTTTGACGGCTATTTCCTCTCCAACATGACGGTACAAAAAGGATTCTGGCCTTATCCGCATCAAAATGATGTTCAGCAGTTCCTTCCTTGTCACTGGACACTACCCGGAAAAGAAAACTGCAACCCGTTAGGTTCTGTACACTGCTTCTTGAAAATATCATATAATAAGTCTATAATGACCATTTGCGAAGGAGAAATTTGCAGACGAGGCTCAACTGGAAGGCTCTGTAGTGAATGTGAACGAGGTTTTTTCAAAAGAAAGGCCCAATGTCATCCATGCCCTAAACCACAAGAAAGAAAGAAGCTCGCCATTGTTATAGTAGTTGCAATATTTATGCTCCTTCTTGCAGGAGTCAGTTTGTTTCTATGTTTACGTGAGCATAAAGTTTTCGCAGTAGTATTTGCAATAACTCAGGCTATAGCAATTTTCACCCTTGCCGTTCTGGGTATCATACCAAGTTGGTTGGCACAAATAAACATTATTCTTTTCCTAATTTCTGTTGCTGGTTTTGGCAAATCTTGCAAAGTTTTAGTCAAAATAATTGTGTTTTACGTTCAGATCGTCGACTCGCTCATTACATCCGCTCATATATGGCCTGTTTCAGTGTATGACTTTGCAGATTTTCTAAGCAGTGCTGTAAACCTCAGATTTGCTGTACTCAAATGCCAACAACCCAATCTCTTTAATCCTTTGGGCCAAATAATCTTGCTGATGATCCTTCCACTTTTGATAGTTGCTTTATTGACAATATTTTCACTTGTGATTTCCTGCTGTTTTCATCACAGATGGCCTAATATGAAATACAAATGTGGAAATTTATGCATCATGTTCCTTAACTTGTCCTATTTTCCTCTGGTTAAAGCAACAGCATCAGTTCTTCTTCCTTGTCGATCGGTGCGAGGAAAATCATTTATGGCTAGCTTCCCGTGGGTAGACTGTCCAAGCCAACAGTACTATTTGATCAGATCACTTGCTTATTGCTCATTGGTCTTTTACGTCATAGGAACCCCACTTTTCTTCCTCGGACTTCTTTATTGGAAGAGAAATGATATCGTGGAAGGGAATCAGACCACAAAGGACTGGTTAGGCTCTCTCTATATGCCATATAAGGTCAAATATCGCTCTTTTATGGAGTTTTTGCTAATAATGCGAAGAACAGCACTGGCGTTTTTCTCTGCCTTTCTTTTAGATGACATCTCATTACAACTGGGATTGATTACTGCTGTCTTTCTTATATCTTTGACATATGAATCTCAAGCAAGACCGTTTTTCCCAACACATCATGTTGCATCTTGTGATAAGAAACCAAACACTTGCACTTGTCTTGGACTTGAGAATCTCTTGGAATTGACAATGCTAATAACACTTCTGGTGTCGTTTGTTGCTGTTAAATCGTCAGTACTAGAAAACCAAGTCTCGAGTTCACTGATATGGGTAATTAGTATTGGAAATGCTGTGCTTGGGCTTGTACTTGCTATTTGTTTCCTGTTCCTATTGTTCAGAAGAGAACCTGGAAACGAGGACCACAGGGAAGGAGACGAGAGGCCAATAGTGGAATAGCCATAAACCTTCGACACAAGCTATCACACAAGCCAGCCCCAAAGCTAAAATAAAAAGTGTATCTATTTGAAAAAAGTATAGTTATATAGTGCATATATAGTACAGGCTTTCGTGGGACAGGCGTGCGATCGCACGTGCACGCCATAGCACACGCCTGCAACTTCTGAGGTATGTAAAATGCACACCTTGATTGCATTGAAGTGGGAAGTTGTCGTTGATAGTTTCGTTCATTTTCTTCAGTTCATATATTTACGGAGGGTTTCCCTTCAGCAATAATGAACTTCGAGGGACCTTCCACTTAAGTACTTACAAAAACAAATTAAATTAACATAAAAGAATAAAATATTTCTAAGTATAAATGTTTGTTATTAAAAGGCAATAGTGCAATGGAAAAGTTTATATGATTTTAAACTCTCTGTTGCCATCGCTTGCTTGCATTTGGTAGGTAATCTTTTCCATGTTTTTGCACCCCTATAAGAAAAGCATTTCAGGTCAGTAGAAAATCTCTTTTGAGGCTGCCATAGATCGGTGGCAATATTGTGAAGGTTATGAGAGGTTAGCTGGGAGATTTTTGTGAATAAATCACTCATGTATTGCGGAGCTAACCCATGTATGGATTTAAAAGCCATCAATTCTGACTCATGAGCTATGAGTTCCTTAATTGTTTTCCAGCCCAACCTGGGTGCTAATGGTATGCCTGGAGCATCACAGCTACTATTTGTTATAATTCTCACAGCTCTATTCTGCAATTTCTGCAAGTGGTTTTTTTGAGTTACTCCACGGCAATCCAATACGGAACAGCAATAACGAAAATATGGTTCTGCATTTCCTGCATATGATTCATTTAAAGTTTCTAAAGGCTGGATAGATTTAGCTTGTTTTAAGGAACTAATTGCTTTAGATACTTTAGAGGAAAGAATACTAACATGGTATTTCCAACCTAAAGAATTCTCAATTTGCAGACCAAGATGATCCCTAATTTTTAGTAAAAGTTTCAGATCTAGATTCTTCAATATCGTATGCTTCTGTATTGTAGAAATGAGCATTGACTGAGTTTTCATGGCATCAAGGGACAATTTGTTACCCCTTAACCATTTTTGCAGCTTTTCCAGATCGTTATTAATAACCTCATTAAGTTTCATTTCATTTTTCATTTCATTCGTTTTTGTAGTTAGTCCTTATTATAGGAAGGGCAAATTGTTTTTTCGTGGATTGACGAGTTTGATAGCCATGTCTAGAAGTTGTATTTTCAAATATAGCGCATTGACTACCGTTTTTAGGTCAAAAATAAGTTTAGCACATTCGAGATTGAAAGCTTCTTTAAAATCTAAAATTCCTAGCTGATTGAATAGTGGTTTAGATCTGGGTGTGTATTTGTCAAAACTTATTATTCTTAAAGCTTTGTTTAGATTAGTTTGTATAGTTTTTTGTAATTGTTGTGTTTTTGCAGCCCCAGCTAGTAATTCCATAATTGACATGGGGTCAATGAACGCAAAATAAAGGTTACGCAAGATTGGTGTCGGGACAAAATGTCTCATCTTTGCCAGTATACTGATGCCTTTTGAAATCTTCGTGTTTACATGTTTAATGTGCTGTTTTTATCAAGTATTCCACCCAAGATATTTAATATAATCTTTTTGTAAGATTGTTTAATTATTGATTTTTAGATTAATTTGATAAGAAATTTTTTTGGGGAGTTGTAATTAACAGAAAGGTCGATTTTTCAACATTCAGAGTTAGTTTGTTTGCAGTGAGGCAATCCGAGACTTTAGTTAGTTCACCATTAACAATTTTTTCAAAGTTTGTTAGGTTTTTATCCAAAAAAAAGATGCTAGTGTCATCTGCGAGCAGATGAAATTTAAGCAGCTTAGAGACAGAAGGCATATCGTTTATATACAGAAGAAATAATAGAGGTCCTAGAACACTACCCTGTGGAACTCCACTTTTTTATTTTACGTGAATCAGATAAATGGCCATGTATAGAAACTTTCCGCGTCCTGTCGGTTAAATAGGATTTGAACCAATCTATGGGAAGTACCTCTCATACCATAATGATCAAGTTTGTTTTAAATAAGATATTGTGATCCACGGTATCAAAGGCCTTGGCCAAATCGAAGAAAATGCAACATGATATTTTCAATAGCATTAATAAGTTCGTTATAAAGATCCAGAATTGCAAGGGAAGTCGATTTATTCTTTTGAAAGCCAAATTGGTGTTCAAAGATAGCATTGTATTTTTTTAGAAAACTTGTTAGCCTATTATGCATTAATTTTTCGAAAACTTTATTGAAGATTGGTAGTAGTGATATAGGTCGATAGTTAGTTACTTCAGTTGAGTTTGCTTTATGAACTTGGACTACTTTAGCAAATTTCAGCATGAAAGGGTAAAAACCAGACTCAAAGGAAGCATTTATCAGGTTAGTGAGAGGGAAGGATAAGGTATTGCTTACACATTTAATCAGTTTCACTGGAAAATTGTATGCATCTGGAGCTTTTTCTTCATTTAGTTTCAACAACTGTTTGCTCACCTCTGAGGGGTTTACTGGTGTGACGAAGAAGGACTAATTGTTGGGATTGTTCAAAAAATCTTTAAAGTGTTTATTACATGGTCCAGGCTTGTTGACGAGGATTTGAGCTACTTTAGTGAAGAAAATATTAAAGGCATTTGCTACTGGTTTGGGATCTGAAATTAGCCTACCGTTTATATTAAGTTTGAACTCCTGAGAACTTTTAGACTTTTTTCGGCTTAGAAGGTTGTTCATTCTTATCCATACTTTTTTAGATTCATGTTTATATGTATCGAAGTAAGATAAGTGATATTTCTTTCATTAATCTAATAACTTGATTTAGCATATTTCTATGTTTTTTATAGCGCTGGTACCAAAAATCGTCATTAGTTTTCAGAAACTTTTTGTACAACTTAGTTTTAGTGGAAATAGATTTTAAAATTCCATTTGTTATCCAAGGTGCTGTTTTCTTTGGCGTGTGTCATCAGTATACGTGGAAATGTTAGAATCGAATACTGCCTGAGGGAGATCGTTAATATAAATGATGAATAATAGGGGGCCTAGACATGATCCTTGGGGTATACCGATATCTATACTATTGATTTGCGAATCAATACCATCGACTCTGCAGGATTGTTCTCGGTTAGATAAATAGGAGTGAAACCATAATAGTTCGTATTGCTATATCCCGGAAGAATTGAATGTTTGGCAAAGAATATTATGGTTGACAGTATCAAAGGCCTTTTTAAGGTGAATGAGTACTAATCCTACTAGTTTACCAAGGTCTAGCCAACTGTACCAGTCAACTGTATTTTGAAGCAAGCATGTTAAAGTTGAATGAAGAAACCAAAAGCCAGATTGATTTAGACGAAAACATATTCTTTTCATTCATGTACTGGTACAACTGGTCGGCAAGAAGCTTTTCAAAAAGCTTTGAGATGACTGGAAAAATAGATAAAGGACGGTAGCTTGATTTGTCTGACCTATCACCTCCTTTAAAGTTGAGAGTAATCTTTGCTAATTTCCACAAATTTATGAATTAACTTGTTTTTTCTTAAGTGTTAAACATGATGGCTAAGGATTAATGGCAAGGCCAGTTTCATTACAGGCAAAGCCAGTTTCAAGAAATGGTGTCATTTCCAAAACTCTTGGCAGTTTCAAGTTTGGCAATTGCATCCCTGATGTCCAAGGTAGATCATTAGTTCGCAGCAGAACAAACAGAATTGAAAAATTATGTAGTAACGGTTGATATAGAACGTTTCTACCCCCAGTAAGTCAATGAATGCCTTTAATTCTTGATTAGTTGAGAACCATTGTTTACGGATCGTAATTAAGCTTAGCTTGCTTACTTCTATGAAGCTTACTTACGCTGGTAGTATTCACTATTTTCTAGAGAGGGGCTCAATAACTTTCTTGGTCCAGAAAGGGGGGAGCTTATTGGAGAGAGGGATTTTTATTGAGATGGGGCTAAAGAGACAATTTACAGTCTGTATTTTCGATATTTCATGCTGATTGGATTGTATTTTTTGTACTTTGCTCTTTGAATTACTTCTGATTTTCAGCTTGCTTTGCATTCTCAAGTGCCAAATATACGGGGTCCTAATAAACAGGGGGGTTGGAAAACATTCTAAAATTTAATAAACGGGAGAGGAGTCAAAGTAATCGGGACGGTCGGAATTTGAGAAATGGCTTTAAATGATTAATAAATGATGGAAGGAACAAAAACGGGTTATCATAACGCATAGAGCTAAAGTTTATACAGAAGCACTCTATTTTGTCTGGAATATTGGGCGTGAATAGTACTAGCGAAGAAGTGGAATGAAATCAAGGGTTCGTAAAAAAGTAAATTTCCTTAAAATTAATAAGCGGTGGTCCTGATAAAGTCCAGGAGGTGGAAAAATTGAAAAGTTAATAATCGGGGGGGGGGGGGCATTTACTTGGCATCTGAGAGTAAAGGCCGGTTTCTAAAGGCATGCACCGGTTCGACTGAGGCGGGCTGGGGTTGGTGCATGCGTAGTAGGTTCAGATGTGGAATCACCCTCGGGTACCCTCGACCGAATCGGCTAATGGAGAAGTTCAAATGGTTTAAACTTTTCCATCGGTCGATAATCCCCTTCTACTTATGCACAAACCACTGGCCGCCTCGGTGTATTCGTTTAGGTGGAAACCGGCCTTAAGTTTACAGCAGTTATCTTTACCATATTATTCTTATACCTTTCTTATAGAAACATAATGTGAGTTTTTATTCTGTCTGCTTGCAGCGTATTCTTTTAAATGTGCATGTGCAATTTAGAAGCTATGACGTAATCACTGGAAAACTGACCTGAAAATTGCTATATCATGTGACATGGAGCATGCGCATTTAATATGAGTAATGTTTTCCGAGCACGCTAGATTGTGGACTCATTTGTAAGTTTAACTTTAAATTTCTGTTGATTTTCGTTGTAATTGTTGTTTTCGGTACTGTTAGTGATCTTGTGTCATTGTATTTGATTTAGTCAGTTAATATCCATATTTTATTTAGTTAATATAGTTGATATAGTTAATAAGAAAGACAGGTCCGTAGCTATGGGGTGACAAATGCCACCCCTGGGCAACAGGATGCCAGCGTTTTGCCACCCATTGGAATTTTTGTGCAATTTTTTATTGTTGCTTTATCGTTGCAGCTAAAGAGCGATCGCCTGAAATTTTGGTTGACCTCAACTTTGGTCTTTGTGAAATACTAGAAAGTTTAATCTCTTCCTGCACACTAACACTAAGTGCATTAGTTGACGCAATGGAACTGTAGTTTTATATAGCTTGTTCCAGTTTTGCTTCTGTTGCAATCTGAAGAAAGGACAGCTTTTTTATATTTTGAGGTACAGAACCTCTTACAGGTGTGTTGGAGTGAGTGGGATCTTGGCAAGTAATAGAACAACGAAGTACAAGAGCTTGGCCACCCTTAAGGCTGCAGCAACATTCTTTGCTTCGCATGGTTTTTAATGTTTGCTTTGATGATATATAAAGAGGAGTGCAGACTCAATTTGCGTTGTTTCATCCAGCATGTGTTGGATGGCCAATGTTGGATTGCTTGGCCACCTTGTTGAATTATCCAAGAAATGTTAGATGAGATTTGAAAATGTTAACAAATGGGGAATGATTCAGCAATCGAGTGCCATTTTCTGATGTGTTGTTGGGTGTTATTAGATCGTTTGACCAGGTAAAGCAATGTTTTTTCATTTGGAAATGCGTGCGAAGCAACATGATTGGGCGAAATTTCTTTATCAATGAAACCAAGGATTGTTAAAAACGTTTGTGCAACGTTCTAAGCATTTATTTAAAGGCCGATTGATGTTCTCCTGTGTTAAATTCTGCGATTTTAGTCTCAAACAATATCAAAAATTGCTACAATCGCGGAAACCTAGTATCTTTTCACATAAGTAGGTATGTTAGCTTTACATTTTCTCGCTACAAAGTGGGGCCATGTGCACTTTTTTGTGATCTCATTCATATTCATATTCATAAAACTTTATTTACAGTTGGATTTACTTAGTAGTGCGTACTAATTGATTCCAACTAAAACTGAAACTATAATACTTAACAACTTAATATATATATATATATATATATATATATAAAATAATTATGTGCAGAGTCTGCAGGTGCACTTATCACCAGTCCACGATTTTATTTGATTTTTGAATACTGCAAGAGTTGGAATTTGTTTGATTTTATCACTGAGTGTGTTCCAGAGAAGACTTCCCCGGAAAGCAAGTGAATCTGAGCCATAACGTTTATTGATCTTTGGAAGTTTACAGAGGTCTTTGGTTCTTAGGTCGTACGTTATTTCTTTCCTCTCGTGGAATTCCCATAGATATGACGGGTTCAATTTTTCATTGACTTGTATATTTCAGTCATTAGTTTTTGGAGATTTTTTACATGAACAGTTTGGCTGTTTCTCTGCTTAATAATAGTTGGAAAGAGGAATCATAGTCCTGGTAGAGTACCCGCAGACAACGTTTGTGTGTTCTGTTTATTTCAAC
>OLMO02000257.1:3232329-3255396 GCA_900291935.2 Cassiopea xamachana
ATATATATATATATATATATATATATGCATGTATGTATGTATGTATGTATATCTGTAATAACACATGCGTATATATGCTTCTCCTTATGCACTACAGGCTTTCGTGGGAAGAATATGTTCCGCACTCTATTTTCCAACAAGGATGAACATTGGGCAGAAATTGCTAATGGATAGCAAACTGTCTCTTAATGCCATGAAAACTCTGTTAATGCTCATTTCTACAAAACAGAAACATACGAAATTGAAGAATCTAGATCTGAAACTTTTGATAAAAATTAGGGATCATAAATTAGAAGTCGTTGATGCAACATAGCATCTTGGTCTTCAAATTGACAATTCTTTAGATTGGAAATACCATGTTAGTGTTTTTCCTCTAAAGTATTTAAAACAGTCAGTTTCTTAAAACATGGTAAACCTATCCTGCTTTTACACAGTTTCAATTAACTATATGTATAAATTGTATAACCCATTTCCCTTATTGCTGTCCCGTGTAGGATTGTTGTGGTGTACCTGCAAAAATCACTTTCAGAAATTGCAAAATAGAGCTGTGAGAATTATTACAAATATCAGCTTTGATGCTCTAGGCATACCTTTAGTACGCAGACTGGACTGGAAAACAATTGAGGAGCTCATAGCTCATGAGTTAGAATTGATGATTTTTACATCTATACATGGGCAAGTTCCACAATACATGAGAGATTTATTTACTAAAATCTCCCAGCTAACCTCTCACAATCTTCACAATATTGCCACTGATCTATGGCAGCCTCAAAAGAGATTTTCTACTGACCTGAAATACTTTTCTTATAGGGGTACAAAAACATGGAACAGCTCACTTACCAAATGCAAGCAAGTGATAGCAACAAACAATTTTAAATCATACTTGCCAACTTTTCTGCTCCTTCTCTCTATCAATTTTGTATATTGTACTATGGTGTATTCATAATATAGTTTTATAGTTAAAAATACTTTATTCATTTATGTTAATTCAATTTGTTTTTGTAAGTACTTAAGTGGAGGGTCCCTCGAAATTCATTATTGCTGAAGGGCGACCCTCCGTAAACATATGAAATAACTAGAATGAATGGAACTAGTATCGACAACTTCCCACTTCAATGTAATCAAGACGTGCATTTTGCACACCTCGGAAGTTGCAGGCGTGTGCTATGGTGTACACGTGCGATCGCACGCCTGTCCCACGAAAGCCTGTACTATATATACACTACAAATATAACTATACATTTTTCAAATATATACACTTTTTGTTTTAGCTTTGGGGCTGGATTGTGTGATAGCTTGTGTCGAAGGTTTGTGGCTCTTGCACTAGTGGGCTCCGGTCTCCTTCCCTGTGGTCCTCGTTTCTAGGTTCTCTTCTGAACAATAGGAACACGAAACAACTAGCAAGCACAAGCCCAAGCACAGCATTTCCAATACTAATTACCCATATCAGTGAACTCGAGACATGCTTTTCTAGCACTGACGATTTAACAGCAACAAACGACACCAGAAGTGTTATTAGCATTGTCAATTCCAAGAGATTCTCGAGTCCAAGACAAGTGCAAGTGTTTGGTTTCTTATCACAAGATGCAACATGATGTGTTGGGAAAAACGGTCTTGCTTGAGATTCATATGTCAAAGATATAAGAAAGACAGCAGTAATCAATCCCAGTTGTAATGAGATGTCATCTAAAAGAAAGGCAGAGAAAAACGCCAGTGCTGTTCTTCGCATTATTAGCAAAAACTCCATAAAAGAGCGATATTTGACCTTATATGGCATATAGAGAGAGCCTAACCAGTCCTTTGTAGTCTGATTCCCTTCCACGATGTCATTTCTTTTCCAATAAAGAAGTCCGAGGAAGAAAAGTGGGGTTCCTATGACGTAAAAGACCAATGAGCAATAAGCAAGTGATCTGATCAAATAGTACTGTTGGCTTGGACAGTCTACCCACGGGAAGCTAGCCATAAATGATTTTCCTCGCACCGATCGACAAGGAAGAAGAACTGATGCTGTTGCTTTAACCAGAGGAAAATAGGACAAGTTAAGAAACATAATGCATAAATTTCCACATTTGTATTTTATATTAGGCCATCTGTGATGAAAAAAGCAGGAAATCACAAGTGAACATATTGTCAATAAAGCAACTACCAAAAGTGGAAGGATCATCAGCAAGATTATTTGGCCCAAAGGATTAAAGAGATTGGGTTGTTGGCATTTGAGTACAGCAAATCTGAGGTTTACAGCACTGCTTAGAAAACCTGCAAAGTCATACACTGAAACAGGCCATATATGAGCGGATGTAATGAGCGAATCGACGATCTGAACGTAAAACACAATTATTTTGACCAAAACTTTGCAAGATTTGCCAAAACCAGCAACAGAAATTAGGAAAAGAATAATGGTTATTTGTGCCAACCAACTTGGTATGAAACCCAGAACAGCAAGGACGAGAACGACTATAGCCTGAGCTATTGCCAATAATACAGCCACAGCTTTATAACGACGCGAACATAAACCGATTCCAGCAACCAGCATAAATATTACAACCAGTATGACAAAAACGAGCTTTAATTCTTTTTGTGGTTCAGAGCATTGATGACATTGGGCCTTACTTTTGTAAAAGCCTCGTTCACATTCACTACAGAGCCTTCCAGTTGAGCCTTGTCTGCAAATTTCTCCTTCGCAAATAGTCGTAAACTTATTATTTGATCTTTTCAAGAAGCAGTGTACAGAACCTAACGGGTTGCAGTTTTCTTTTCCGGGCAGTGTCCAGTGACAAGGAAGGACCTGTTGAACATCATTTTGATGCGGATAAGGCCAGAATCCTTTTTGTACTGTCATGTTGGAGAGCAAATGGCCGTCATAAGATGTGTTATTGAGGGCTCTAGATTTGCTCCAGAAGTTGCAGCTTCCACCTTTCATGCATTTCCGACAATAGCCACCGATGCCATAGTATCCTTCTATACACTGGCAATATTTTCGGTCGTAATACGAAGAATCGACCAATATCATACCATTGTTGTGTCTGAAACTAAAAGCAGGACACACGAACTTGTTTGTGCTATTTTCTTTTTTCATAACTGAATAGTCAATATTTATGTAATGTTTATCCATTTCACCGTTTATATTCGGATTTCCTCTAACGTCAATTTCCTGCAACACTTTCAGTTTCACTAGATAGTAGTACGGCAACACAGAAGACAATCCCGTGCAAGATGCGTTGAAAAAAATCAACAGGCTCACGCTTCCGATTGGGTCTGGTATCGTACCGAATAATCCCCTATTACCGCTCAAGTCGAGAAAAACCAATCTAGAGAACTGAAATATGCCATTTACAATATTCGTGTCATCGTTGTATTTGTCAAATTTTCCATAAATATTACATCCTCGCACATCTAGCTGAATTAAAGATTCTTTACTTGCTTCCAAAACTTCAATCAGCTTGTAAATGGACTCTGAAAAGTGTTTGTTTCCTTTTGCCACAAAAGAGCGAAGTGAAGGAGACTTCAATTTTAAGCCAGCCTCAAATCCACTGATGCTCGTATCGGATATATCCAACATTGTGAGACTTGTAAGGTTTGAAAACGATACTGGAAGTGGTCCAATGAGGCCTTTGTTTCCGGAGAGTTGTAGAAGGGACAGGTACTTCAGGTTTCCAATAGAGGCTGGTACATTTCCCTTCAAATTGTTTCCCTGCAAAACCAGCTGAATAACACCAGGAAACCAGTTGCCAAGATCTTCGGGTATAGGACCGTCTATGTTATTCGACATCAAGTGGATCCATCGCAGGTTAGATAGCCCTTTGAGATATTTCAGCTTTCCTGTGAGAGAGAGCGTTTCGAGGTCAAGGAAAAAGAGTTTTGATAGCTTAGATATACATCTAGGTATTGACCCTGTAATACCTGTCTCACCAAGGCTGAGAACTTGTAAATCATAAAGACGGCAAATATCATCTGATAATTTCCCCTTCACTTGAGTGTTTCCTGACAACTGGATCTTCCCCATTTTCTTCCATGTTTTTGAGATATCGGAAGGAAATGAACCGTACAATTTGTTATATGCAAAATCAAAACGAAGAAAGAACTCTTTAAAACTGTGCAGCAGTCGGCTCACACTACCTTTTATTCCAGTTCTGCCCATACTCACCCCAAGTAAGAACGGGAGCTCGCTAAGCGCATTCCCCACGTATCCTTGCATCCCAGTGTTTCCTTGGAGATCAATTGCAAGGACGTGAAGCGTCCTGTTGTAACAGAGAACTCCTTCCCAATCACAGAGAAAGGCAGTTGTATTCCATTTCTTCCCCTTCAGCCATTTTGGTCCATTTGTATTGCTGAATAAGTTGACGAGGGCTTCTCGTTGCTTTAGCTGGCAGGATGAATTACAAACTGGAATGTCTCGCAGAAACTGAGGGATTTCAAGGCTATATAGAACTGGGACATCTTTATCAAATATGTCTCCTAAAACAAATTGGAAGAACGTCATTTCAATAAAGCACATTATCATGCAGGGCTTTTCTAAAGAAAAATTTAGAACTGCAAATGAAATTCAGCAATACTATGTTGAAGAATAGAATCCTGGTTGCAGACGGAATTGATATGCCTGCTTTTAGCAAAAATAGCTGGATGAATACTACTTCTTCTAATAATTTCATTTCTGGCTGTGTTTCGCCACTACTTCATACCTAAATCTATCACTTCAATGCTACTCACTGTCTTACACCCTTGGGCCACCAAATAATAAACTTTTGAGTTGCAAAGTTTTTCATTAGAACTAACCAACTTTTTTAGAACTGCACAGTTGAGTGGAACTGTCAGTAAAATCATGAAGTGAAGATGATGGAAGAAAGATACAAGCACCATCCTAAAATGGTACTACTACAACATCTGATCTAATGCTCTATCCGTAAAGATTACTATATATTACTAAATATGTACGAAACATCTAGAACCCAGCAACTAACGTTTTCATGATGCTCTTTTGGATATGAAGGGCCAAACTTTTAGTCTGGTCGGATGATTGTTTGTTGGTCTAAAAAATTTCCAAAGGCGCTTGCTCGCTTAAGACTTTAATAGCAAAGATACTTTGACTTCCCCGTAAAAAAGATGATAGCAAATAAGTTCCCCTTGATACACAAAATGATCTGTAGCAGCAAAGACGGGGATTAAAATATGCCACTTGTATGTAGTCCGAGTGTAGACGGAAGGCAAATCCGCAGCACTTGTCGTGCGGAGCAACAAGTGATCCACAGCAGTGTAAACGATGCCTCCATTTTTTCCTTCTCTCCGCCCTAGCTTCTTTTAGAACCCTCTAACTTTATTTTCACGCTCTTCTCCCAGGGGTTCTACTTAAATTACATAAAAAGACTAACAATATAACAAAATTTGACGGAGTTTCTACTGGAGCTCTCACAAAACTCCTTCGTGGAATGACTGATCAGTGCATAAATATTTCTATTTTTATATGCTCTTAGTTTTGCATCGGTACGTTAGTCACAACTTCAATATGATTGCGGCTTTGACGACAGAGATTCCTTCATCAACAAAGATGCAAATATGGAAATCAAGCTTAGTATAACCAAACCGTTGAATCAATAAGTAGGAATGTCTTAAAAGCCAATTATATCTGGTTATTTTTCTCTCTTCTCTTTTGCCATTCCTTCTCTAAACTGTTCCCTAATGCCTGTCCTACTCTCCTTTTTAGGCTCCTTCGCAAAGGACATCCTATACATCACATTTTCCTAGTTCTCGTTCGTCTTCAGTAATATAAATATTCGAAAATGAGAAGCTCCTTATCGACTTTTTTATACACCTTTAATCAATACAATAACAAATTTTTACAAAGAGAGATGATGCCATTATGAGCATGATCTCTAGTAATGGAAGAGCCTTAATTTTATTGGCTTTTTTCTTGTCGGTTCCATACGAAGTGCTTATCAATAAAATGGAAGTGCAGGTATGACGATTTGGGAAGAGAGTTAAAGGAAGTTCATTGTTAGCACGTCTATTGTTTTTAGAGAGAGTATGAAAAGATTAGACGGCCATGCATACCGCGCGGATGGAATCGCCAAAAATGCAAGCTGTGGAATCTACCCTGAAAAGAGAAGACGTGGAAGACCTAGGAGACAGAACGGAGATAACATCCGGGAATGGTTGGATTGCTCAAAGGCAGAAAGTGTGCGAATCGTGTCGAACCGGGAACGTTGGAGGAGGAAGGTGGAGACTGTGCTGCGTGACGAGAACGGCAACGCTCGGTGACGAGTCGTCCGAAGAAGAAGAAGAAGATAAGATCTAGACAAGTGTGAGTTGAAAAGAAGGAATGAGAAGTATATGTGTATTTTTTTGTGTATATGTGAATTCTTATGATGCTTATATCCAAATGTACAAGGATCTTAATTGCGAAGAAAAGCATCTTAAATATATCCTCAAGAAATTGATAACAATCATAATCCGCACTACCTATTATATTTTCTGTATGCGAAATAAGCCATGAACTAATCCAGAACTTCTAACCTACTGACTACCACTACCTACTAATACCCTTTTACTTATCCTTTGTAGCATTGTAGCATTATATAATTATTGTATTACCAGGCAAGCCAAATACAAGTTACCTGTTGTTAGCGAGATTTATATTTGTATGATTAGATTATAAAGATTATATGAGCAAGTTTTTAAAAAAAATGATGATCACAGCACAAAGCTGCATTAGAAAATGCAAAAAGTTAAATTTCGAAATTTTCGATGCATAAACACTTTAACCCGGGTTCGACCCCAGTTAATTTACCCTAGGTTAAATTTTAGTAGTGTGGACACAACTAACCCGGGTCAAACCCGGGTTACTTTTTTCTAGTTGTAGTGTAGACGCAAAGTTGGGCGAACCCGGGTTGGTGCGTGGGCAGTGGTGTCGACATCAGTGCTTCCACTTTGAAAAATAAAATTTCCTTCCAGCTTTGACATTATTTCCTTAAATTTCCTTCCCAAAGTTTCGAAATTTCCTTCCAATTTCCTTCCACTATGAGGCCAACAAATATATCCTAAAATTAGTTAAAATTAGTTAAGAATTCAGGAACAGTTAACCAGCTTTGACAAATTTTTGCTGTTTCTTTTTCCTTTTGGTTCAAGGTGCACATCTTTTTGCTGATGTTAGTTTACTATTGATGATATTTTCATTGCTTTCATCTTCTTCTGATAACGAAGATCCTCCGTCACATTCTAATCCATCCATTAATTTCAATTTCAATATATGAAAGTAATAAAACCTGTCGCAACCATTCACTAGTACCATCAAGTCAGCTCGCCATGCTTTTAGCTCGGTAAAATAAATCCTTTATAACAGCTGGTTTTATAACATGTCACACATGGTGTGAATCATGAAGAAAATATTGTGAATTATCAATAGAGACTAAAAAGTACGTCACTTTAGGTCATTATGTAGTACAGTTCATTCATTCTGGAAGCTAGTTTTTACAATTCGAGCGGGCAGTTGTTTACAAAAACAACTTAAAACTATATTTTTCTCCTTTTTGTAGCGAATTTTCAAATTTCCTTAATATTCCTTATATTTTACTCATATTTCCTTCTTTTTCCTTCTAAATTCGATTTCCTTCTGAAGGTTGAAATTTCCTTAAAAAAGGAAATTTCCTTCCAAGTGGAAGCACTGGTCGACATGGAGAGAAAACAATAGAATTCATTCAGACTTCCTTGACGAAATACAAGAATGAGCAGCGAAAGCAGTTGTCCGATGTCGATTTTTGGAGTGTTGAGAAAGTAGTCATTTAGTTATGGATTTGGTGTGAGAAAAACAAACGGTATTTAGAGGAGCAAGAATATAAACCCACATATATGCAAATAAACAACAATATCAAAGCTTTTAACAGAAAAGATGTCTTGTTGAAGCTGCAACTTGGCATATCAAAATGTACTTCTCCCTGCAAATTGAGCGGTTTTTCTGTTAGGGGAGGGGGCTTCACACAATTTTTGCTCCTGAAGAAGATTGAAAAGGAGCTTCTTTGGAAAAAAGATGGCTCAATGTTATGACAAAGTTGAGCATAAAGGAAGCTGTTGGAAAACTTCTCTTCAGAAAAAATGTTATGGTGATGTTGATTATTCTAGGAACATGAACGAGAATCTCATAACCTTGTCATTTTTTGCTCTGAGTCAGTCTTTGTTTGGAATAGCTAGGGGGCTCTAGCCCCCCAAAATAAGAAAAAATAACTAGGGTGCTGTGCCCCCTGAGCTCCCCCAGCTCTACGCCCCTGAGCTCCTGCCAAAATAGCTAAACTGGGTCCGAGTCCAGCTCCGGTTGTTGATCACCTCTGGCCTATCATATCATCAATCATATCAACAATTTATTTATAGTAGGCAAAAGAAATTAAGATAGCAAAATTACTGCTAATTAAGGCCTACTGGCTTAAAAAATTAAAATATATTACAAGTGTAAAATACAAATTGAAACATATCATGTTAGCTACCCAACCTGTTGTATATATATTTTGCAAAGTCTAGAGATGCAGTTCTCGTCCTTCCAACATTTAATATAGCTTTTGAAAATAAAAAGTGTGCTTGCTTGTTTGATTATATTTTGTTAAGTCGACCAAAGTCTATTTCCAGGGAAGGATATAGACTCAATTCCATATGTTGTTGTATGCACTTTTGGAAACTGCGAGTCGTTACCGTGCCTTAAATTGTAACCAGTAATATCCTTCATGAAAGGAGGACTTAAGCCAGATCTTGTTTTATAAATTTCAGTCATAAGCAGCTGACGATTCTTTACGTGGATAGATACAAAATTCCCTTGCTCCAGAAGAGACCCAAAATCTGTTTGATAATCTTTGTGCGCAAAACGCAATGCTCTTTCATGGAAATGATTTATTCTATGATTTAAAGTTCTGTCATAGAACATCCAAACAAGGGGACTGTAGCTAAAGTGAGATAAGACGAATGCTTGCATTACCTGCTTCAACTTTTGTGTGTCCATGTAGCAGGATATTCTGGCAAGGGCATGAAGTTTTTGACTGGCTTTCTTGCAAAGAGTTTTGACATGCTGTTTAAAGCTCAGTGTTTGATCAAAAATTATCCCTAGAAGCTTCTCCTCTTTGCTTTCTTTTACGTTAGCCTCTGCTATTTTGACGGAGACTTCGTTTGCTGTTTCCACCAGAAATCATCAAATGTCATTTATCTTCATTTAGGTTCATACGATTATTTGGAAACCATTCACTAAGCACCGTGGAAGGCCTAAGCACCGTGGAAGGCAAGGGAACATTTGACTTCAGCACGAGTTCCGCGCTCTATTGATTAGGCTTTGTTACGGTATACATAAGACTTTGCCACCCACATAATAATAAATTCACAAAATAACAAAAGATGAACACATAAGGAAGCGTCTATACTAACCTTCTTCAGTCCAGTTCCAATAGTGCGAGCTAATTGAACCGGCAAATGCAATAACCAATAGGAAAAACGTCGATCTGCCTTTCATAGTTCCTAGCAAAAGCCAAATTCGCCTGAGATACGCTGGGAAAAGCAATAAATGCACTGCAAACCAACTATGAGTTCTCTGATCGCTTGGCAGTCTTTTTAGCTCGATCGATGAAGTGAAAGAAGAGTCTGCCTTAAACGCCACCGCCGTAACTGTCTGGGCACATATTTTGTTCTGAGAACAGTGCTTACTAAGAACTTCCGCGTTTGTTGCCACTGTGCACTCTGACCTGGTACTCTAAAGTGCCTAGTAAACGGTGGTCCTAATAAACAAGGGGTCGGAAAAAATCCAAAAGGTAATAAACGGGGGTCAAAATAAACGGGAGGGGGGTCGGGATTTGAGATAAGGCTTTAAATGATTATACAAGGACGAAAAGAACAAAAACAGGTTATCATAAAGCATAAAACTAAAATATATACAGCAGTACGCTGTTTTGCCGTTAAAGTTGAGCGTAAATAATGCTAGCAAAGAAAGGAAATGAAATGAGGGGTTTGTAGAAAAAGTAAATTGCCTTGAAATTAATAAACAGGGGGTCCTAATAAGGCTTGGGGGTTGGAAAAATATCGAACAATTAATTAGCGGGGGCGTTTATTTGGCACTTGAGAGAATATTATCTGTGGGGGCCGACCTGCATTGCAATCGCTTTGGTTACGATGCATAGCGCTCCAGTTGTTTGCGACCACGCGACGAGTTTTGGGTAATCGCTCGAAAGTCGAATTGATTTCAACTCTCAAAGCGACCACAGTGACCACTTGCGGTTGATCGTGTGAGAACGCTAGCGACTAAGCGCGACTGTAATGGAGGTTGGCCTTTAAATATTATCGTAAGGCGAATTTACTAGAGGACAGGCCGATATCTGAACTGTTCCGGTGCAGTAGTTGTACCAGATAGCCTTACCATTTACACCATGATAAACACTCAACTAGATCGTCTTTGTTAATCAAGTCGGAGCATTTTTATTGTGCATTGTTGAAGAAAGAATATGTATATCACTTTTCTTGCTAATCCTTTCGGTTTCATCAATGTTATATATGCGCACGTTCGGCAGAGAGACTAAGGAATACACGCAACTTCTTTAGTCAAGGCATCTATCTCTGATCAAATTCTAATTACAACGAAGATAATATGACACGGTACAATTGGAAACAATGGACCCCACAGAGACAACAGGAAAATTATCAACTATTTTCGTCAATCACAACAACAACGATAACACAATTTACATACATTCAATATAATAATCATTACCATGATCATTATATCAAGTTGTTTTGAATAGTAGAAGTCAAAAAAGGAATCGATTGCGGAATGGAACATAACAAGGTCTTTCAGTAAAGCAGATACATTTGGATTACAGTTGGCAACTACTGCGAAGCACTTTTTAAGCTCAAATAACGTTGCGCGCACACTAGGAGCCAACGATAGCGAAGAGAATGAAAAAAAGGCAAACCAAACCACTCAAATAAAACATGTTATATCAATTAAACCATTGACAAAACTTTTTGCAAGTCTGGCTACAGTCATAGTTTCTATAAAAAAATTTTTGTAGCTGGAAAGTGCCTTCCTTTTCTTCAATTCTGCTTGTAGTTTAACGGCAGTTTTTTTTGCGTTGATGAAGTTTTCAGAATGCAAGCTGATAGATTTCGACTAAGAGAACGAAATTATTGATATTATTTTGTAGTATTTTCCTTTATGCTGCTTCGTAACCTTTTAATTTTCATATGCTTTTCTGACTGTTTCTTTTTTTCCTTGTATTTCCTGCTTATTCATATATTGCGTTTGTGTGTTTACTCACAGCTATTGGGAAAGATTATGTCTACATGTCTACGAAATGATATGAGGACACCCAAAATAAGCAAATTTGTAAATGAGCGCCCTCATCAAATGAGTACCTCCTTCGAATGAGCGCCCCTCTCGAAGGCTGACTTTCAAATAAGCATCCCGGGAGCTCTTTCGAGAAAATATGTTACCTTTCATCATTTCATTTCATTTCATTTCATTTCATTTCATTTCATTTCATTTCAAATGTATTAGAAAGGTGGCCCTTCAGCAGTGCTGGTTTTAAAGGGGCCCTCCATAACATACATTACAAAATAAACATACAATATCTAAATTCAAGTAAAGTGAACCTAGAGCGGTCCTAAAAACATTCATCAAAAGTCAAACTTTCTAAAATACTAAAAAACGCCCCAAGTAGCTAAAATGGATATTGACGATAAAAAATACTGCATCAAAAAAAGAAGAATCAAGGACTTATATGCTATATACAGTTTTCAAGCTAGTCAGGGATGATGCCAGCTTTCCCTCAACAGAAAGGCCATTCCAAGTCTTAGCAGTTCTGAAGGAGAAAAGTTTTTGGCCAGTTTTCGAGCTTTTCTCAGGTAGTCTCATATCAGTTATGTGTTTTTAAGCACCTTGACGTTAGCTGGGATACTCTGGTGAACAGATTACACATATATTGAGGGGCTAATTCATGGAGGGACTTATAAACCATGATATTAGTCTCACTAGTGATTAGTTGATCTATGGTCTTCCAGCCAAGTTCTTTAATAAGCGGCTGGCAAGACGTGTCAAAAGGATATCCAGGAAATGAAGATTGGTGTACCTCAGGGCTCAAGTCTCGGACATCTTTCATTTCTTATTTACATCAATGATCTACCAAGGGCTGTCAAAAATTCAAGGATGTCCATGTTTGCTGATGATACGTGTCTTTACCACCAGTCTGGCAATATCTCCCTGCTAAATGAGGCCATCAATGAAGATCTTACGCATGTTGATAACTGGTAAAAAGGCAACAAGCTTTCACTTAATGTCATGAAAACTCATTCCATGCTTATTTCTACAAAATCTAAGCTAAAAGCCCTAAAAAGCACAAATGAAGCTTTAAGGTTGAATATTCAGGCATATTAAGTTGAGGTTGTTCAAAAAATTGAATATCTTGGTGTTGAGATGGACGATTCCATGGATTGGAAGGAGCATATTAAGGTAACTTCGTCTAAGGTCTCAAAAGCAGTTCGGTTTTTAAGGCACGCTAAGCCCTTTCTACGAGAAGAGACTTGATTTCCTGGACATCGTTCAATTCTACCTGAGAAATAATGTGTTCGCTCCATTTCGCTGTTGCTCTGACGTCATGTTTCTATTGTTCGCATCGCTTTTCGCTCAACTCACTCATTTTAAGCAAGTATCATATGTGAAATCCACATGGTGGAAGCAAGCTCCGAACTGTATGACAAATTGTGGGCAATAACTAATAACCTCCACCCCACTAGTGACAGTAGGCTGAACCGCAACACCTTCTGTTCCGGTACAGAAGTTGCACCGGTGCAGTGTATACGAGGTCAAAGTGCTGCAGATAATACTCTCTCCGTAAAATACCATCAATTGCAAGTACTAGCCAATGGTATTGTGTAAAAAAATTAAGAACGGAGACTCTTTGTGAAAAGATGATAATCGCGCCGTAAAATCGTGACAAAGCGATGCACAGTTGTGTGCCAGTGTGGAACTCTGTAAATTGCGTACCGAAGTCTCCATTTCAGCAATTCATTTGCGCACATAATTTGGAAAATTTGCGCTCTTAACCAATCTCATTCCCACACTGAAGTCAATTTAAAATCAAAATATTTCAATTGTAATTGATGTAATTGTAGTTTATATATTTAATTTATGTATTTAAGTTGCACATTTCAAAGCGCGCCCGTGATTTGACAAGTTTGCGCTGCCAAGGTTTGCTTTATCTCGAGAAAGACAAAATGCGGTCCTAAATGTATAGCCCCGCGCGCGCGTCAGAAAAAATGCGCACCGAAGATCTTAGGTGCGCACCACAAAGATTACAGTCTGGGTTGTGTGCAGTCTGAAAGCGACCTGAATCCCTCCCCCAATATTTTTGCTATTGAACATTAGATAGCCTATCCTAAGAAAAGATGCACTTTGATACTAAAGTAGGGGGCTTTTCGTGCAACCTACAGATTCCTAAAGAAGTGAGCACACTAAAGAAGTATTAAAACACATTTTCACTACTGTTGTTTAGGGGCAGAACCGTGCTGCCCGAATCGTAACTGGTATTAGCTTTGACGCCCCTTGCCAGCCGCTTATTAAAGAACTTGGCTGGAAGACCATAGAGCAGCTAATCATTAGTGAGAATAATATCATGGTTTATAAGCCCCTCCATGAATTAGCCCCTCAACATATGTGTAATCTGTTCACCAGAGCATCCCAGCTAACGTCAAGGTGCTTAAGAAACAAATTAACTGATTTGAGACTACCTAAGAAAAGCTCGAAAACTGGCCAAAAATGTTTCTCTTTTCGAGGTGCTAAGACTTGGAATGGCCTCTCTTCTGCGGGAAAGCTGGCATCATCCCTGACTATTTTTACAAAATGTATATAGCATATAGTCATTTTAAACCTTGATTCTTCTCTTTCTGAATCAGTATTTATTTATCGTTAACATGCATTTTAGTTAATGTTTTTAGGACCGTTCTAGGTTCACTTTATTTGATTTTACATATAGTATGTTTATTTTGTAATGTATGTTATGGAGGACCCATTGAAAACCAGCACTGCAGAAGAGCCACCCTCCTAAAGTGTTTGAAATAAAACCCAATTCTCAGGGAAGGATCGGTGCTAGTGCAGTTTGACTCTAATAATACTTCAGAGTTTTTCGAGAGAATGCTTCTTTGTATGAGACATTTGACTGCTACTCCGTACCAGTAATCTAGTTTGTTCCTTGCAGCGTAATGTAAATGAGTGTAGCAAGAAAATGACCTGGTTATCATGGGTTGGGGTCACTAAAAGTTCCCTCTAGTCTGCGATGGCTGCACAGTCCCTGCTCAAACCTATTTAAAACTTATCATTTATGTTACAAGTTATTAAGTGAGGTTCTTTCTTTCTCAAACTTTTAGACACTTCTTCAATTTCCGGATATTTTCTTTCAATTCTCGGACATTGTTTCCAATTCTAGACCTGTTTTTCCAATTCTGGGTCTGTGCTTTTCCAGATTCTTGACCTGTATTTTTTCTCTCTCTCGACCAGCTTTTTCTGTCCAACTTGAATAAAATTAGAATTAAACGTATAAAGGTCACCCGTTTAAATTTTACTTCCATTTTAAGCAAACAAGGAAGTTAAAATTCAAGTTAAAATCAGTTTACCTTGTGCTTTACAATACTTTTTGGATTAATTTGCAAGGAGTTTTAATCACCAACGTCGGTTAACAACGTTTAAAATTTAAATGAGAATGGTATAAATTCATTACGTTAAGTAGTCACCTCCAGCTAAATGGTTTAATCTCAGCCTGGCTCAGCATAATTTTCTTTAATATTTTTTCCACAAACTTTTCAGTTGCCCAAAGACGTTTTCTTCAGCTTGGCTAGATATGGAAGGCATCATGACTAATTGGTCGAGTCCCTCCATTCCTCCCCATTAGAGATTTTCGAACCATTTTTGAGAAATAGGGGACATTTCTGGCACTTTATCCTCAACAAAGTTCACCATTTCGGTAATGCAATCTATCGTGGACCAGATTTCTTATAACGCGGACCAGATTTCGTAGAAATGCGGACTGTGGACTGCGGACCGTACATGCTGACCAAGGACCATCATGGACCGCTTGGACCCTAGCCAATTAGTAATTCTATTCCCATTTCAATAAATGCACAAAAAAATTGAAAAAGAGGCTAATGAAAGTTGCATACCAAAGTCTCAAGCATTTTACCTTCCATGACGTCATCTTTGTATACTTATTTCTATCATATAGTGAAACTTTCCTCAGTGGTCACTTCTATAGAGCGACCACCTGTCCATAGTTGTGATCAATTAACCCGCCCTTACAATTTACATACTAATTTACCTCTATATAGCGGTCACCTCTCTAATTCGGTCAGCGGCCACTTTCACTATGACTAGGCTAACATCTTCCCTGCTTATAATGGTCAAACATTTTAGTAAATTCACCAATGGTACTTGAATGAACATTAACTCAATCCACGCAGCTTCAAAATGCTTCCGAATTATTCACATAATGCAGTTGCTGTGTTTGCTTGAAAGCAAACTATTGCAATTGGACGATAATTCCTTCCGTGCACGTGCAGTTTGACGAATGTGACATCAACAAATAACTTCCCATCTAATGCCTGACCTGTACAGAACTGCCACTTTCCACAACGGCCAAAAGTGGCCAGATCCTTGAGTGACCGTTATAAACAGGTTGCGCTGTGTATAAAAAATACTGAATTTCTTTAAAATATTGAGTGTTTAAGGTGAAGCTTTAAAAATACGAGTTATATTAGGAAAACTGCGAATCGAAAGTACTTAAATCATTCATTTTCCGCTTTCAGCATCAAACAACAAAATTGTCCGCATAATCTATATTCAAATCTGAAAGAAGAGACTTCAATGTTATTTTTATGACTATAAATCGTCAGCGCTGATTACAGTATTGGCAATTCAAGTGAAATACTCTATGTGTTCGCTATGTTGACCGTTCTTCTCTAATTGAATGGTTCTGTTACGTCACTAACATATGCACTATATTTGGTCGACTAAATGTTCATAAAACATTATTACAAAGAAGAGGACAATAGGTTGTTTCTCAGGGATAACAATAGAGAATAATAGATCACTTTGGTCAGTAATATCAGTTCAAAAATCCATATATGAGTTGAAGCTAGATTTTCTGAAAGGAGCACACAGAGGTCTCAAGCAATGCACGCTGCCAGTTTAATATGCATGACTTCAACAACACTACAGAGATTCATGATTCTGAAGATGATTTTGCATTGTACGAGGCTTATGATTGCTACTCCGTACTAGTATGGCGAGTGTTCTTGTCCGATCAGCAACAACTTGTCTTGAGCATTTGCTTTGGTCTCGCTATCCTCCCGGTTGTAATTCTCAACTTTGCGCTGAGTTTTGCACTGTACAAATTAGGCGATTGGAGAAAGAAATCTAAATTCTTTATATTCGTTCTTTCAATATCAGACACTGTGTTCGGGTTAGTGGCTGTTCCAGCACATATTGTTCTATCCACAGCACTGGGAAGTGAACGAAGCTGTTGGTTTGAAAGGGCCTTCTTATTCGTAGCCCAAACCAATGGACATTTCTCTTTCTATACAATAATGGCAATTGCATTGGAAAGGTACCTGCATGTTACATCCGCATTGAGATACGGCGTAGAGAGTCGGGGCATTGCTGGATACCTCACTCGATTGACTTCGACGGCCAAAGGCCATTGTATACTGCTTTCAATCATGTTCATCTTATCGCTGATTCATGGCCTCGTTCCTACCTACTTCTTTGGCGGAGTTCAATCGAATATCCCAAACATCGTTGTGGTTTTTGTTCGCATTGCAATTCTAGTTGCTACGTATATCTCGTATGTGCGTATGTACATTGAAATTAGAAAGCACGTACGTGCAAATCGGCCACTGAACCAGAAACACAACAAAGCATTCCGTACCGTTGCTATCATACTCATTATCTACACTGTTTCCTACACTACAACTTTTGTCACTAATGCCTGGGTATCGTACTACAGTTATGTGAAGGAGACCGCAGCGCCTACCTCCTTGAGGTTCACCTACTACCTTTCATTCACCTTAATATACTTAAATGGTGCCATCAATGCTGGCGTACTAATCAAGGCAAACAGACAAGTTTTGGTGTACTACAAAAAACGACTATCGGTAATTTTCCCTTGTGTTGATCTGTCAGTGAAGAGTGAAAGAACCACAGAAGTGAGCATAGAGACGTCCATATAGATTTCAAATTATAACAGAAAGTCATCACACAGCACAACTGTAAAGAGTTAAAATCAAAGATAACAAAAGTCGTTGTTGGACGAACAGAGACGCTTTATCGAGTCCAATAAACTTATGTTTCATATAAGCGCCCAACGTATGCTTCATCGTGGACCACTGTGGGGATACGTTCTTTTTGGTTCATATAAATTAACAGTATCAGAGGCAAGGCTTAGGGCTACTAACGTAATAAGTGCCAGTGTTGCCAACTTGGCTTTTTCTAAGCCAAACTTCAGAAATTTGACATTTTTAGAGCTTGGAAAATTGATTTTGCTAAGAGCTAAGCTTAGCCTAATTTGTTCTCTGGAAACTCCCTCATTCAAAACTACTGTACTAAAACTACTGAAGCAAATGAAAAAATAACCAATATAATAACCAATAAAAATTACATGACACATTGGAAAGGACCAAGCAGCAACATCGAATTGTGAGAGCGAAAACAACTTCTAAATCTTTCTTCCAGACCTATAGGATGACACCATGTCTCACTGGTTGTCATGTTCCGGTAATTTTTCTATTGTTTTCCGACCTCGTTTTCATATTTGGCTTAATTCGGCTTTATCTTGTTAGGGACAGTTCAATATTTATGCATCAGATTGGAACTGAAGAGAAAGGTTTATTTGGGTAATCATTTTTGTAACCCAACCTTGTGCACTATAAAAATAATACTTACCCAACCAATATGTTGCTCAACCTTTATAGGACAAAAAAATGATATACCCAACCTTAAAGCTGCCTGAAAAATCATTTACCCAATTAACTTCTCTTCAGCCCCAACCTGAGGCAGAATTAATGAGTGGTCTCTTACCCGTTTAGCTTGGCAGGTTTTTTAGGACATGGCAACCCTGTTAAGTACGTACAAACCAAATTTCGAAAAACTTTCATGTGAACGCTCTGTTATTCAAGCATATGCGTGATGAAAGCCCCCATGTACACACAATATGCAATTTGCCAATCCCTATTATCTCATTCGTATGAAAATAATATGCAAAATGGCCATATACTTTGCTTAAACATCGTCAATCAATTCTGCGGTAACATCAGACTTCGTACCATAAGTAGCATTGATTAAACTATTTCTACTCCTAAGAGAAAGGGCTGTGAAGATTACATTTAGAAACAGACGAAACTTTATATTGAAAACAGCATTACTGAGACTTTCTTCCCTTTTTCAAAAATTTTGTTATATGCATGCATATTAAGGGACAATGTAAAACACTGGATTTGCACGTGAAAATATTAATAACTCTTGGTCATTCGCAAAAAATGCACCGAGGCAGAAACGCGAGCACAGTAAAGTTTAACCTACTGCCTACGTAAAAACCAACTTTAAATTTTGTTTTGTTAACAACACATACACAGAAAATTGAAATTTAAATGCACATGAACGTATAAACTCTTTTATGGTCTCGAGAATCTAGTGTTGGAAAACGCCCACTAAATGAATGTGATCACTATATTTCTAGCAGGGACACAGGAAGCACTCATGAAGTAAGACGGGGCAGATGTAGATTAGAGCACCTTTACATGCAAAAAAGAGCAATTCTGCATAGTGCATAGGGGTACTCAGGGGTGATTTCTAAACATTATAACAAGGGGGCTCTAGGTACAATGTCAGAAAATGGGTGACAATGTCACCTATATTTTTGAAGATGGAGACATGATAATTTAGTCTAATTGTGATATAATGTATAGCCAACATCTACAAAGATCTCAATAGCCATATGGTAGTCAGAATATTCATCATAGCAATACCATACAAAACATTGGAAGCAAGGTCAATGCGTTTTGAAAAGCAAGATTGATATAAACAGTAAGGGGGCTGAGCCCCCAAAATGAACAAAAAGTTTAATAATAATAATAATAATAATAATCAATTTCTTTATAGTTGGCTGGTACATAGCTAAGTATAGTAAAATACACCAAAATTGCTAATTACATTAACAAGGGGCTCTGCCCCCTGAGCCCCTAAAAGTCACACCCCTGGGGGTACTTCAACCAAAAGTTACGTGAAAAGTGGAGACAGCGCCATGATTCACATCAAATTTATAAAAGTTTTTGAAGCCTTTGATTAAAAACTATCCATTAGAGAATGTGTTATCTAGCTTAGTTACTGCAATGATAAGAAATATCTACCAGGCCATTCATCTTTATTGGAAAGTGGGAGAACGTATTCCTTATCGAGTTAATATTTATTTAGTCAAAAATTATATTTCTAACGCATTTTAATCGAAGGACTTTCATCTCCTAAATACAATTGTTGGTAGTATGATGGCTTTCAGAATTACTTGCTGTTACGTAATAATCATTGTCTATAAATAGATAATCATTGTTGCCAATAATCCTAGAATGTCTATTTGTTTCTATGAGATCTTTATCTGGAATTGGGATGTAGCAGAGTCAATCAGAATCAATAACGCTGGCTAGGAAAATCTTCGCCAAAACTGCATCACCTTTCTTATTAAGATGAAGCATGCTGAATCCAGGGCATGAGTCATCAATGCTCAAATTTTCTCTCCATTCTATATTTAGCTCTTTTGCCAGGTTTCCCATCGTGAGATACTACCTATGAACCTTATTTTGAATTCCTGCATTTTTTGTTTACATCCTTGTGGATAGTTAGCGAAAATTCTAGGATCATTGCTTGGGTATCCATATTGTTTGTGAGGTCATTTGTTCCTGCATGGATGATTACACCGTTGTTTTTAATGAATAATTGGCCTTCTGTGGTCTTTGATGACTTGTGTGCTAGTCCCTGGATGAGCTCTACCTGCAAATTTGGCCTGTGTATCAGGCCAAATTCGCTAAGTCTATTCAAAACATTCATCATGGTGATGCAGTTCCCCTACGCCCATGCTATTCTCAATCTGTATTTCTCCTAATATCGATTTGTGTTTTTTCCAATTATCGACTTATTTTCTACCATTATCGACCCATATTTTCACAATTTTCGACCACCTTTTTTGCACTATGGCTTGCCCAAACAAGTTCTGCCACTTATCACTTAGTGCCAAGCAGAGCCAGGGGTATGATAACAGCATTCGAAACTGGTTCTACGGAAAAAGCATAACGTTCGTAATACATGATTACAAGGAAGAGAACTATGCAGTTTGTTATGGGAGATTGCAGTTGACAAAATTAAGTCATTTTAGTCTTTGTTCTCATTTCAGTAAATCTACAGAAAACATTTGAAATAGATTCCAAAGAAAGGAACATACCGAAGTCCCAAGCAAGGTTTGCTGCAAATGCAATATGCTTGACTTCAACAACGTTACAAATATTCCTGACTCTGGAGAAAATGGTGCGTTGTACAAGAAGTTTGACTGCTACTCCGCACTGGTATGGCAAGTGTACTTGTCCGATAAGCAACAACTTGTGGTGGGCATTTCCAGTGGTCTCACTATCGTTCCAATTGTTGCTCTCAACTTTGCGCTGAGTTTTGCACTGTACAAATTAGGCGATTGGAGAAAGAAATCTAAATTCTTTATATTCGTTCTTTCAATATCAGACACTGTGTTTGGGTTAGTGGTTGTTCCAGCACATATTGTTATATCCACAGCACTGGGAAGTGAGCGAAGTTGTTGGTTTGAAAGGGCCTTCTTATTCGTAGCCCAAACCAATGGACATTTCTCTTTCTATACAATAATGGCAATTGCATTGGAAAGGTACCTGCATGTTACATCCGCATTGAGATACGGCGTAGAGAGTCGGGGCATTGCTGGATACCTCACTCGATTGACTTCGACGGCCAAAGGCCATTGTATACTGCTTTCAATCATGTTCATCTTATCGCTGATTCATGGCCTCGTTCCTACCTACTTCTTTGGCGGAGTTCAATCGAATATCCCAAACATCGTTGTGGTTTTTGTTCGCATTGCAATTCTAGCTGCTACGTATATCTCGTATGTGCGTATGTACATTGAAATTAGAAAGCACGTACGTGCAAATCGGCCACTGAACCAAAAACACAACAAAGCATTCCGTACCGTTGTAACCATTCTCATCATCTACACAATTTCCTTTATCCCAGGCATTGTCACTGACTTCTGGACATCATACTACAGTTATGTGAAGGAGACCGCAGCGCCTACCACTTTGAGGTTCACCTACTACCTTTCATTCACCTTAATATACTTAAATGGTGCAATGAATGCTGGTGTACTAATCAAGGACAACAGACGAGTATTGGAATACTATCGTGAGAGATTTCGGGAACATTTCCATGCTTTGATCTGCGAATCACAAGTGAAGGAACCACAAAAGTGAGCTAAGGTGCATTCACATCATAGTAATTTTCCTCATACAGCAGAAAATGATCTAATAATTTTCTAGTAATGTCGCAACAATGTAGGCCCGAAGACAGTGGGGCAGTCTTCCCAATAATCCACAGTATTGCCCCCAATAATTCACTGAATTTATGTATAGAAGTACTCTGAAATGCAATTTGTAATAATATAAAATTGACTTTTTCCTTATCTAGAAGCACCACGCTAAACATCTATGACATACAGAGGTTCTGATTTTTTTCTGTAGCAGCAAACTTCAACTTGTTTCAGTCATGGCACCAATTCTTGCAGGAATGTTAGTTTGAAAGTTATTCACAAAGTAAGACGCTAGCTTTTTAATGTCAAAATTTTCTACCTCCGGCACAGACCTGTGACACATGCACGAGTTTCCGACAAATTCAGCTGTTTGATGGCCTGGTAAATGATTTTGATTCCGTCTTTTATGAAAGCTGCTTTTTCAAAGCAGAACTTCAAACTTATTATCCAATTAATGTACTAGTGATATTGGTACTGGCGGATCCAAGGGGACAGGGCGCCATGCACCCTCCAAAACGGTAATATTCCTAAAGGAAACAACCTATTAAGAAACTTCTCACATGGAAGACAATGAAGTGAATTAGAATCCTATGTTTGGAAAAGCCCACTACGTCATTGCGATCACTATCCTCCCAGCAGACGGGTGAGAAGCATTCAAGAAGTGGGGCTACGCATATGTAGGGGGGTCCTCACAAGCAAAAAGGGGCAGTTCTTTACGCCATCAAGGACACTTTACCAATACACCTATGAAAATTGAAGAGGGGGTACACCCTGGGGTAGCAGGGTGCAAACTTTGTGCTACCCCTGGGACTTTCTTGCAAATTTTATTGTTGCTTTATCTTTGTGGGAAAGGAGAGAACTCCTGAAATTATGGTTGAAGTCAACCTTGGTAGTTGTGATATACCAGAAAGTTCAATTTTTCTCCTGTACATACATTATCCATTTGATTGTACTAATAATATAAAGTATGAAACAAGCTCTCATATTTTGTTCCACGTGATTCGTTTTGTACCACACTGATCAAATTAAAAGCAATATCTAAGGCAAGCTTTGCGTGAGTTTTATTAGACACACACGGAGTTCTCTTGCAATTATAGAGTTAGATTTAAACGGTGACACAAGGAGTATGTAGGATGTCAAATTCTCTGCCTTAATTTGAAAGGAGCGGCATGCCGAAGGACTTTCGAGTGGAGGAGAAGGCGAAAAAAAAGTAAATTACCCAACAGACTATAATATTTCCTATAATTTAAATACAAGCGCTAATAAGACTCTAGAAAAAGCGACAGACTTTTAAGTCATCTTTATCGTGATTGGTCAATGCGCTTGTTTTGCACCCCTCCCCAAAAAAACTACCGTTTTTTCCAACAATGTAATGTAATGTAATGTAATGTAATCAATTATTTATACACGAACAAACATAGCCCTTCAGCAACTAAAATAATACATATTCATATATACAATTTAAATAATACATTAAGAA